>PVKB01002727.1:22952-255654 GCA_004027205.1 Ctenodactylus gundi | reverse complement strand
ATATATATATATATATATATATATATATATATATATATATATATATATATGCAAAAATTCATGTATTTATCTGTCCACATCCAAACATCTCTATTTATTTTTCTCTATATTTATGAAACACTGATACCTCCATTTCCAAATACCCTGGTAGGTCACAGGCTCTCAATTTTCATATGTAATTACTTTCTCTAACAGTGAAGATCTGTCTCACATTGCCTTTAATGTCTTTCCTTACTTCATCAGTTGCCCTGTATTAATCAATGTCCTTTCGCTCCTGAGCAGTCCTGCCCCCATCTGGATGCCCTTGCCACGTACCCAAGTTCCAGCACTTCTCCTAACGCTTCCAGTTGTCTGCCCCCCTCCCCCGAGCTACCTTTGGACATCTAGTGCCTTACTGGTCCCCACCTCATTGGTTAAGACCGTGGGAAGGTAGGGAATAGAACGGAAGAGAAAGTGAAAGGGAAGATTAGAAAAAAAGAAAGAAAGAAAAAGGAGACTGTGACCTACCTTAAAACTAGCTTATTGGTCTGCTGCAAAGAAAATTCTTATGTCCTTGCTTACTGTATCTTTAATTGAACATTTCTTTTCATTTTATTGGAGAAACTAATAGCAAAATAAGTCTACTTTAAATAACTAGACTTCATATATTTGACCAGTATTTATTGAGTGCCTACTCTGTAGCAGTATAATAAATTTTAGTGAAAACCCAATTAACTGCAGTTCTCAATTAATCAATATATCTTACTTACTGGCTTCTCAGGGAAATTGGCCAATTATGAGAAATCACAATTCAGATTGAAGATTTACTCAAAACAGGGTCAGTCATGAAGTCAGTATGGATTTTGTTCTAATTTCTATGACTTATGCATTCTACTATAAAATGCAAAATGATAAAATTATTAATGAAGGAGAAGACGAAGCTCAGTCACAATTGAGGCATTTCCCACGCCAACTACAGACAGGTTAGAATTCCTTCCAATAAATAGAGTTTTGTTCAGTTAAGAATAAAATTATATTCCCTGACAATCTACCTTATAGTTTTTTCATTTAACCAATATTTGCAAACTTGTCTTTATTCCAGTGCTCTTGAAGGAAAAGGTAATCTGTTAAAAAGGCCTCTTCTATTGGAGCTTGCTTCTAGTAGGAGAGAAAGGAAGACCTGACCAGCAGTATACGGTGTGTCATGTTATTAAACATGCTAAAAAGAAAACTGAAGACAAGTGAGGGACAGAGTGTGAAAAGGTAGGAACGGTGGTTGGGGGTTTGTGTTACATGGATGATTGTGTCTTTTTTTCTTATTGTTGCCAGTTTATCTTTTATTCTTGAGTGTCTCTGAGGATAAGAAATATGTCATTCTCATATTTGCTGTTTGCAGTTTTACTTTAATAAACTTGAATCAAATTTCTAGTGAACTCTTAGCTGTCTAAATCATTTTTTAGAGATTGAAAAGGTATCAGTCAATGGGGTAAATTGGGGTGGGGGTGTTGCTCAGTGGTGAACAGATTGCCCTGCGTGCTTTGGGCCCTGGGATTGATCTCAGCAACGCAAAAAACAACATCAGGAACAAAACCAGTAAGTTGGAGAAGAGAGAAGGGAAAGAAAGGCCTACTTCCAGAAGCAATTGGCATGGATTTTTAAACTAAAAGAGAAACTTAAATTTTTCTTTTTAAAAAATGTTTGTGATTTAAAAAGAACCTTTTTACAAATATTTTCACTGTAGCTGAATTCTATTCCAAATAGTATTTTGATAAAGCTCCCATGTCCAGACAAATATGTTCTGCTAGCTCCCAAAAGTCTGGACTCTATTTTAATAATTTAAGCTGCAGATATGGCCTGAGTCTTCTATTATTCTTAAGCAAAAAAAAAAAAAAGAAAGAAAGAAAGAAAGAAAGAAAGAAAAAGAAAAGAAATCAGCATTTCAGTCCTTAGCTCAATAGGTGTCTATGTGAATTATACTATTATAAATATAAAAAATTGATGTTAGCAGTTAAAAAGAAAGAAAAATTTAAAAAGGAAGGTACTAAATTAGCAAAGATTAGTAGACAAGCCTGGGAAAAATAATTCACTAGCACTGGAGAAACCATTTCTGTTTTCCTATTTCTAGTGTTTGATAAAAAGAATGTCAGCTCCTGTCAAAAGTTGCCATTTAGAAACAAGATTCCCAGAATTTAAACAACCAAAAAGCTCAATGGAAAGAAACCTAATAGCTGTACTGGCTTTGTGTGCACATTTTTGTCTTCCTCTTTATTTCTGTACACTTCTCTCTATTTTTTTTCTCTCGCACAATACATTAAAAAAATTTGGTCAAATAATAGACTACTGAATGCTCACTTATTAAAATTTCTCTTACTGAGATTACTTTTCTGTTCCTCTCATTACATTCAAAAATAACAATAAAATAAAATGATTACAGTTGAAGAGAAAGAGGGGTGAGACAAATAAATGCAGTATGTTTCTTTTTTATTTCTTAAATAGTATCCACAAAAGGCTTCAATGTCATAATAACTCAGACTTCATATATGTTCAAAATGTTTTTTTGGAAAAAATTCTCATGTAATGTACTCTATTTCTCAAATAAGTAATATTTATATTTGAAATGTTAGCATACTAATTCTCAGAATAAATAGCTAAAAATAACTATCATACTGTTTAAATAATTTGGAAAATATTACTCCATCTTGTTAGTTATACTAATACCTTGACTCTATATGGTACATCATTTTCTATACTCATTTTCAAGAGCGACTTATAAAATATACAGTGGGCAGGATTTTTGGTTCGTTTTTGTTTTGTTTTGATGGTAGGCATCAATTTTAGAGCTTTGCATACATGTAAGCAGAATTTAAAATATTTACCCCTTTTACTCATATTACCTTCTCAAAATTGGTAATGATCCTTTAATTTTAGTAAAATATTTCTTTAATACAAACTGATTTGTTATAAATATCATACACCCAGATTTGCCGAGTCACAACGGCCATCACCAAGTAGCTTACTGATAAAAATCAAAATAGAAATACTTGCATAAAATAATTGTAATACATAAATAAGTGAACTTCGATTTTATTTATACCTATGTATTAAAAGTTACATTGAAGTTTATTTATTTTTATCCCAGCTGTACTTGAACTTCCTAAAATATTTTCTGCTAACTCACTGACATGTTTTTAGACCCCCTCCCTAAATTGATGTGCTTAGGAATAGCCATTTCTTCGGCATCAAGTCATTTTTGAAGCTAAATAAAGCTTTAAGCGTATATATTGAGACCTCAACTACTTGAAACTAACCAAACAGCTGCTGGATGGCTATTTGGGTGGGAGAAACGGTACAGATCTCGTACACTGACAAATCCTATATTCAAACACTAAGGAGTCTAAAAACTAGAGAACAAAATGCTGCATTGTAAAGATACTTGCCTAAAGCCACGCCCTCCCATAAGTCCATAAATACTATTTATGACTTTAAAAAGTGATGTTCAAAGGTGAGAATCTACCATCTCCTACCAGGTTGTGGTTGAGGATGGAATGATTACATTTACACGACAACACCTGCTGACAGTTTGATGGGCCTGGTTCGGTTTTGAGTATATTGACCTATTAATTCTTGTAATTCCATGAGAAAGATATTAGATAGAAACATATGCAGTTATCATTTGATAGAAACATATATACCTATCCTCTCTGTATGTAAAAAAATCCTTAATTATTAACCACACTGTTTTAATCTAATACTATTAATATTTCCATATTATAAATGAGGAAACATAAGTCAACTTGCCTAAGGAGAACCACTAGTTTTTTCCATCAAACAATTGAGAAAGCTGTTACTACGCCAAAGTCCAAGTAACTTTTCCAAAAATGCATAGCTGTATGCTTCTCCGAAGTCAATCAAGAGGGACCGTATCCACAAAGAGGCTTGGCAAAGGCCTCTGTTTAATACAGAGGTGTAGCTGGTTTTGTTACAATCCTTGCATGTTCTCTTCCCAGCCTGACATCTTTCAGTCCTCAGATTATCAGGGACCACCGGAAGGATGCTCCTTGTCTTCCAGACTAGAGATTTTCCTCTTTGCTATCTCCCACTGGTCCCGCTGCGAAACCACAGGTTGGCCGCAGCCACCCGCCCTGCTTCTTCTGCCAGCTCAGTCCTCCATGATGAAGGCACGGGAGGACTTTGGTTTGTTCTCAAATCATTTCCTGCTGTCTTAGGAACAAATTAGGCCCAAGTGGGAATAACGTTGGGGAGGGGAAGAAAAATAAAGCCAAGACTCACGGTTGTCTGTCAAGTACTGGGCAAACTTATCCTTCAGACATATTTTCAAATGATTTTATTTGAGCTGGAACCAGAAACCGCTTAGAAAATATATACACCAGGAGAAAGAGGACCCTAAGCGGTGCCATCTGATTGCTCTGTTCCGGTTTTCTGCTGTCGCCCAGTTCCGTCTCTTTCCCGGGGTAAGTTAGGCACTTTGGGACCCATCCACTCTGAGTAGCACTTGGTGCACGCACTGCGACAGGACAAGAGAGACCGTCTTCAGCCTGGACTAGGAAAATCGAGGCTCTTTCTAACATTCTCAGCACGTGCTGCCTTTCTAATGAAGTACTTAAATACAAGCGCTGGTTTCTTCATAAAAATTTCACCCATCCCAGCGGCACTTTATCTTGATGGTTGTCCTAGACACAGAGTCCGTAGAGGGGTTCCCGGTGCCTGATTCAGGCGTCAAACTGTGTCCCAAATCAGACCGTCCCTGCCACGCTGGCCACTTAAATGCCTCTGTGACTACCAGCCAAGTCGTTTTCCTATTTGTATTCCTCGCTCTCTCGTCCTAAACATACAGTTTAGAAGTATTTTAAGTGGCGTAATGTTAAGTGGCATTTAGAACATTGACAAATGTGCTCAGGATTTTAATGGATATTGATTTCTCATGAGATGGTGAACATATTTTAATTTACCATTTAGAGACACAAGTGATTTCATGTGTTCATAGAATGCTTATGCGCCTATCAGGAGTTGAGGCTAATTTCCTTAAAAAATGATTCCTCACATTCGTTCATTTGTCTTATTCCTACTTGGATTCCCAGATACATCTTCAACATCCTACTTACACTCCATCTTAGTTTCCGTGAGATAAAAAATCTCGTTGCCTGCTGTCCATCTCTATCCTTTGATTTTTGTTCACTATTGGAAGGCATTTCATTGTTTCTTTTTTATCCTTTATTGATAACTGTTATATTACCAAAATAGACACCACATACTGACACAGAGAAGCTATGCAGTTTATGTTCAGAGCTCAGATAAATGCTGCCCAAAACCCACTCACTCTCATATATATATGTGAGGTTACAACAACGAAAATTTAAATAATAAGGAAAATTTATACTGTAAAAAAAGGAAACGTGAGTTATGTCATGGTGAGTTAATAGAAGACTGTTAAGTCAGATTTGCTCCTTTTCTCATAGGACCTTTTAATTACTGCATTTCTAACGCACGTGCACTTGCCAGGAATTCTCTTTTTCATTCTTCTAATAATAGTTCCTATGGCTCATCCTGTAAATTACCCCTTTCCTTTTCTTTCCCCCTTTCTCTTTAAACAATTCTGAGAAAGAGAGATGGAGAGAAAAGCAAACTGTAATTTTAAGTAACTCCTTTTGGATCCGCTCATATGCTCTTCAAAAAAAAAAAAAAATCTGCGACTGTCATTAGCGCTGCGATTTCCTGCCACCATTCTTACACATGCCAATTCATTAGCGGCAGCCGCTGTTGCCAGCTGCCTTTTCTCTGGTAAGGCACCAACTCTAGACAAACAAGTCCTCTCCATTCATTCCCTATAGTCTCTCCTTCTTTAACTTGTTCTAATTCCAGATTTCCTCTAAGGACCCTCAGTTTCAAAGCCCTTCATTAGAATGGCCGAAAGTACTTCAATCTGTTTCCTTTGCTCCACGAATGGCTACCCTTCTCCCCAGACCCACTTGTTGGGTTTTATCTCTTAAGGTTCCTGCCTCTGACATCACTCCTTTGCACAGACTGCTTTCTTTCTTTCTTTTCTTTTTTTTTAAAGTTTTTTCAAGTTTCTAAGCTCTGTCCCTCTTTGCCTTAAGATGTCTCTGGAAATCTCACCTCTAAATTAAGTAGAAACATAGAGTTAGGACTGAACTTGCAGACTAATGTATGCAATGACTCTAATTTCCATATTTGGTAAAAAAAAAAGCAATAGCTTGTGATTTAGAAATCCTAGGGAAAGTAGTCATTCAGGGGCAGAAAACATGTGTGGCGAGAGTGACCTTGTCATCTAGTTAGGTAGAAAAAAGTAGAATAAATGGGCCAATGCAGAGATACGCGTTGATTCATTCACTCATCTGTATCAAAAACTTTGTGACCTCCTCCGCTGGGGGCTGGGATGACAATGACAACTTAATGGTAAAATGTCACCTTCCCTGAAGTGTTCATTTATGGACCAAGTTTCTGTTTGTTGCAGTTCTTGGGTTCCATTTTTAACTCTTCATATAATTCCCTCTGAAGGCTATGAAGAAATAAGGTGGCAATATATTTTTTTTATTTTAAACATTGACTATCGTGACATTTTCCTCAAAATCTTCAACCAGAAAAGTTAAAAGTATAATACGAAGGGCATGGATTTTAAAAGTGAAGGGCTTTCTTTTTTCCTTTTCTTATATTTTCCATTTATGGGTAAAGAGTTTGGGAATATGAAGCAAAAAGAACCACATACCGGATAACATCCGTTTAATGAGGACGGTTCTTTAACATTCCTAAAATGGAGAAAATAACTGAATTGTATTTCATTGAGTGTTTTTTATATTTTCATTTGAAACAACCTTTTAGTTTTACCTAAGCCGGTAGAAAACATATTTCCAGTTTAGAAGAAAAAAATTAAACAAGTTACAGAGCTGTTAGATACAGGTAACACTGAGGATCAAATATAGACTTTCATTATGGATCAATATTTCCCCCTCCCTTATAATGTATATTATTTCCTTTTAAAAATGCACATGCTAATGTAAACCCACGGCTGCAAAATTCGGTCTTTTGTCATACAAATACTAGTAAAATAGATAACACATTCACAGTTAGCTTATGTTTTATATATTTCATAGATAATAAGATATTTGAAAACAAATTAAATTTTTATCAAAATCCTTGGCAAAGTTTGCAGTTTCCTTTTGTGTGTTCAATTTTTTGATAAAATTTTAATATTTATATTTTATACTACAGTAGGAAAAACCATGTATACTTTGATTTCAAAGTCAAGTGAACTTTGAAATTCTGAGGCATGGTTCTGACATCAAAGATATTCAAATAATCACCACACTGATAACGTTAATTTGATTGAATATTGCAACCCTCTTGGTTAGAAATATTTAAAAGTTGCCTTCAGTTGATTTCTTTTACTTAAAAAAAAACTACTGCTTTGAAAGGGAACTCAGACAGATGCTAGTACTGTGTTGGTTTTTACAGAAAAGTAGATACCTGTATGTAAAATTCCCATGTATTTTCATATTTTAATTGCAAAAGGTTCCTAGTCTTGTAGCACATAAAGATAATACTCCATGAAATTTAATTATATCCAATTATGATGTTCTAACATGATCATTACTATGTTAGGGTTGATCTCAGACTATGGATTGAAATGTAAAGATTATATTTCCTGAACAAAGTTTTAGTATCTTGGCGGTTTGCAAGAAAAATATTAAAATATACTGCCCATGGGTTTGCTTCCAAGAGTAGACTAAATTCCTAAATTCAAATGACAGCAGGAAGTCATTTTCATTACTATTTTCTTTTTTCTTACCATTTCAGTTGTGTGTGTGTGTGTGTGTGTGTGTGTGTGTGTGTGTATGTGTGCACGTGCATGCACACACACACACTCTGGCCTCACTCATCAAGTTCATTTAATTATGATTTTCTTTACCTCTATTATGTGACCTCTTTTTGTTTTTAACTTCTTTATTTCATCTTCCCCTGAGATTAGCCTCTCACCCATAATATACAAAAGGTGTGTAGGACTAGTTAACACACTGAAAACATACTATTCTGATTTGCATACTTTGTTCTTGATAAGGAATACACTTTCCTTTTTTCCTGTGGTGACAGAATCCTCTAGCCATGTCTGTCCTTCCTTTCCTATAATCCATCCCTCGGCCTTTCCACAGTCTACTTGCAGGTTCCAACTCTCCTCCTCTATTACTCCCTTTGAGGTCTGAGTTTCTTTCATCTCTTTTGCTAGGTTTCATGCATTTCTTCTCTCAAAGGCACTTTTCTTTTGTTCATAGTAGCCGACCCTCTAGCTATCCCCTCTAAAGAGGGAATGTGTAGGAGAGAAAACCCACCGAATGGCTCTGGCTCTTTCTTCCATAGACTAAATGTGGGCTGGAGCTGATGGCATGTCTTTAGAGTAAAAACCATAAGCACCATGGGAGCCCAGAGCTTTGAGTTGCCTCTCTGTGAATATCTGGATTCCACATTTGTGTCTGAATAACCATGCGCTTGTTTCAATTGTGTTAGGCTTGTTCAAGGCAATCATCCAATCCAAAAGACATTGAGGCTCTTACAGAAATGTTACCAGGCCAGAGTGCTTGACTGAGCTCCACAAAAACTAATAAAAAGGAAAATAATTGGTATTAATCTATATTTCATTAATAACCACTACTCAGAACTTCAAAATAACTTGCCACTTCAGATAAGTCTACTAAATAAACTAGAAATAATATTCAAGGATGCTCTAATCTAATTCAAATAATCCTTTTAACATAGATATGCATCTAGGAGTGTATTGAATAAACCCTTGTTTAATAATGGAAATACAGAACAATTAGCATTTTGATAGAGAATAATTTGGATGAAAAATTTGTGCACTATAATTTTTTTCTTTCTGGTGACTTTGCCTCAGTACTAATAAATTGTGAAAGCAGATACTATTTTCCCAGATGTGGGTCAGCAACTGACTTTAATGAACCCTAATCATCCTTCGGCGTCATCGTACATATTTTCTTCCACGTAGTCTAGTTCTTGAATGCTGCGAGTGATTAGATTGCGATAGCGGTGGTTCTCGAACATGGAGTCCTTTGCCTGCCTCAGAGGCCTTAGGAAGCTAAGTGCGTGCGTGCTTGCTGCGTGATGGAGAAAGCATTTGGCATTACCACAGTGGCCAAGGAGTGTGATACTGGCATTTAGAGGGGAGGACCCAGCCTATCAAAGGACACACAATGCCTAGAACAATCTTGATTAAGAAAGGGTGTTTCAGCAATACCATCAAGGATGCCTCGTTTAGAAACATTGTAGTATTGCGGAAACATACCCAACTCACCGGGTGTTGAGCACCTGACCTTGGCATCTGTAAGGCCTCTGCTGAAGTATCTCTTGCCCCATTCACCTGCCTCATATGTCATTCAATATTTAAGTTTACGTTACTGGGTTAAGTTCGATGTGTGCCTTTCTTTACAGTAAGGCAAAGTTGGGGTTGAAAAGAGAATAGCTTATGTAATATATGTGTAATATTTTTTTGAGCAAGAGGATTTAGTTCTGTAGTCCAGGCCAGCCCTGAACTCACTGTGCAACACAGGGTAGGCTTGAACCCATGGCAGTCCTCTTGCCTCGGCCTCCCCTCTGCTGGAATTACAAGCACGTACCGCCATGCCCACTTACATGGTGCCGGGGAATTCAACACAGGGCCTTGGGCTTGCTAGCCAGACACTTTGTTGCTGAGCTATGCCCTTAGCCCTACATAATATCTTAAGATTAACAGTTCATAAGGCTTCATTTTGACTCTTTCTCTTCACTCCAGGCCAGGGCATTTTCTTGACTGAGCTGATAGTTTTGTGTCAATAGTAGAAAAAAATGAGCTGTGAAATTATTAACAATTTCAAAAAATTATGGTGTGCTGCTACACTTGTAGACATTTATGTCTATGATCTAACTTTTAGCTTTCCAATATAGCCTCTTCACAGATGAGGAAACTGAGGCACCAATCAACTCAAAAATATATCTAGTGTCCTGCAGCCAGCCAGAGAGCCAGGCAGGACCAGAATTCTGCAGGTGGACTCCAGAGACGGCACTCTCAGTGGATAAGGTTGCCCTAGGATAACCGAGTTAATTAATTCAACTCTTGCTGTCTAGTGTTGTGGTTGTGTTTTGTTTTGTTTTGTTTTCTGTCTGGCAGGCCTGCTTTGCTGGATTGGTCCATGCTGAATAAATGCCTTGTCTACAGTTGCCAGCACAAAAGCTCTTTTTGTACAGCTCTTTGTCTTGGCCGGATTATTCCAAAGCAAAAGCACCATATTATCAGAAAGGCAGTAGGCCACTGATCTCTGGGGCGGCAGGCTTAGCGAAGCACGCCGGGGAATGAGTGTCAACAAAGGAAGCCCAAGTCCTGCTGCCTGGTACCCTGTAGCCCAGTTAATCGTTGTGAGAGTAGAATCCGGAGAAGTGATCGCTTGAGTCACCAAGCCAAGGGTTTAAGGTAAAGAACACGAAGTTCAGGGCCTTAGGTGAGGTGTAACAGACAGTAGGAAGAAAATGAGGTCAGAATCCGGATGTTAGACCAGAGACTACATCAGGAAAACAGAGTAGGAAACAAGTCAGCCCACAGTGCAGAATGAGCCAGGTGCAACTGTCAGATGGGTAACATAGAGAACATTCCGTCACACTGGGTAGAGTGTCTCCTGCAGCTCCCCCCATGGCGCCCGCCATGCCTACTTTTTTCTGCAAAGTCTTGATAGTAAGCACTCTGAGTATCATCTTTTAGTGTCGGTGTTAGATTCCTAAATTGGTGCAGCCTGCCTTTAGATATTTGTGGAAAGGTTTCTACTGCGCTCTTCGGTACACTTCTGTGTTGGGTTACCTTGGAGATGGAGAATCAGATTGAGACCAGGAAGTTTCTTCATTTGTTGCTGAAAGTTAATAATACTAGAAACTACTCCACAAGGATGAGGAAGGCAAACTCAGAGAATGTGTTGTTCTCCTAATCACGAGGATAAAGACAGGGAAATATAGGTTGGTATGTTGTTTACCAATTAGCTCAGCCTTCAATCTCGACCTAAATCTAGGTCCTGCCAGGTTGTATGGCACCATAAAAATGTAATTGGGCAATGTGGGTATGTTCTCTGCAGTGCAGGATACACAGTTTGTTTACCTCTGACTTCATTATTTATATAAGTTCAGTTTGAAGGCTGGAATGATCTGGCTTTCTTACCTACTTCAAATTTGAATTCTAAACTGGGTTTTAACCTGTCTAGTCATATACAGTATATCAAAAGATAATTTGAAAATGTCAGCAAAAATATTTTTGAGTTAAATATGTCTTGGTTGTCTCATAGGATTTAGAAACTTTCTAGTTTTTGTAACTATAAGAAAACAAATACACTTATTGTTTTAATTGGATTAATGATCAGAACTGAAAGATTCCAATTTCCATGAGAATTCTAGATCCTCCCTATGTTCTCTTGGTGTTTAGTCAATTTCCATTTGTGCCCTCAAATCACACTGACAGCATTGTAGGATCTTGGAGGCGTGGGAAATAAAAGTATTCCCTGACCTTGCTATTTCACTAAGTTGAGTTATAGGCATATTTCTTCTTTCATGGTTGACAGTTACAAAGTAGGAAAAAGCTAGGCTCTTCCAACATTGCGAAGTTCACCCGTTGGATCCTTGATGAAGGGTTAAGGCTGAGGGAGTCTTTATTAGACTATAAATGAAGAAAAAAATCTCATAAATGCACGAGGCAAGAAAGCTCACTAAACTCCAGCTACCTTCTCTGTCCTTACTCCTGACCTACTCTACTTGTTGACAGTGACCACACTGGCTTCATTCATCAGGGCCAAGATCAGGAAAGTAGGAATGAGTAGTCACCTTTAGGAGACTTGGCACTGAGAACTGGATGTGAGGGAAAAACAAGGTTTAAAAAGGTCTATGTCAGGGAGGAGCACATTCTTACCCAATATTGAACCGTAGGTCAGATTAGATTTAGAAGAGCCTCGAGGAAGAAAATAAATTTTAGAAACCCTAACAGGTATAGAACGACTAAAGGAAGGTGATCTCATTTCTCTGGTTCAGTTAAGGGCTGGTAATGCTAGGCAAAGCTTTCCGTATAATATTATAGAAATTTGCTTACCTGCCTGCCTCCTGGGATTGTCTTTAACCTCCTCCAGGATTCACCGCCGAAGCTCAACAAACAAAACATTTCTTTTTTTTTTAAATTCCCAGTTGTACTGGTGATGGAATCTAGAACCTTTACATCTTCAACTATATTATTATTATTATTATTATTATTATTATTAGAGACAGAGTCCTGCTAAATCAGTAAGTTTTCCAAGCTGGGCTCCAAGTTGTGATCCTTCTGATTCAACCTTCCAGAGTACTGGGATTCCAGGCATGGACCGCCATGCCATCCCTTAAGCATAAAATCTTTAATTCATTTTGACCGTAAGATTCCCTTGTGTTCCACCTTGGACACAGAATCAAGGAGTAATCGCAACACAGCCACCAGTTTGACACCTGTTGTTGACTTACTGCTACTTGTGTCTCTCAGGGAAGTTTTCTTACACTCATTGTAAAATGGGTTAAGTGGATGATTAGAGGTTTTAGTAGATAATAAGTATCTATGTGATATGTCACATACGGAAGTCATTAGAATACTGGAGCTGTATTTATTATTTCCCAGTGTCAATAGATGTGTTGGTTTCTGTGACTGCCTTAACAAATCACTGCAAACTGGATAATTTATACCACAGAAATTTATTCTCTTAGACTTTTGGAGGCCCAAAGTCCAAAATTAATGCATAAGCTGGGTTTGCCTTTTCTGGAAATTCGGAAGAACAGCCTGTTCTATGTCTTCTCTTTCAGGCTCTATAGCTGCTGACACCCTCGGTGTCCTCTGACCCATTACCTCCACCTCTGCTTCTCTCTTTACCTCTCCATGTCTCTAAGTGTTTTCTCCTTCTCGATCACTTACAGGGAAATCAACCGTGGTACTTACATGCTACCATAATCGAGGCTGGCTTCATCTGAAGATCTTTAGTTCTACATCTACAAAGACTCTTATTCCAAATAAAGTCGCATTCTGAGATTACAAGTGCACACAACTATTGAGGGTGACACTTTTCACCTAACTACAACACATACCATGGGCCAGTTGGGTTCCTTCCTCCAATTCCTTCCTATATTAATGTCTGGACATGAAGAACTCAGAATATGACTGGATTTGAAGACAGAGTTACTAAGAGATTAAATTGAAATGAGGGCCTTAAGGTAGGTCCCAAGCCAAACTGATTGATTTCTCATAAAAGAGGAAATATAGATACATGGAGGAGCTTCAGAAATGTGCACAAATAAAAGGTTGCCATCAGCAAGCTAAGGACAGATGCCTCAGAGGAAGCCAGCTTTGCTGACATGTTCTTCCTGAACTTTCTGCCTCCAAAATGGTATAGATTCTGTTGTTTAGGCCACTAAGCCTATGATACATGTATAAAGACAAAAGAATACCGTGCCTAAAATAGCGATTAGCTCACTTTCTTACTCTTCAGATATCTGGGCACCAGTTTACACACCATAATTTTTTATAATAGTAAAGAACTTTTGGTTGCAGTGACCTCAGAGCATCAGGAAAGTCCTCTTTCCTCCGTGCTTAGACACTGTTTGGAAGGTGGTGTCACCTTAACTGAAAATTTGCTTGATTTTATTTGCTGAACTGAGTGAAAATAACCAAGTAGCCTGGTGGCATCATACTGAATATTATAGTTATTGTGAAATATAGAAGGTCTACAGAATTTGGGTATAAATTACAGTTTGCTAGAAATTTCATTTATTTATTTATAATTGAAACCAAGGCCTCATGCATGCTAAACGCATATCTGCCACTAAGCTATAGTTCTGGCCCCTATAAGTTTGTTTAAAATACAACTAATTGTAAATTTATTTCTTCATGGTTTACCATGCCCCTTTGCAAATTAAATGTAAAAAGTGTTTAGTACATTAAGAGTACTGGTTAAGAAAATGAAATAAATGTTCTAATACACATTCATGATATTGCATTTCATTTCATCTTAATAGTCACTTAGATTTGTAGGTGTCTACCTATTTTGCCATTCTCTCCCAGCAAGTTCTACAAGTTACCATTCATGAGCATGAAATTTTGCAACTTTGTTTAGTTTACGGGCTTCAAAAAACCCTAAACTCCTAAGTGTTATCCTTTTTAACTAGCTTATGATTAGCACAGCTGTGATTTCACTTTGTTGTTTCATTGTTTTTGTAAAGAGCTCTGGGATTTTTGTGAAGGAGCCAGGCTTCTACTAGTGTGTTTTTTAATCACCATTGCTGTTATCGTTATCCCTGTCATTAAAAACAGCACATCTGTAATGCTCTGCTGGCATTCAAGTAATATGTGTAGGCAATTGCAAAAATATTAGTAATGATATTGGCATACTCTTAGGGCATAAAACAAGGAAATTTGAGTTAAAGAATCAGATACAGTTCTCTCGAGCTTTCTTCTGACAAATCTAATTTGAAATACATTTATCATTGAGTTATTCATATGATGTATTTTTTACAGCTGGCATACTTAGAGATTTTAGGGAACACATCAAGAGTGCTCTGGGTGTGTATCTCACATTGTCTCTCTTAATAGTAGTTGGCAATGTCTACTCTGACCAGTTCCAAGGTCAAAATGATGAATACGGTATCCACCCCTCACTTCCTTTTGAAAACATGGATTTCTCTTAGTTATATCAGCCTACTTTTCCCTTGACTGTATTAGTGACAAGTTGGTTATTGGGAAAAGCAAGGGGGGCAGAGGCTAGGGACACTTTAGTTTCTCTGGATAATAGGTCAGCATTGGAACAGTACTTGCTACCATCTTGATTCAAGTGTCTTGAAGAGATTTTATTGGTCTAGAAGACTAAAAACTCTACAGGTCCGAGCCAATCTCTTTTGCTGCTGTATCCCAGGTCCTCAGCAAAGTCCTAGGCACTAGGAGGGGATCAATAAACGATCAGTGAATAAACAAATTGAAAGGTGCATGACTGCAAAAATGTTAGTTGCTCGGTTGGCAGTGACAAATGATGTACAGTGCCACTTGATGAAATTCAAAAAGAATGGAATGAACAAAACCAAAACCAAAACTGTGTAGGCCATGTTGATTTATGCTAGAACAAAGGATTATAAAATACAGATGGGACAAAGCAGGTACACACATTTATAATAATAAGAAAATAACCATAACTGTGTGTGTGTGTGTGTGTGCGCGCGCGCGCGTGCATGCAATTCAACTGTACATACAAACTCAACATTCCTGCTGTAAGAACACCAACCAATAGATGTAGAGCATTTGAAATTTGACCCAGGAAGCCTCCAGAAGATGTGTAAAACCCGAGTGTTTATTGTGAAAAGTTCTTGAGGGAAATAATGATTGAATCTGATTTTGCAGAAAGTGAAAATTCTCAGCTGGCATAGAGAAGTACAACATTGATACACCAGAAAACCACCATAGGAACTCAAAGAGCCTATTGGATTTGAGGGGAATGGTATGTGGGAAAAAAATGTAATGAACTCATGTACCATAAAAACATTTAAAAGAAAAGCTGATATGCTACATGTACCAATGTTCTAAGACTGTATTGAACATAATAACACTGGTTTGTTTCTGTAAATAATATCTTTGAGCCCTGGGAGGAGGGAAGCTAGCTTAGATAATGGCTTCCTAAAGTCAAATTATGGTGCTTGCCTCCACGGGCCTACTTGATAATTGTTCAGCTTGTGACCACCTGTGAATGAGATGTCGAGGAAGTAGCAATATATAAACTATTTTACTGCACCCCAGGGAAATCCGCTCCTAATTTTATCCTACCTGAATCATGGGAGGGAAATTGTGACACCTTAGACGTGGTTTTCTTTCAAATCATAGGTTTTACCAATATACATTAGGTGAAGTAGAGAATCAAGCCAGCCAATAATGCCAAGTGAAGAAAAAAAAAAAAAACAAAACAAAACTTTCCCTTCAATCGTTAAAGAGGGGCCTTATAAAGAATGCAATTTCAAGATCAGTGGTTCTTATCTTGTTCGAAGCACTATATGTTGACTAAATAAATAGCATGTTCTGCACTTATTTCTTTGAATTAGTATAAGCGTTATTATAGTGAGTAAATTAAAAATTCACCTAAAATCTTTTTAACCTCAAGTGGAGCACAGAGTACCACCCCTGTAGATATGGGAGCAGTGCTCAAGGAGAAAGTGGGGAGGAGTGGCTGAAAACAGAGAAAGATATCCCACATGACATTCGTTATAATGTGGTCTGGTATGGGTCATTGTGTGCTTTTATTAAAAATGGAATTGTTCAACAGTGTTTTCAGGGATAATATGGTTCTTCTAACTGGAAGGTTAGGGACCACCGGACTGAACAATTGCTTGGATCTGTGCTGACAGTCGTGACTTCCTGGGATCACAGGATTAAAGAGCATCTTGGCAGATTTGACATCTTTGGCTGGCTTTGTGATTGATGCTCATCAGGATGACCAGACTCAGGATGAGGCTGTCCCCATCAGTCATTAAGGAAAGCTGTCGTTTCACTCATCTTGTTACAATTTAAAAACATATCTGAATAGGGGAAGAAACAAAAACCCAGCAATGTGGCCAATCCTGTCAATGCAGCCACTTGTCACATTTTACCAGAACTAGAGTATGTGGCCTGGGCAATGGGTATGAAGAATGGGGATGGCTTTATTGGAATAGTTTGCTCTTCATAAGTGTCATTTCTATGTAAGATGTTGTCGTTTTCCTTAAAATAAACCTAGATAGAACTAGGAAGATTAATGGGCAGAAATTAAATGAGAAAGAGAAAATGATTTAGCTCCGTCCATATCAGACTTAAACCACATCAGAATCAAAGAGGAGAAATACAGAAATTACAAAACACAAAGAAAAGAAAAAAAAAGAAGCAGCGGTTCCTATGGCGTCTCACGGCTAGCACAGATGAACCATCGTGCTTAGTGTAGGGCGCAGGAAATGGAATGGCTCTGAAAGTGCTTGGAACATGGCCTTGCAAGAGGTAATTCTGTTCATTTACCTTATTTTTGCAAGTCAGATAGTTTAAAGAAAAACAGTACGGTGAAAAAGTACTAAATTTGTAGACACAGCGTCCTCAGTTGAAAGTCACTGTAAATGGGAACCTATACTTCCAAGAACAAAAAGAAAAAAATAAGAAAATTGTTTCGGTGAAATCAGAAGATCTCTGTCATGGATAAAATGCAAAAAGAGTTAAGATGAAAAGTATGGAAAAGCTTAGCATTAGAATTAAAACTAGATTTTCAGAAACTTCTCTTTACCATACGTAGATGTGAAAAGTTATAATGATGGAAGATTATTTAGATTAAATACTCAGGTTAGATCATCGAATGACCTTATACAATAAGAACCACTTTCTATCTGTGTTTGTGTTTCAGCTTCTAACAATGCAGGTTCATTGGGATCCAGACCTTTGAAGACGTGTGGTAGTCCTAACACTTTTTGAAAACTAATCCCACGTCAGTGGCAGATCCTTGCTGTCATCCTGGAACTGGATGAGCCTTCCCTGACATCATAATATATTGGACTGGAGGCAGAAGTACATTCTCTAACGTAAGTGTATCTGATTTCCTTTCTCAGGGGCATTTGGAACTGGAACATCATTAGGTGCTTGAACAGAAAAAAAAAAAAAAATGAAGAGCCAGAGTATGAGGCACACATTGCTGCAGAGAGAGGGAGAAGGAGTGGGAGGCACCGGGAAAGAGACTGAACAGGAGGCAGGAGCAGGAGTGGGAGAGGCTGGGAAGAAGAGGAGAGGCGGCACTCAGGGAGACCTAACTCCCAGAGCTCTTCCCATGTCCCAGTTGTGGCCTCACCTGCGATCATAATGTTTGTTTGTTTGTTTACCTCAGAGTTTTGTGTGTATGTGTGTGCTGGTGCTTGGACCCGGGGCCTGGCATCTTCTAAGTGCGTGATCTGCCACTGGGCTATGCCTCCAACAGTCTCCATTGCTTTTGCTAACCTTCAGCTGTACCTCCCTACTAGACAATGAGTTAAACTTTGGACATGAAGCAAAGATAAGATTCTGCAGAAGCAGGGAGAGAATTAAATTTAGGTAAAGTCATTATCTTCCTCTTACATTTCTCTATGTGGTAATTTATTAGAACACAGTATCTAAATTTATAAGTCCTTTCTTTCTCTTTCTCTTTTTTTTTGAGACAAGAAGTCCTTTCTATCTTAAGAGGTAATAATAAGATAAAGTATATTTAATGACTTTTCTAAGTCTTGTTTTCTTAGTAGGCAGGGACAGGATTTCTAGACACAGAATCCTGAGTTTTGTTGAGTCAAAACTTTAACATTTTGACATATTCAGACCAAATCAAGTAACAAGTTTCTTATTCTATAATTTGTGTTTGCCTAAGTAAGCACAATTTATACTTCCTGGATAAGTAACTAAGTTAAAGAAAAACTTGAATGAAATACTAATTTCTGTTGACAGCACTAAAAAAAATGTATATAGATTCCAGAGATAATGAGGATATAGAGAAGTGAGTTCATCCCTCACTTTGCTGTTTGAGTGATAAAGCAAATATATCAACATCTAGTGTTCAACACATAGTTATTGAAAGTATTCTAGGTGCCTGGCACTGTTCTTGGCATTCATATTCAGCACTAAACCAAACAGACAAAAATCTTTGCTTGAGTGGTGTTTGTTTTCCAAAATGTTTAAAATCATATACCCTTCTAACCCAAAAGTCACACTTTTTAGGTATCTGTATATTTGATTTATTCAACAGAACATCACGCAACCATTAAACAATTATGCTTGTAAGAAATATATGGTTACAGTAAAAATAAATTATAAAGGAGTAACTACAGTAGGTTCTCATTTTTAAAAAATGCTTGTGGTCTGGGGCAGAGCTCAGTGTTCACAGCATGCAAAAGCATCCTATGCATATATTTTTAATGTCAGAAGATGTATACATTAAATATTAGTGGCAAATATTTAAAATCAGAATACAGATATTTCTCCTTTTCTTTTCAATTAATAGTCCATGTGTTCATATTTCTAAATTTTCTGTGATAATCCTGTATTGATCTGACTTTTTTTTTTTGTCTCAAAGATCCATAATGTTTCATCAGGGCAAGAGCTCCACCTGTCTTGAGGACTTTAAATGAATCATTGAATGAGTAAGAGTCAGAAAAATTTCCATACTTCAGTCCAATGAGTACATTTTGGTATAACTTGCCACCACACATATTTGGCATTATCTATGCCTGTAAACTGATTAACACTTTGACACATACTGAAAATGCATGAATTTAAACTTAAGTTTCATTCCATAGTGTTTAAAATATCCATCTAATGAATAAGCATAGTGACCATAAAAGGTCATTCAACTAAAAACTGTAGATCTCTAACAAATGCTTAAGATATATCCTAATACAGGAAGGAAGAGTTATTGGTTCAGAGTTTCTACTATATACATTCTAATTCAGAAAAAAATAATAAATTGCAGGTAGTATTGGATGAGCTATATAACAGGCAATTAAACTATCATTATAATGGTGTTAAGTAACATTTTAGGTTATGCAGTACTAAAGTGAATGTGTTTTGATTTTATCCATTGCCAGCATCCAGATTTCTCATTGCCTATAAAATGAGTCTCACCTCCCCCTCCCCCATCCACTCCTCAGTCCATGTAACCTAAATCAGTTTGATTCACACATTAAACTTTTGCCCAATACAGTAAAAGTTATTTGACCTAAATTACTTAAAATGAAATGAAACACGCAGTTTCTCAGTTGTATTCAGTACATTTTGATTATTCAATAGCCACGTGTGACTAGTGGCTACTGCACTGGGTCCTAGACCACTTTCACCCCCAGCAGAGGTTCTCCAGGAGTTTCAGTAGACCCCTTGTGACAGACCAGAATGGTTAGCAAAGCAGAAGACATAAAACTCAAGTCAGGGTTGGAGAGCCAGGCTCGAGTCTTTTGTCAAGTGCTGAGGGAGAAAATTTCTTCTAACTCTACGAAATAAAGTTATGGAGAAGAGATGGAAGCTACTGCGGGCTCTGCGAGGGGTAAGCGTAATGAGACGGAACCCAGCGTGGAGCAGAAAGTACCTGCACCCTGGGAGAAAGTGGGTGACAGTGATTTTTTTTTCAGTCTTTGAGCCAAGAGTACCTAAAGACTTGCTGTAGATTTTTAAGTTATAAAAGCCAATACATCTGCTTCTTGTTCAAGATAACTTGAGTCTATTCTGTTGTTTTGTGGTGCAACTGAAATAGAGTATTGACTCTCAAATAGATTTTATTAATAAGACAAATGAACCAAAAAGCAGTGTGATTGTCTCTTTGATGTGCCGTCAATACTCAAAAGGGACTGCAAGGTTTCAGTTAAATTGAGATGACAGTGATGTGTAATTATATAGATAAGTGTATGCTGTTGTTACTTAGTAAAAAGAAATGGTCAAAATTGGATATAGTTTATTTTCTAAAAAGCTGTTATCAGTGAGTGGGAGGGGATTCATAGAGTGGTAGCCCTTTAGAATCTTTTAACATATAGTATAATAAAACATAATTATATATACACATATAATTTTTATAAATCAAGAGAAGTAAAATTCTTTCCCCAAATTCACCAGTCCTAAGTTCCCCAAATTTGCTTTATTGATGCAAAAATTTTATAATCTTTTCTAATACTGCTTAAAGTGACTCATGGTTAATTTTGATGTCATCCACTTCCATTTAAAGACTGTAGTAAGTCGTCATTTTATATTGAGTACATATATATCGAATACATATAGAGAGATAGCATACACACACACACACACACACACACACACACACACTTGATGATATTGAAAAAATTGGAGCATTACTAAAATTCTGAATTACCACACTTAATTTATCTTTCTTCTCTCTTGTTTCTCACTCCTAGTTTTGTATCTGCCACGATGTACTCTGAAGATGGTCAGGAGACGTGGTTACAAGAATTGGATTGGAAGGTGAAGAGGATGTGAAGACCCAGCTTGTTAACGTTAAATAAAGAATGCTTTAATTTTAGCTCAGGCCTTTCAACTACAGCTTTTTAGACATCTGTAATACCGCAAAAATGATTATTTGTGCCTTAAATGGCGATGAGTTCTCCACCGTCACTCTGACAGCTGCGGCAGCAACTTGTCGCACGTGCCTCCATTCTGTTTTCATTATAAAATAAAGTCAGCAAAAACAAGAATGCCAAGGGAAGAGATTTGCTTCTTAAAGATGGCAGGAGGTAAAATGGGATACTTGAATATGTTTTCTCACCTAGCTGGCAAGGTCCTGTTTTCTTATGAACGCCATTCTTCCGGGAAGCGAGCACGTAGAGGATAGGCTTCTTGTAGGGAGGCTCCCTCAGGAACCAGTGGGAGACGTTCAAAAGCACTTTGAGTCACCACGCTGACAACGATCGGGGAGAAATACACAAACTCCGCCAGCGTTGGGGCCGTGCACAAAGAGCCGTCACATTCCAGACTTGGGGGATGATATACGGCGCACCTGGAAAAGTGCGCTCAGCATGGATAAACTCAATTCCAGAAGTAGGGGGAAGATTGGAGAAAGTTAAGAGAAAGTTTGTAAGTGATGAAGTGGCCGGGAGGTGAGGTTGGGAAGGAGGCGGGGGAGGAAAGATTAAAGCAAGCGGCTAAATGACTTAGATCCAACGTGATAAGAGCCAGCAAGTACTTAGCAAATACTATTTATTTGGAATGGTTAAGAAAGAAAAAGCACCAGCAGCAGGCCGGCAAAAGCTGTTATTTTGATTAGGTATGGACAAAAAAAAAAAAAAACCGAACTGGAAAAAATAGTAACTTTTGGAATTTTTTTTGAACTTACAGGAAACTTAAATGCATTGAAAATTTACTACTAAACACAATAAAAGACCATGGGTGTTGGAAGAAAATGACTCTTAAGTGATAGGTGGCGGGTTATGCGACTGGGACACTCCTCTCCACCTAGGATTTCTATAAATCGATTAATATGTGGAATCCTCATTTGTGGGGAACCTTGCCATTTATGAAGGGACACACTATTAGACAGTTTGCCCCAGGAACTCTATCACGGGAGAGGAAACTGTTCTTAATCTGCAGTTTTCCAAAAACAGTTCAATTAAAAATAATTAATAAAAACCAGAAATCCTATCTATGAGGGTTAATAACTACAGAGGTGTCCAACAGATACTCAATCACAAAAATCCAAATGCTCTTCTCATTAAGCCCCCGGTGTCTTTCTTTTTCGTAGCTGAACCGAGATAATTGTTTGGGGGCTAATTTCAGAGGTTATTTAATAACACCTCCGGGTGGACTTCTCCTGTATACTCAGCAAGAGAAAGCAACCCAGGTAACAGAAACTTACTTCCGCTCGTTTTACAGCTCAAATTCGTACTCTGCTTTACAAAAGGGAGCCTGTTGTTTGCGCGTGGCAACAGCCACGCCGACTACGTTGGGGAAGATTCCATTAGGACGCAAAGCTGACTATGCAGTAACGTCCCCACTCTCCAGCGGGATTTTTATGTAAATTCCGTTACTGTTCATACGTTTGCAGATAATGAAATGATTGCAAGGTTTTGAAGTCAGCAAAATAATCAACAGGACAGCCCGTAAAAGGCTTTCATACACGTTTGACATTTGGTCCCTCATACAAATGGGTTTTGTAGTTCTTCTTTCTGTCACGGATTTTTTTTTTTTTTTTAAATGCTACATCCTAACAGCTCCGCAGCTTATCGCTAATGTGAGAACATGGACGGCAAAGGTTCATCGCACTTTCGATTTCAGTAAGTGGTGATTTCTGCATGGTATTTCCTCCAGAAAATGTGGACAATTATTTCTCCAAAACTGCCACTCATTCAAGTGAAACATATAAGAAAGCTCATGTACCTTATAAACTCGTGGCAGGGCAAGAGGGGTATGCTTTGGCAATCACCTAACCACAAAATTAAAATTATGTAGAGGGATCTATAATTATTCTTTTCTGTAATTTGTGATGACATGTAAGGGTAAAAGTATGTTTGCAGAAGACTGGCCTCTAGAGTCCATGTGTTTTCGGGTTTCCAAAGGGGTCTTTCTCGGGAACAGTCAATGACTATAACAGAAACAGTCACGGAGAATATTCTCTATCACAATGTATAAAATGCATTCTTTCCCTTCTGCTATTGTCATTTTAGCTCCATAGATTGTCTTCTGCTTGAAGGTGAAATTTCCATTAGTTTCGATGGAGAATCCAGGCATAGGGGAAGGAAATCCAAGACTTTGGCAACAGCGACACAATTCTCCAAGCGCAGCAAGAATGTGAATCAAGTACGCATTTCAGAAGGAAAGCATTCTGACGATCCATTATCCCATTAGTGCAGTTGAACTTTTCAGGGATGTATGCTCATCTTTATTCTGGAATGACTAACGCACATGTAATATTCCCCGTGGAATGTTTAATAATTTTAGTCAAAATAGGAAGCCTATTGACATTTCACCTCATTGCCAAATCAAACAAGATGAGTCATGTGAACTGCGTCTCTCTGATAGATGAATTTTGATGGTGAAATGTCAAAATATGATGCATGGCTTTGGAGCTGTAGCTGGCCTTTGGGGAGCCAGACTGGGGCTCTCTCCGAAGAGAAACCCTGCCTGGGGTTCCTGGAATCTTATGCACAACCCTTGCATAAGGGGCTCATAACTTTTACAACCTAGGATCTTTCATTCTCATGGAGCACACCACCACGTTCAACTCTCATACATGTGAACATTTTTGGCCTTTGCTTTGGAAGTCCTGATGAGTTGGAGAAACAACAACAAATGAAAAGGGAGAGAGGGTGAATGAACAACCCCACAAAGAGGCAGAAGTTACACATTTACTCATAATAACACTGGGTCCTTCCTTAGGCTTTTAGTGATTGATTTACATAGTAGTATTCATATGTATCCATATAAGCTTCAGCACTTCTGTGAAGTTCACCTCTTATTACCGTTTTATTGACTGAGGACCCTTAACACTCAGGGCCAGGAGTGTAGCTCAGTGGTTAAAATGCTTACCTAACGTGTGTAAAGCCCTAGGTTTGATTCCCCCGTACTATATAAGAAAATTAGCTGATGGTGGTATCATGCTCCTGTAATCCCAGCACTGAGGAGCAGAGGAAGGGGTATTGCCATGAGTTCGAGGTCAGCCTGGGCTTTACAGTTAGTTCAGGACCAGCCTGGACTACAGAGTGAGACCTTGTCTTAAAAAAAAGAAATAGTTTGAACCTTGTTTTGAAGATAAAATTATATGTAGTAGAGTTGAATATGAATCCATGTCCAGCATCTTTAACTACTATAAATAAATATTTCCCTTCCCTACAGTCTTTCTCATTTTCACCACAAAAACCAGAATTTACCTTCTATACATAGTTTTTTGGGATATATATTGATTTTTTTTTTGTGGCTTTGCCTTTTTATGTTGCTTTTGATGGTTTTAAACTGGTTTGAGCTAGGCTTTAGGTCTTGATTTTGTTGTGTTGGGGGTGATGTGTAACTCTCTCATTGGCCCTGACAAATCACAGTTGGTTATGCTGCTTTAATTTCCCACTAAGAGATTTTTCTCCAAGATGTTGACCACAGACAGAAGAGAAAAATAGAGATTCCTCAATTTATTGTTCTATAGGATTCTGAAAATCACAAAAATCATGGGTTCTGGGAATATAGCTATATTGTTAACGACAACAACACTCGCCACTGAGTGCAGAGTGTGTAAGGCCCTGTAGTAGACACTTTGTGAGCAGGGACTGTGTGCCCCTGGAACCCTGAAGAGCAAGTAGAGTCAGCAATTTTGTAATGATTTTGCAGACCACAAAATGGAACTTAAATAATCTAAGGAACTTGCTTTGAGGTATGCACAATCTGTAGCAAAGTGATTAAATACAGATCTTCCTTTAAGAACCTTGATTTTTCTTGGCCACAATGCCCCCCGCTCCCCCATGCCTGGCAACAGGAACCATTCCAAGTTACTTTAATTAAGGATAGAAATAAACTTTGAAGATCTGATAAACTGTGTTAGAGGCAGCGTGAAGGTCACGAATGTAAAACTGTAATGGTATAAGTGCCTTTCTTTTGTTCCTTCTTATCCCTTGTTTCTTTCTTCCTTCTGGCCTTGCCCCATTTTTGTATGAGATGATATTGTATGTTTCAGAACTCTGAACAGCACGATGCTGTGAGGCTTTGGAAGGGGGAAGAAAACATTCCACAGTGTTCACCTTGCCAAGCTTCCAGGTATCCATGAAGCAGAACACCTTGCCTTTCTGGATCTGGTTGGCCTCAAAACTCCAGCTGTTAATTATAACACCCGATTCTGCTAATGTTTACAGTGGTCCTAAGAACTCTACTTTCGCTGACTTCTGTACCTTGGGTCTCCTACAGAGACAATGAAAGAAAAGGCCAGCGGACTAAGGACTGTGCTCTCTCACAAGCGCTTGTCAAGGTGGTGTGTGTGCAGAACCCTGGCTCTGGCTCTTACCTCTGATGGCCTGAAGGTAAGCTTGTGAGAAGTACCCTCCCTGTGACATTGCACAAGGGCTTACACAACTTTACTCAGTGCTTAACCTACTAAGACTCATGTCCATATGAGAAAAGTCTTCTTGCTTATGTCCAGCCAAGTGGGAAGATCCCTAAAGGTGGTTTTATAAGGTGGCTGTCAGCAAACAGACAAAACCCAAGATGCACCCCTATACACAAACAGGAAGAAAAAATCGTAGCAGTCAAATACACTAATTGAATTGTTGTTCTTTCTCTTATTTAGATCTAATGTTTGGATAAAATGTTTCTTCAGAGGCACTACATATAATATTACTCAAGTTTATCAACGTATGTCTCTTTAGAATCAAAAAGAGAACATAGAAAAACCCATCTATTTGTGAACAAATGTGATTTTTTTTTCTGTACCTTTGAGTGGCCGGTTTGGTTGAAAGTTTATACTACTTATTTTCCAGGGTTTTTTTTCTTACTAAATTAGCTCCCACTAGAAAATAAATCTGGATTTGGTCAGAGCAGCCAAAGCAAGAAGCAGTAAAATCCAAAAATAATGTCACAAACAGCTTAAGTCACTTAGCTTCATGCAAATCTACCTAGGAGGGAAGAATTAGAGCAGAAAGATGGAACAAAGCAGGTTAAAATCGGGGAGGAGAGAACTCTCACATCAAAGAAGAAGAAACAAAAGAAATTACGAGCTATTCTTCTTTTACTGGAAAGAAATTAAAACTTGCGCCTATGATGCATTGGAACAGAGCAGGTATGAGAGAGAAACAACAACATGTCCAAACTTGTGCTTGGATCAAGGTGGAGTGGCTACCTGAGATGATTATATAAAACAGTCTAAAGTTATTGTTACTGAATTACTTCTGAAATATGAAAATGCTTGAGTTTGCAACACACTTCTCAGAAGTTTCACCCCTCCATCAGTGAGCTATATAACATTTCCAAACACAGTAAGTGCCACAGTCATTAACTTCTAATACTGAATTAGAATATTCTTCTTTATCTCCTTCAGATTTCTGTGAAAGACTTCTATTTCACTGTGTATAAAATATATTAAAAAACGATATTATCCTTTGCTCTGTCATTTTTTAAATTGCTAAAAAATTCTTGGGTATAAAACACATACAAAGGCATGAGGCCCTCCATTACAAAAGTTTTAGATGAAGTGATTAGTCAAAATTTTAAGACAGAAAAGTCTAGATGCATTTGTTTTTAAAGAACTTTAATGCTTTTCATTCATGTTCTTGCCTAATAATAAGGTAGCCGCTTGTTTCCTGATGTCTGGGGCAGTACCAATTTATGTCTCTTGCTTTGGCACAATATTATGAATAACATGGCCTTTTACCCTCAAAATTATCTAAGTTTAGGCAATAAATTGTATGGTTGTCTCTGTCTACTGTCAAGAGAGCATGGCATAGAATAGCTAAGGCTTCTCAGGCAAGTCCGCCAGGTCTGTGCGCAATTCCCTCATTTTCTTGCTGTGCATACTTGACAATTACTTATCCACTCTGAGACCAAATCTGTCATCAGAAGCATATGGATAATAATAACCCACAGACTGGTTGGGATAACATGAATGCAATCATAGCATGCCTGAGTGTGTGCACAAATGGGGACAATAAGGTCATCCTATAAGATTGTTTTGTCATTTCCTTAATGAATTTATTCATAGTGATCAGTACATGGTAGACACTCAAAAATATCATTTCTGTCATGCTGATCATCGTCTTACTCTTTCTCATTGTCGCCACTGGCCATTGGTGACTGTAGAAGTTAGAGCTAACTCCTCCTTCCCTGCTAATCTCACCTCTTCTGGTACCTGCTGATATCACATCTGTCGAAGATGCATGGAAATTCACATTGTACTCACAACAACCTGTATGTGTAGGCTCTCTGTTAACACACTTCCACTACCTCAAAGACTTCCTGGGGGAGCATTTTAGTGAGTTGCTAAGCAAAGGCAGTGCTGGAGTCTTTGATAGAAGACTGGATATCTCAGAGTGCATCTCAAAAAAACCAAGAGGGACCTTTGCTTGTCAACACTTTGGAAAATTTTCATGTTTTTTTCCTCTCACGAAGAAATTTTTTGGAATGCTCTATATTCATAGTCAAGGGGATTTTATTCAATTTCATTGTAGATCTGCTTTTGTTTTCAATTTTAAAATATATTTCAAGAATCTCCTATCCAGGTAGATTGGTGCTCCAGTGAACGAGGCAGTAGGTGCTCAGGGATGCACCTTCTTTTTGGTGTTCGTCACCCTGTTCCCCCTTGTACTGTACGTACTATAGTTTCAGAAAGTGCTGGAACATTTCAGCTAGACACAGCTGGCCTAGAAGCCAGGTGAACCTTATGTACTTTATTGCCTTTTGGCCAATTATTTAATGAGCTAGAATCTCAATTTCTTATTACTAAAAATGGGAATATTATAACACTTGTCAAATGTATCGATAATGAAAGGCAAAAATATCTGTAAGACTATCAAATCACTATTAGGAATTCAATGCATGTCAGTTGTTTCACTTTCTTTTAGCATTAAAGTGGTTAATGATATGTAGCCAGGTCACATTGATGAGGACTAATTTGAATTTATTTCCACCAGGACCCAAAGCACAAAAGAACATAGCATAGATGAAATTTGACTTACCACATAAAAATGTCTATGCAATACAATATGGAATCTCATGCAATTAGCCAGATCCTCCCTTCCAAGCTCCTATAGTAACTCAACCTTGAGTGGTAATAGTTTATTAATGGCCTATTTCACTGGACTTACATTTTTTTTTTTTTTTTGAAATCCTGTTACCATATAGGAACCATATGGTTGACCTCTTCTTAGACTTTCAAAAGTACATTGGTAACACAAAAATAGAAATAGGGATGGAGGAATGGCACAGCAGTTAAAGTGCTTGTCTTGCAAGTGCAAGGCCCTGAGTTCAATTTCCCATCACCGCATAAAGCTGGGCGTGGTGGTGCATGCCTGTAATCCTAGGACTTGGGAGACTGAGGCAAGAGGATTGCTGTGAGTTCAAGGCCAGCCTGGGTTACATAATGAATTCAGGACCAGGCTGGGCTACATAATGAGACACTGCCTCCAAAAAAGAAAAAAAAATAATAATAATATCCCAGGCTCGGGATTCAACCATCAACGACTTTCTTGTTCACATGGCTGACACTGGGGTGTCCTTCAGGGTCCCACACAGATACATCCTTCTATGGTAAGTTCTCCGAGAAGATTGTTCTTTCCTCTGTCACCATCCATCCTAAATCCACAGAAAATTCATGCTCACTTATTTATCTTCTCTGTGAACCTTTGAATCTCTAGCGCTGGTTTTCAAATTTAAGTCAGCAGATCCCTAGTGGTTGTGGACCCTTACAGGGGCGATTTGCAAAGTCACATCTATTTTCAACATAGAAGTAGGACATTATTGGCCTTTTCCATAAGGGTGACATTTTTCCTGGTGACAGAAAGCATCGGTCTACAGACTGCAAACATCTGAGCAAAACTGAGGCATTGGCACCAGACCATGTCGCGTATTGTACTCATTGCATTTCTACCTACTTCATACTTCGCAGGAAAAGAAAAGCAAAAGCAACACAAAGCCTACAACAGATTTTTAAAACCCTCCCATTTTGATGATGAATTGTCCTTTTATAGTTATGAAAATTATCAATATTAAAGTCTAAATTCCTGAATATAATTCCAGAATATCTTTAAGATTCTATTTGACAAAATAGAATGTGTGCAAAATTAGCGATTCCACTCTGGTCTTATTGTCTTGAGGGAGAACAAAGCGCTTGTGATACCAGTGTTTGAGGTGCAAGCTGATGATGTAAGTGCTCTTTCACGAGATATCATTTTTACTTTAAAAAGCAACCGATATGGAAACTATGATTATTCTGACTCGGGTATTTTGCATCTTTTTTTTTTAGTGAATGTAAGCAAATGAGGCAGTTATTTCTGGAAAGATAATAAATAGCGTATACTGCCAATGATAAGATTCAAGCATTCAGACACAAAGTATAACCTAATAAACAGTCGATACCTGTTACTGGGAGCTTGATAGCTTCCAATGGCGATAGGCTTTTCTGACAAGCTTAATGGTAATATGAACGATGGTGTTATTTTTTAAAGAAAATATGTTGATATTTAAGACATCTGCATAATTCAGTGAAGCAATATTTTCTGAATGACCAAAACATGATGGTCCAAAGTCACATGTGAAATGTGGGGATCAAGGATCTACTTAAAATATGAGATTGACCACTGTGTGTTAGTGCAACAGATTTTTAAAAGATCACTAATATGATTTCAGATTCCACCTTGATAAAGAACAGAGGGTCCTTTATCAAGTACCTAAAAAGTTATTGAAATATTCCTGTGAAGCTGCTTTTCTTCATGTGTTTCTAAGAAAACTACATACTCCAACATCTTGATACATAAGTGGACCGGAAAACTTAGCTGTCCTCTCAACTCAGATGCTAAAAATACTCCAAAACTACAAATCATGTCGTGTTTCTAATTTTTATTAAAATGTGTTTAATAAAATGAGTATGTTTAGCTATTTTAATTAAAATAATTACATATTTAAAATTTTTCAGCTTTAATTTCTAGTCCAGAAAATATTGAAAGATATAATCCATAGAAACAAAAAGTTGAGGTCTTCAATCATTTTTGAGATAACAAAAGATCCTTAGATCAAAAAAAGCTTGTGAAATGCTGTCAAAGGCAGTACTTTTAGCTTTTCCACCCAGAATGCCTCATTCTTATGACCAGCTTCATACACATTAATTTAGTAGATGAATGGCTGGTAAGGACCTGCATATTGTATATGGCGCCAGGAGAATTTTATGCTATGTTAAAAAATTACTTGGTATACAACATAAGGTTAATCAATTTCAATAAAATTTAATACTTTTTTCTAGCATTGTGCGTGTGTTTGTGTGTGTGTGTGTGTGTGTGTGTGTGTGTGTGTGTGTGTGTTTTGTCCTATAATTCCTATTTCCAAAACAAAGAGAGAAAGAAAGAGACTCTTTGGCCATAATTAATCATCTAATTAAGTCAAGAAATAAGACATATTTTACTGGAAATGCTAGCCTGGCGACATAGTGAGTTTAGGACCAGCCTGGCCTACAGAGTGAAACCCTGTCATAAGAAAGAAAGAAAGAAAGAAAGAAAGAAAGAAAGAAAGAAAGAAATTCTACTGAAAAAAAATACTGTTAGCTCTTCGCAACAATGACATTCAGTGGAGTTAGATAATGGTTGTGTTGAAGGGAACTGGAAACAAGGTTATTATATTCTCTGAGGGCCAAACAACCAAATTTGCTTACTTAATTATCAGTTTATATATTTCACAAGTTGTTCAAGATAGGATTGTTTGAACACCTTTTAAAATACAATTAAAAGTTTTGACAATTTTTTCATTGTTGAGTGATCAAATCTTAAGATCATCTTTTGATAACTCAAAAAAAAAAAAAAAACACCGCCACTGAGTTTCAACCCTGTGACTATTTTTTCAATCACTTTCCAGTAGCACTTTTGAGGATATTTAAAACTTCTGTTCTAGTTTCCTGTAACAGACTTTCGATTGCATCTTAGTCCCATAATGGTGTAGAGGGAAAAACTGTGGGCAGAAAAATGGAATTCATTTAAGGGACTAGAGTGAAGAGAGAAATCAAGTCTCAGCCAGATTAATCAACATCCTAAACTCTCATAGACACAAGAATCGAGTTATTTTTCTTTAACTCTAAACCCAGTCTGGAGATATAGCTCAGTGGTTAGACCACTTGTGTAGCATGCTCAAGGACCTCTGTTGGATTACCTAGCACCATCTAAAAATTAGCCAGGTGTGATGGCACATTCCTGTAATTTCAGCACTAGGGAGGCTGAGGCAGTAGGATTGCCGTAAGTTTGAGGCCAGTTGAGGCTACATAGGGAACTCAGGAGACTGCCACATACATACATACATACATACATACATACATACATACATACCCCACCCGACTCTAAACTCTATGATCTCATCTTTCCCTTTTTCTGACTCCTTCAAGTCTAAGTCATCCCTTCTAAAAAGAGAAAATATCTTCATGAGGATTGTATAATGGTTAGAAACTCCTGGGGAACACACAGTACATTTTTCAGTCCCACCGAAGAAAGGCAATAATAAATCTTTTGTGAGGAAAGCACCCTTGAGCGGTGCTGATGTCCTTAACATACTACCTCCAAGAATAAAGCTTCCTGGGTAATCCATATGGGCTTTAAAAAAATCTGTAATAGGAAGTATATTTCCCAATTTTAACATCCCTGAAATTAGGATTGGTTTTTCAATCAGTTACATATCATCCTGTTACTGGCAGAATATTTTTTCTAGGTTATAAAATAAAGATGCACCTTACTGTGGGTGGCATCTTAGAATCAGTAAAAATAAATTGCAACTACCAGAAAAGAAAAAATCAACAAAAAAGAAAAACCAACAAACAACATTATTCTCAAATTATGGTGCAAACAAGAAAGTCTATTGAGGAAGTGGGGGGGAGGGGGGTCTCTAATGCCATGACTTAGGTTAGCTGTTTTGCTTTCTTGTTCTATGGAGAATTATGGAAGTAGCTAATGAGCAAGTACAATGATTTCCTTCATGGCTAGGGAAGAAATTTTAATGACAATATTTAATGACAATGAAAACTTCACAGTGTAGTTGTAAAGATCACATAAGCCCAAAACCAAGAAAACAAACTAAACATCCAGATGTTCAGTTGAAGTATTGACATAAAATGGAGCCACTCGACACTTTTCTATATAATGAAGGCGCCTTATTATTTATGTTTCAACATAATGACATTGCCTCAACTTATAATGTTGCGCATATATCCATTCATGTATATGTTTAAATGCAAACAAGCCTGTGTGCAATTTTCTTTTGTGTTATCCCTCTTTTCTGAAGGTCCATGGAAAACAAACACATGCAAAAACAGTTACGCCCTCATCTCTGTCTGCACACTGGTTAAACAATCAAGAGTACTCCTACAGATGCATGGATGAAAATTAAGAGCGTTCCTGTGTCCTCAGTCAAGACAGCCATGCCATTCTGGCACATATGCATAATGGAAACAAAATTGCTTTAAATAATCAAAATACACAAAGGCACATTTTTTTTTTCTGAGTGATTGGAAATAACCCTGACAAATGCTTGCATTTGGTAAATTATGAGCTAGCCAAGTTACGTTTGCATAAATATAATGAAAAACATTTTTTAAAAATTTAGTAAGCATACAAAGCAAGGCATTGTCCTGGTAATGAATTTCTTTGACAGATAAACTAACAACCATGCAGGGCAAGTATATGAAGGTACCTCCCCTAACACTTAATGGAGGGGGGAGTGTTTGGGCATATATACACACACATATATATGCAAAGAACAATTCCTCAAAATTATTACAAATTACAACTGGAAAGAAATACAGGACAAGCCCCAGCGTGTAAAATACCTACCTGTATTTTGAGAAGCCGAGTGCAAACAATGTGCAATTCAACTCTATGTTAATACGACACACAGAAGATTCATATCCCTCATATATCACTTTGATAACACAAAGATTAACTGTTAGGTAAACACATAATTATATTCTCTTCCAACCATCTCCATACCACCACGCAGCTACCCATGTACACTGAAGCAAATTTGTGAGTCTAACAGATCAGTATTTGAATAGGGCAAAAAGTAACATTCTACTCGCAGGTACCATGTTGTTATTTGTTCTCAGATTGCTTTGAGTAGGCCTGAGCATCTAACGTGGGCTTGCTTAATATGACAGATATATTCAAAGCAAAAGCCAAGAAAAGATATACATTCATTTAGAATTTTCTAGGTTAGAATGCTTTTTAAACTCAGTATAACAAGGAAGGAAGAGTATGCCCTGGATTTGTTGCGTGGAAAATAAAGCTACACTGAGCCTTCTGCATGTGGAGCTTAACAATTGCCAGGAGCCGAGGAACACATCTTTATGTGAAAAGGATATTATTAAGGCCTTTCTGAAGGGGTTGGTCATGTCAGACAAGGAATTTGTATGTGTCTCGATGGGGACACGCTGTGTTCAAAAGATAAAAAGGGCCAGGAACCGTGGGTGGAATCGAAATGACTTTCTCGGGGGGAGAATTCCTTGAATTCCGAAGCATGAATTGTAGGAAGAGGCTGATTATGATTTACAGCCTTAGTCATCTTTGAACATCATCAATTCTTCCCAGTAACCACCACCCACCTTCACAGATGACAGGAAGCGAGAACTTGTGGGAGACCAGAAGAACAACACCCCCCCCCCCCATCGTTTGTACAGTGACGCCAAGCTAAATGGATACCCCTTGCCTCACCCCCTCAGGCAGCCCCTGTTCCTTACTCTCTGTTCCTCTAACTTAGGAGAAAGCTTCTAGAAAGCATACAGCTTTTCTGTAGTTTCAATGCCCAGATGTACTAGAGGCATGTGGTAAGTCCTTATCACTCAGCGGCTGACATTTCTTCCCAGGAAGAGAAGACGGTCCCCATGAAATCTCTCCTGAAACTCATCAGTGACTAATTCATTATGACATGCGATCTCCTCACGTTTCTTCTTCCTGTTTCTGTCTCCTCCTTGCCACCTGCTCGGACACTCCTTTCAGAAACTCTCCACCCTTCTTTACATGAGACATTCCCAAGTTTCTTTTCAGCCGAATGACTGCAGTTCCTGTCTCCGTCCTCTTCAGTTTTACCCCACGTGCAACCTACAGGTGAGTTCCTCGGCCTTCTCCTCCTCTGTTCTCTCTCTTTCTTGACAGTCTTAGGGCCTCCGTGGGCACGTAACTCCCACGGCTCTGTCTTCAGCCCCGCTGCTGTCTTCTCGGAGGACCTGATGTGAGTCTTCACCTACGCAATGCTCCTGTCTACAAAGGCAAGCTCTGGCAACTCGGAAGACCCCTGACATCCACATGGAATTCACCATCGTCTCTCTTACACTTCCATCCCTTCCAGTTTTTCCTTTTTATATGTCATCACTGAGATTTGAAACCTTGAACTCAAATATGACAACTTCCCTATCGCGTTCTGCCACACTTCGCAAAGCCCCACGGATCCCCCGAGGCATCTCGGCCACTGACATTCTTTTTCTCACCCGTCCCTTCTGCAGACTACCTCAGTACCCTGATCCATGATATTGAGGTTCCTCTGTAGCAAAACAACTTTATATATTGCTGCCAGAAGAAAAAATCTTTTAAAAATACAGTTTCGTTCATGCCCTTGTGCACAACCATGTCTAAATCCATTTGCCACAGGCATTTGCTTTGCCACGACCTTTTTTTTCCTACAGAAGCCATGTCTTTCTCTGTCACCTTCCTCTTCTCCTCTCACTGGTGCCTCCATGCAACCAAGTATCTGCATCTAACAATCTGTATTCCCAAATGGTGAGGACCATAGGCAGAAACCCGATGCGTTTCTTCTCAAGTCCCTAGCACACTCTCAAGTGCCTCACACACAGATGCCCCTGAGGAAATTTTAAATTTGGGATTAAGGTACCATTTCTTTGTTCAAAAATCCTCAACATGAGTGAAGGAAGGGAGGGCTTGCTTAGCAGGCACTGCCGGGTTCAATTCCCCAATGCCACATAAAAAATATCTGGGCGTGGCGAGGCACACCTGTAACCCCAGCACTCCAGAGACTGAACCAGAAGGATTGCCATGAGTTTGAGGCCATCCAAGGAGAGATAAGGAATTCAGGACCAGCCTGGACTACCCAGGCCCTGTCTCAATAAACAAATAAATACATCTTCAATCAGTCCTCAACATTTCACATTTTCTGTACGCAACAAACTCTTTTTATGTGGCAAATAAGGCTCTATGATTTGCAATCTGGACAGAATGGGAACGGGACAGAAAGTAAAGAAAACCAAAAGCAGGGGAAGGAAGGAATGGGTGACATGGGAAGGAAGGAAGCATCCTGAAACAATCTGGGTCTTGTTCTTTAGCCTTGTGACTCTATCTACTTTTTTTTTTTTGGGGGGGTGAAGGTGGGCAGACATCCACATACCACCGCTACCAGTGTCCCCAGGAACCTCTTAGTACCGTGCCCCAGTTATACCATTCCCAGGCCTGGGCTTCTAGGGGATGCCCTGCGGTCATCAGCAGCCACTTAGTGACTGATGTGCCGTGCCTCTGTCTTTAGTCAGGAAAACCGGAATAGCCAGCTGAGTCTAAGAGTGTACCTGTCCTGAAATGCTAATGACAATTCCACACGTATGAAGCACAGAATCAGTCAGGCCTTTTATCAAGTAATATAAGAGTACTGTATTTAACAGTGGATTTTGTTATTGTTGTTTTTTGGTAAATGGTAGGTCTGTGTTTGGCGTCTTACCTGGAGGGTACAGGCCAACAAGTCTGGCCGGTGTGAGATGGACAGTACTGTGACAAAGGAAGACGTACACAGCCACACACAAGCATTTCTGCTGCAATTAAGTGAATATATGTACTACCACCAGCAAGACCAAAGCTGAGCCCAGGAGAAGGATTGTCCAGAGACCCTCTTGTGCTTCAAGACTGAGCTTGTCTGAGTGTTACCTCTCTCCTTGACTCCACGTACAGATTTCATCACTAGGCTTTCTGCCTCGGTGTAGAATGAAAGAACACTAAAGTATTTTTAAAAATCTACTTTCAGTGGGCCAACATGGAAGAAAGTAAACATGTATATTGTGAGGTAAGTACAAGTCCACTCATTTCTCACTTTGCCGAGGCACAAGTTAATCTCTGAGTGAAACTTTACAATGAGCTGTTTCCATTCCTTCATTCTCCCTCATTTTTTTCCTTACCTGATTTCACCACAAATTGTCTTAAATTACTGTGCTGCACTTTCTTTTCAGTAGCCAGTTCATTTTTCTTGGTGCTGCGAGATGTCACTCATCCCTAGACTCTCCTGGGAGACAGTCTCCCCAGCGCCTTCACTTCCTGGCACAGATTCTCAAACTTTCCTCACCTGCACCTCAGATTGCCTGTCGCTAGCCTCTTTTCTTCTCCTGTCTTAGGTGAGATTAACAAAACAGAATATCCTCTGTCACTGACCCAGGCACCTGGCCCCAGCCCACAGCCTGCCCACTAGTGCTACACTTCCCTCTTGACCTCAGTTGCTCCCACGCCACAAATTCTTTTCTCTCCTACAAGCATACTCAACCTCTTTCTTTCTAAAAGAATTTCTTTTTTTGTCTCACTTGTGCCCTTTCACTTTCTGAATAGAGATTCTACACGTTTATGATCTTCAATTACTCTCATCTTCAATCACTTTATGCTCTTGAAATATATATATTCTGAATACGTAAATCTGTGAAGACTGTTCCTGTGACCTGGTCGTTGCTGAATCATTGCCTGCTCTCCACCCTTCTACGAGGAGCTCTGTCAGAATAAGCCCAGCTGGCTGTCCTGAGTCACCAGGTGTGCCATGCTTCTACACGGGGTCATAAGCTTTCTCCAGCTCTATGAAGAGAGCTGCCTTGGGTTTCTAAAGGACTTTCTATCTCCAGAATAAATTCTCTTCTTTCTTTGCTACACACATTCTTTCTCTTTCCTTCCAACCCTTTAATTGTTTTCCTGAAATTATTAGGATCATCCATAAATATAAGTCCCTTCATAAATAATCACAATTATACTTTAGAATTAATGTCCATTAGACCAAATCCTCTAAAATGTTTTTCTTATCCTAGGCAAAAATACCGATATAAATACATAAGAAAATTATTTATTTACTTATTTATTTAACTTGTAGTGTTGGAGACTAAACCTAGGGCCTCACACATGCTAAGCAAACACCTTTATCACTGGGCTTCACCCCTAGGTCACATAACAATAAATAAATAAATAAAAATAAATTAATAGCAGCTATATAGAATCTTTTTAAAGCATGTATATTTTGCTACTTTAATTCAGATCCAGTTTTAGTTTTAATTGTGTGTCCTATCATGATAGAGGTATAAAGAGAAGTTGTTTGAGCATAGGGTATTTACTATTATATATTATGATGGTAGTTCTTTTCACTTTCAGGATTTTTCTTTTCTTCTTGTTGCTATCTATTACGAGAGGGTTAAACTCCTATTACAGTGGAGTAGACACCTAGGGTGCACACGAGCATTCTCCTGACACCCTCCTGGGCGCCTTAGAAGATCGTCTATAGTAAGACCTTCACAATGAAAGTTGAAAATTTTTTCTTGTTTAGAAGGAAGGATGGAAACACCGTTCTCTTCACTTGGTGTTCCTCCGCCTGTAGTACCGTGAACACATAAATCTCATGATTAGATATCAGGCCAAGTGGTGTGAAGTGTCCCATATTCATCTGTGTACTGAAAGCCCCTCCGTTCCTGGAGGAATAGCTATTCTTACATGGAGAGACTTTCAGAGAAGAACATGATAATCCCTCTCTTCCATCAATTCTTATAAAACTTTTGGGCTTGCCTGATAGGCTGTTTCACTCACTCTCCATAATTTCCATTCAACTCTGGGGGCAGAGGCAGCTCCTTTTGTCTTACACAAAGATGGCGTTAAAGAAATAGAAGGAGCTAACCTCCCAGGAGGGCCTCGAGAACTGTGTTTATGGAAGGCCAGAGATTCAGGTTTCTGTGATGTGGGCTTTCCCCAAGGTAATAAAAGCTAATAGAATGTATTTCCCAAGGAAACTGAGTTAGGTTCCTTTTGAAGACTATTTCTGAGAGAGAGAGAGAGAGAGAGAGAGAGAGAGAGAGAGAGAGAGAGAGAGAAGATGGCCAGTACAGAGACTATATCTACTTTGCTGACTATTGTGTAACCTCTGCTTTGCAGTATCTGACAGACATGGGTACTCTGTAAATATATTTAGACTTTAAATGTCCTAAAATAGTGGTTAAAAAAAAAAGAAAAATATTGACAATACCACATTTGTGGGGTTTGGGCAAGTCCCAGGAAATGGTATTTTCTTATACCATTTTCTGAAGAATGTATCAGATATTTCTAGGATTGTGATTTGGGAAGCGCCCCCCCGCCCCCCCCCGCCCCCGGAGGTTTTGTTGTCAAGGTAGTTGAGAATTTGGCTGTAGTTGATCTTTGCTAAGAACTCAGAGATCAAAATAAAGGATCTCACCTCAGAACATTCTAGAACTAGGTATTTCTGAAAGGTCAGTCCTTCGCCTGAAGCTGATGTTGACCACAAGATATTGGATTAGACAGAAGAGAAACCAACTCAATTGTGACTACCACTCCCTGTCTCTGGCTATTTGATTACACATTTACCTTTCTTGAGTATAGCCTTACCAATTATGAAACATGGTCAGTTTGGATAATTACACAAAATGTCAGGTAGAAATATCCTAGAACTGGTATAAATGTTGCCGACACCAAACAGTTATAAATCAGTGTACAAAAACATTTATTGTATCCTCATCAGTTAAAAAAAACACAAGACATTTTATTTTAATCAAGAAGAAAACAAGGTATGTCACTGATGAAAATGACATACATATTTTTGTGCTTATTATTTAAAAAAAGAAGAAACATCTGAAATCTGTTTGCTAACTACAGTATAATACAAATTAGCCTGCAGGCACCGTGTGCGCTGTTCCCTGTCTGCATGCCAGCCCTGCTCAGTCCCAACGTATTAATGAGCAAGTGCAAGTATTTGAACAATCAGCATTTCCGCATTTGCATGCAAACTCTCATGCTGTGTAATTATACACAGAGCTGGCACTCAAATTAATTAAAGCTGATTTCTCTGTGACTGCAAACTGGTCCTATCCTTAGCTTTGCCTTCCTATGAAGTCATCATTCTACATTCAACGTGACACTTCTGTCTCTGGCATTCTCAGTAATGCTAATGTTCGACACTTGTGAATCCGGCAGTATTTTAGAGAGCAGCTGACAATGGCTGGGTGTTCCTGTGCGTTTCCTCTCCTCCCCCCTTCCCCCCTTCTGGTCTAAAGAATCCGTTTTTCGAACACTTGCTTTGTAATTATCTCAAATAATAATGCCAACAAATTACATATATTGTTTCAGCGGGTGCCCTCCCCTCTTTTATGACTCCACCCACTTGATTAGAGCTTACAAACAATTCATCAAACTTAAGAAATTTTTGTTTACTTGATGTTAACAAACAATTAGTTCTGATAAGCTTAGTCTTAATTTTGAAAAGGCTATGACAAATGGTGTTTTATTTTAAGAGCTAAGGATCTCCAAATTCAAGATCAGGGAGATTAGGACAGAAAGAAGCAGCAATGACTGCTCGATTTGACTAAGTCTTGCTGAACCCTCCTCAAACAGAACGGAATTGAAATGGAGAATATTATTTGCCAAGGAGATCCAGGAACCTTAACTTCTAGGACAGACGACTTCCCCCAGCCCTTCTTGCAATAAAGCCATTTCCTCAGGTTTTTCTCTTCCTCAGAAGGAAATGTGTCGGTGACAATTCGTTTAAAAAAGACATCCTTAGAGCAATTAAGATGTCATTATGACTCTCTTTCATAAATTTAAATCTCTGGATATGGGTGGCTACTAAAACATCCTCTTGACGGGCCCCTGGAGATGAGCTGTTTTGACACATTTCTCTGAAATCACTCCTCGCCACTCAACCACAGTTCATGTCTTCCTCATTTCTGTTTCCATCAGCCAGCAACTGCACAGACAGCTATTGCAGGGGCTGGATGTCTCTTTCTAGACAGTCATTGAACAGTGCCATCCCTCACGTGGAAGATCCTGAAATACACTGCCAAGATTGCCCTGGTAATCTACATTTGAAAGGCAAGAGTGAGTAGGAAATTTATAATCTGTCTCTAAGGATCAAACCAAGAGATACAATTGCCCTTACCTTGTCAGTAGGAATTCTGAGTCCACACAGAATATCAGTATCAAACTCCCTTCAAATTCCAATTGGTTTACAAGAGAGAGAGGAGTACTGAGCCCTTCGCGGAGAGGCTGCCGGGGAGATCACAGTCACAACACTATTGGAGCCTTGCCTTCTGTCCTGTCATGAATTTCCTACGCAGACAGGTGTCATATTGGCATGGATTTCATTGCCAAGTACATTCTAAAAGGTGGGTGTGGCTGCGAGCATGTAGCCAGTTCCACCTGTCTCTGAACCCTCGTAACCCCCCTTGCTTTCAAAATTTCGCTCAGGTACCCGGTGACTTCATGAGTTACCCACGCACCGGCCCGACTAACTGAGGTGTGGGAACAGTGTCGAGCAGAGCAGCACCGTCATCGTGGTACACAATGCCCATTGCTACTGGCAAATACCTATTTGCTGAATCAGGATTGGGCTGCAGTGAGCAGGACTGGGCAGTTCTACTGCTTTCTGCTTGCTTCCTTTTCAGAAACCATCCTCTGCTAATTAACCATTTAGCAAAATTCTTTTTGATGCTCGTTCCTTAATAACCTAACTTAAAAAAAAACACAACTGATGTATTTCAACCTTTTATTTTAACAGCAAATGTTTGCAAAACAAAAGAAAATCAGTTCCCCAAACAATTAAAGTAAACATCACTGTAGATGTTAGGAGTTTTGCTCTTACATTCTCTGATAGTAAATCAAATGTATCTGTTGGCTGTAAACCTGATATATCTTGTCAGAGAGGTAATAATAAAAGTGTTCTATAAACTCCTTAAGCAAAAGGAATCCTTTTCATTCTTTAAAAAGTAGCAGGCAGTTGGCACATCATAAATGTGATTTTTTAAAAATTGTTGAGGGTGGTAGTAAAAAAAAAAAACAGTTGGCCACACTTCTCTTTTTTAAAAAATGTGTGTCAATAAATATCAAACAGTGGGGCTGGATGAATGGCACAGTGGTTTAAGCACTTGCCTTGCAAGTGAGAGGCCCTAAGTTCAATACCCCAGCACCACATAAAACTGGGCATATTGGTGCACACCTGTAATCCCAGTGCTCGAAAGGCTGAGGCAGGAAGATTATCTTGAGTCCAAGGCCAGCCTGGGCTACACCAGTGAGTTCAGGACTAGCCTGGGCTCCAGAGGGAGAGCCTGTCTTAAAAAAGAAAGAAAGAAAGAAGGAAAGAACAAAAGAGAAAATAAAAGTGAAGTAATAAGAGGCCAGACAAGATTTTAGAAGTATGCCAAAATGGCGAGCATTATTTGTAAATATAAGTACAACACGATAAGACCAAAGTGGAAAACAGGGGTTCAGTAGACATAAAGTGCTTGTCTCTGACTTACAATTCCAACATACATTGTCAATACGCTCTAGAGATGGGTCCTTCACTTTCTCAATGACCCCTTTCTTCAGTGACATCTAAATCAAGCACTCCGTGCTTCTAAGAGTGATTTAATCTCAAATATCAAAGTTTCACCCCGAAGTTCTACTCAGATCAGGGCTTCCCTGTGTCATATCGCCTTCGCTTCAATGTGCCTACCACCTAGCACAAAACCGACATGTAACGATGTTCGGTTAACTTCACTAAGTAAATGTTTACCAGTATGTTCATAATTACATGCATGGAAATTGTAAATGACATAAGTCAACTACCCCACATATTCTTAAAGGCTTCCTTTAAACATAGGTAAACATGTATATGTGAGCAGGAATCCCTTACTCCATAAGTTAACATTCAATAACTTTGAAGAGAGCCCATCATTACCTCTAAGACAATTTATTTTCATGTTAAATAGAGACCTTGATTAATTTTGATCAATACTTTCCTGAAATGTCTACACTTTGAAAAACTTTTTTTCTGAAGCTTCTGAGGATAAATTTAATCCCCATTCCACATGAAAGTTCTTCAACTATTTGAAAAATGACTATCATTTTTCTCCAAGTCTACTTTTTTTTCAGATTGAACATTCCTTTAATCACTATAATATGATATGGCTTTTAAGGCCTATCACCATATTGGACAGATTCCAGTTTGTCCATGTCTGTCCTAAATGTGGCAGTCAGAACTGAATGCCTAATTTGAAATGTGGTCTAATTATGCAAAGTATATAGTTCCTGATGCCGGCCTTGCTCTGGACTCCGATTCTAATCATTGAGAATTTTGTGGAGGCAGGAAATGCACTCATATTCTCAGTTCTTGACCTTTCACAAAACAAAAAGGTTTAAATCTTTTTGCATTCCAGATTCTGTTTAATCAAATTTTTTATAATTCAGTCTTATTGCAAATGATATTTTGGATAAAAGTATTGGACTTTATGTCTATTTGGCGACAGTCTTTTGTGCTATTTGTGACATTTTTAAAACCTGACTTTGCTATCCAATGCCTTCCTTGCTGTATATTGTTTTGTGTCATTCTTTAAAAGCCATTTGAACATCTACGGTAGACCAGGAGTTATTTGGACACTGATGATGCCAAGAGCTGGAAGGCGTGGTCCACAACACAGGAGCATTCCACAGAAGGACGACTTTTCCAATTTCCGATTATGAGGCTTTCTATATTTTCTTCTAAATGACTGATAAAAAAGTACTTGTTTCAGAAACCTCCCCTTAGGTTAACAATAGTCACTTCGAGGTAGATAATGAAAATAAAACATAGCACATATTATTTTTACTGAATTTTTATTGAGCCCTTACTTAACGATGGGTAAAGAAGCACTTCCTGCCATTCCAAAAGCACATCTTCTTGACACCGAGAGCTTTAATCCCTCACTATGGTTGAGAAAATTAAGGTACAGAAAACTAATGTGACTTTTATATATTTGTATGACGCATACATTGCAGGGCTTCAATTTAAACCTTTAAGGCTTTCTTGCTGCAAAATTCATTCTTCATCACTTGTAAATAAGAATCATTTTGCCACTTTATTTCTTAACCGTAGTAAAAACTAGCCCCAGCTTGTGTTCTAGGAACATAGGAATAGTTTCTATTTAAAAAGTTGCCAAGGGGCTGGAGGAATAGCTCAATGGGTTAAAGCACTTACCTCAGCCCTAGACAAGTGTCAACTACCTGAGTTGATTCCCCATTACCACATAAGCCTGGCATGCTAGGGCACACCTGTAATCCCAGCACTCTGGAGGCTGAGACAGGAGGACTGTGAGTCCCAGGCTAGTCTGGGCTTCACAGTGAGTTCAAGAGCAGCCTGGACTACAGAACGAGACCCTGTCTCAAAAAACAAAAAGAAAGAAAGAAAGAAAGAAAGAAAGAAAGAAAGAAAGAAAGAAAGATTTAAAAAAAGATAGTTGCCAAAATTAGTAATACTTTTGTTATGCTTTGGATCTGGAGTGTCCCACAAAGGCATCGTGGGGTTAATCCATTGGCTTCCTACGCTGTGGGGAGGTGAGTCCTGGTTGGAAGGGATGACCACTGGGACTTGACTTGGAAGGATCAAGTTCCGCTCTTCCTCAGCCTTTCTGCTTCCTGTTCTGTCATGAGGTGAATATCTCTCTAGCTGGGCCTCTGCCAAGTCCTCCCACCACTGCCAGCTGCCCATGAGTGGACTGAGAGTTATGGAAACTGTGATCTAACATAGGCTTTCCCTTTTCTAAGTTGTAGGCATTGGGTGTTATGTCCCAGCAATGAAAAAGAAACCTAGATAACTTTCTTTTGACAAGTAAAATTAAGTTAGTGTATCTGAGACTGCTTTGCTTTTAGTGACCAATAGTAATTTTCAGTAGCCATTGTCATTTTTTTTCAAAATATTCACATTAAAAGTTCTGCCTAAATACTGTTAGGGACTCAGGTCAACCTCCTTGGCTTTAACTTCTCAGACTCTACCCTTTCGTTCCTAGTAAAATCAGGTGAGCGTGGGTTCATTTCTAGTCGTCTTGCCTCTGCTCCCTTCTCTATTACACCCAATAAAAACTGGCCAAGTTTCCAAGAACACATTGTGGTTTCTTCTTGGCAATGCTAGAACTTATTTACATAGCTGTGTATTTCAGGTTTTGGGGGGGTTCACTTTCTGTAATGAGAATTATGGAAGTAATGTGAAATTATTAGAAATAAAAATTCAATTGTTCTGCAAAAAAGCCTTGTATGTATAATCCATTTCAAAAATAGTTGTTGAAAAATATCTATACAAGAGAAAAGAGAAACCCCGCAATGCTGTTTCCTAGGAAAGAGAAAGGCCATTATTTGTGCTTTTTAGGGAGGAACAAGATTTATATTGCAACACAAATGGTTCTTTTGTTAAAGAAAACACCTAGATAAATCTGGATGAGTCACCGAAGTTAAGAAAGTCAAGGTCCTTCTGGGCCTGGCTGGATGAGCAGCAGGGGATGAATTTCGCTACCATGGAGGAAAAACAATGGTCAGTCTTGGGAAGGGGACTTTGAAACAGGAGGGACAGATGATGTGCAAAGCATAAAGGTGCGAGGTGTTGTCTCAGAACACAGTAGAAAGTCCAGACACATGAGGGCTACATAAAATTCCTCAAGAACTCCCACTCAAACCTCAAAACCCAGCTGCTCCAGCCCCACCAGCCACGTGGAAGAAGACACATTAGGCTGGGTCTTTTCCTTAAGGATGGAGACATAGCAGATGACTCCAAATCTGGCACTGAGAAATGCCTTTAGAGGTAGAAATAGCTTCTATTTGGGAGCTTTTATTAGCCCAGTTTGAGTGGATATTAGAGAATAACAAAAGTCCTTATCTTCTTCTAATATCAGATGGCTATGACTTTTTCCTAATTGCATTTTTATTATACTGCATTTAATAGCCATATTAATTTCTTTATAGAATAGTGTATCTTTTTATTACATAGAAAGACTTAAGATTATTTCAGGTAGATAAGCACAGAGTCAAAGGATGGTACGTTATTGAGGAACTATAGTATCCCAGTGTGAAAGTCTTTTTTTAAAGTCGACTTTGCCTCATCTAGTAGAGAATAAATCGTCAGTGTCATATGAACTTGATAGGAATAATCAAAGAAGTAACAGAAAATAAAGAATTTCTGGGACATCTTTTTCTGAAACATCACGTTTGATGTTACGTTCAAACCTTTCTAAAATGTTCTTACTAAATTAAATACCTCATCAATACGAATAATCAATTCTAACAGAGTATAAAATAATGTGTATATTATTAAAGGAAATAAATGGATACACTCTACAGAAATTTAAGAGTCATGATTTTAATCAGTGCTTGAAAGTAAAACTGCATTGCTCAGAGTGGTTTTGTCTGGTTATATCCACTACGGGAGGCATCAGCCCGGTAGTAGATGCTAATTCATTACAGCTGGAAGATGGACCACACTGAAAAACTCAAGAAACTGAACACTGAACAGTTGGGCAGTTATGGACCTGGGCTGGAGTCATTATCTAAGATGAGTGAGAATCAAATGCAAAACTGAAACATAAATGATGCAAGGGCTATTAGGCTTGAGATTTCATTTTTGTTTTAATTATCTAGTTTTCATTAAAAAGTGCCTGGAAATATATGGGTCTTTCTCTGGTACTGGCTATTTCGAAGAAAATTGGCATGGGGTCTTCACCGGGATTCTGTCATTGTGCTGATAACGGTGGCTTTCTTCCTGTGTGCCAGGCTTGGGACTCCATCTCACTGATACCTCAGTTCTGTGAAGTAGAACATTTTATCATCTTTAACAGAAGAGGAAACTGAGGTACAGAGAAATCAACTTGTTTCATAGTCATTGTGCTAGCTACTAATTGAGCCAGGTCTGAAATATACGTAGTATCTGAAGCGTATGTACCTTTCCAACTTTACTTTTTCATCTAGTAGGTGCTTTTTCATGCATTTACTGTGTTCTTAAATGTGTTTCACATGAACTGTGTTCTTGCGAAGAGCTCCATCTTCTTCATTTTGTGGAGTTTAACGTTCTTTAATGATCTGTCCACAGTGAATCCACAATGCCTTGTGTCTGTTAGATCTCCGCTCAAAGATAACCCTACTTTTGGACATTTTAGTGTCTTCATTGGGCAAAGCTGAGTGCTGTGTCTTTGAGCCCCCTGCACTCTGTACACATGACTGTGACACTCGTCGTGTCTACTTAACTTCTGTACCTACTTATCTTCAGGGCCTGGCTTGGTTATCTGGAACACAGTAAGTGCTAAACAATATTTGAGGGATGAACCAATAACTAGGGCCATTTCTTATCTTTTCTGCATCATTTTTTTGACATATAATTTTCCCTGCCAGGCACCAATTTGTCTCCTGCTGGTGTAAAGCCAAATACTGCCTTGTCTAGACTGAATTAATGTTTTCCCTGCTTATCACACTAAAGACGTTAAGAACGTGGGCTTCTCTGCCCAAGCAAGCAACGTGACTGACAACTAAATGAGTAAGGAATTCGGGGTCTGTGAGTACAGGGAGAAGTTCTCAGAGAGAAGCTTCCCGGACCGGACCTTATCCACACAGCCTAGGATAGAAGTGGCTCAAGGCCATTCTCCCCAAAATCTTCTTTGAACTCATAGCTTAAAACGAGAAGGAAGCCATGATGTTGTATCTCTTACGTAAGTCTGGGAAGGAGAGAGTGCAGAGAGCGGCCTGAGGCTGATATTGTTTCCTTTCTTCATTCAGTCAGCTGACATTTATTAAGCAGCTGATGAGACTGGATGAATGATGACGTGGCGAGGGTGGACGCTGTTCGTGGGCTCAGAGATGGCCACAGAGAGCTGAGGATGAAGAGGGACCGCGGCAGGCAGGCACGAATCAAGACCTGAGAAGTGGTGCTGATTATCTCGGGATACGGAGACATGTGGCCTTTTGGGAAATGATGGAAAGTCAAGAGGAGCAGGAGGGTCTTAGAGGAGGAGCAGAGAAGATGTACCAGCTGTGCGTTAGTCCTCTATGAACATTTTATGGTAAAAAATACAATGTGAAGCCAGGTAGAGTGGTGAATCATGCTGGGAGGCATTTCACCACTCTAAGATGCAGAGGCAGGAGGACTGTAAGTTCAAGTCCAGCCTGGGCAACGTATCATATTCTGTCAAAAACCAAACCAACCAAGCAAACAAAAACCATGCATGAAGTAGAGCTGCATTTAATCCCACCTCTATGTATGACCTTACAAAAATCATTTCATGAGGCTGAAATATAAGTACCTAAAATTGCTAAGTGAATAAACATTAATGAATAGGAGACTGGGTGTAAGGCAATAAGAAGGAGTCCTGTGGTATGATCACCACAGGACAATGGGCCCAGTGCTGTTTGGTACTATTAGAACTGCTAACTTTCTAGATAAATCAGATATCCTGGCTCTTATGTGAAATCTGTAATTTTGGGCTGGGTGGGTGGGTATTGTGGATTGAACCTAGAGCCTTTACACTTAACCAAAGCACCAAGCCACCCCACCAAACCACTTCCAACTATCCCTCTACTGGCTTTTGTAGAGGTAATGAGGGAACAGATCTAAGTCTCTAATTCTCCCAGGCTTGGGTAAAGCCTGGGAGGCTGAGAAGTAATACATGCTTCATCTACTCCCATTTCCCAGAGGAATTACTGGCAGGTCTAACCATGGAGAGTTTGAAAGATTTCATTTTTAAAAAAATATTCTTGTCTAATGTAGTATTTTATTAAATATTCTATTGTCAAAAATACCTATTCTCACTCTACAACCCCCAATTTAACTTATATGAAATTACTTGGTAATATTTGTTCAATCTTCTTCCAAAGATGATTAAAAAGCTCAAAGCCTCATACATAAACAGAAAATTACAACGTGCCGTATCAATTCAAATATCATTTATATTATTAGCAGTGCCACCAGTTCTCATCTGTGTCTATTTGTGCCTTGTTCCTTCTTGTCTTTATTTCTGTCTAACTGCAGTCCAAAAGAGAACATAGCACACAATGGCTTGTTATCACAGGAACCGGTTCAACACTGCTGGGTAACGATTGGCTGGCACCTCTGTTACTCCACATAACTCAATCTATTTCAATAATTGGATCTTCCCTTGGCAGTAGGAGGAGTATAAACACTTCTAAAATGTGTCATTTAATTTGAGTTTCAATGTACTTATTACATAAAGACTAAGGCTAAATGGTTTTCAAATATATATGTAAATATACACAAGACATAGGGAAACCATTTGCCACAACCTATGTGACTCTTGATAATCAGAAGTCCTGTGAAGAAAACTAGGAGTAAGTAGACATTACCCAAGCATACTGGTATGTACAATCAAAATACTCTTTAATCTTAAATTATTGTTTCCTTTTCTCATGTACTTACAGTGTTTTTGGCTAACACTTTGTTTATCTTTATTTGTAAGCTAAAAAAGAAATTAAAAAGCAAGTGGAGTTGATATTGGTGAGTACAAAGCATGGGTCCTAAGACTAAAGAAAACCGTGGGACATTGGAAGGGTTCCCTCGATGAAATTGAAGAATCTTGCTTTTCCTGTGAGTCTTGCACGGGATTTATCTCATAGGCCTCCGACTTTGCGAGTGTGGTCCTACCAAGCAAGGATGACCTTAGACGTTTTTGCATGCGTTTGTGACAAGACTTCCCAATTTCTCCAGAATGTATTCAGATTCTCTGTGATAAGTGCACTCTCGAAAGAACCCCCAAATCTCACAAGAATCTCATACATTTTGCTCTGCTGCTGCTTGTAACTTCCGCAGAGGCAATACCATAACAGCCAGGTCTCCTTTAAGTGCTTCTGGAAGGACTTCATCTCAGCAGCTGCGGCTGAGGCTTCCACTGCAGGCAGCCCAATAAGGTTTAGATTAAAAACGGGAAATAAACCTCCTGAAGTAGAATTCTGAATGTACCTACCAGCAAGAGTGAAATGAATCACATGTTTCCTGTCGGTGACATTTTACTCTATAACTTAAGGAATCTCAGCGGGAAAAGTGCAGGTTTTCCTGCAAAGTAGAGGAGGAAACATTTATAAAGAAATAAAAAATCTAGAAAAGAGGAACACAGATTGCCAATTTTGCGATTTTTAACCAGGGAGTGGTTAAAAATTAAACCCTCTTTTTAGAAAGCAAAAGCAACCATTTTGACCTTCTAGAAATGGGAGTGGAAAACCAGTCTTGCTTCGCCAAGGTAACCCTGTGTTTTATTAGCAGAAGTTAGATGCTGAGTTTTATATTCTAAATGAGGCTTGAATCAACAGTGCTGGGAAGATCAAATTGACGGTATCTACTGTTGATAGTGTGAGTAGTTACAGTGCAAAAAGAATTAAAAATACTTCCTCTCTTTTCTGTACCAAATGATTTCCCTTTCTCTTTATTCTCCCAGAAGTAAACTGAGGCCAAAGAGCATTTAGGGGCAGAGTGAGCAAAACCTGTGATGTAAGGAATGAAAAAAAGAAAGTAAAACATGAAGTGGAAACTTTAAGCAAGAGAGACAGAGAGAGGAAGAGAGAGACAGAGAGAGAGATTTCCAAAAGTTGGGTCCTCTCAAGGAAAATGACAGAGCACCATGTTTATGAAAATCCCAGCAAGACGATCTCAAGAGAGCCGCAAAATCACCGTCTGATAATCGTGCAGTGACAATCTGTAGAATCAGATGAGTCCAGAACGCTTGCATAGCCTAAGTCATACGCTCTGGTGCCTTCTTGCCTTCTGATGACCTTTTCCTTCTTTCTGCTCATGCGAGCTACTTCTAAAATTCCACATGGCTCTGTTCTGTCATCCACAGGGTCCCTTCCTCATCCAGGTCTGCCGGTGGGTGGTGGAAGATGGCAGACAAACACGTTCGGGTGTGGTGTGATTTTTCTCATCCTCTCAGAGGGTCACCATCATTTGCTTTTAACCTTTTACATCACACAATGAAAGTGTGCAACATGTTTTGACAATCTGGGGTCTTATGTAAGGATTTCTCCCTTTACAAATGGATCAGTTGATTGAGTTCCTGGGAGCTTCTTAAGGAGACAGACTGTGTCATATTTATGAAATCTGGAAGACCTTTAAATATAATATGTGCTTGAAAATCTATATTAAATCAAAAAGCCTCACCCTTTAGAAGGTATATTATACTCACCAGGCATGGTGGCACACTTTTGTAGTCTCAACTACTGAGGAGAGAGAGGCAGGAGGATCACAAATTTGAGACCAGCCTGGGAAACTTAGGGGGCTTCTGTCTCAAAATATAAGATAAAAATGACTGGGGATGTAGTTCAGATAGAGGATCTGGATTCAATCCCTATGCCAAAAAAGAAAACAAACAAACAAAAAAAATAAATAAAACCTAATCTTCTCTTAGGTGCTCACTTTATGTGACTACAGATCAGAGATAAAGCATTGTGAAATCCTCGGGGAAGAAATTTGACAGAGCAAAAGTGCAAATTTTCTGAAGATTGAAATTCACTGTACGAGGAAGACTCATACTGCATTTGACTTATGATCATTAGCCAAAGTAAATCATTATAGCTCCATTACATTAAGGATACTATTTGAAAACTTCATATATGCTAACCATTCTTAATATTTTCAGGAATTCAAGGAAAAAGTTATAGGCTCTTTCCTGAAAAAAATGTATATGGATGACTACTCTGAAAAAAAAAATAACAAACATAGCACTCTTTCAAGAGCACACTGAAGCACACATTCACGGCCAAACCTGCATCCCAGGTTAAGGCCAAGCCCTTGAAAGGTGGTGACCTTCAAGGTCCAAAGGGAACTCTTAAGAAGAGGTTTATTTTCAGGTTCAGAACAATAGACTTCTCTATACTGTATAATCACAAATTCCATCCATTCCAAGAGGCTGAACTGAAACAAATATGCACATGGTGCTGCCCCCTCTCTGTGGAGGTAATGGAATTTTCATGCATGCCCCACAGGGCAGAAGAGCTCAAAGGCACTTCTTGAAGTCAGATGATGACACGCAGCAGTACCACAGGCATGCCACTAAGTCTTCCCGGCCGAAGCGACGCACACAACACATAGTAGGTTCACGGTGGTGACTCATTAAATCCAACAAAGGTCCAGGGCTGAGTACCCTTGAAGCCCTAAGAGGAGCTTACAGCACTCCTAAGCAGATTAAAAGAGATATTACTTCCATTAAGCACTCTGATTCTTTAAAGTGTGCTTTTCCTCAGACCTAAAATAGGAGCCAATTGGAAGTCCTTCCCTGAGATTCAAAGGCCACATCAGGACTCGCCCAATGAAAGAGTCGCATCTCTGTTGTCCTTTCCGACCCCTCCTCTCCTCTCTCCCCAGCTTTCTTTCCCTAATAGTTTTCTTCTTACAATGACAGAAAAAAAACATACATATTGAACTTTCTAACTGAGCCAATTGCAGTTTACCAAACTAAACTGGAAGGTTGCTGCTTTTTCATCTTTCTTTCTTTCTTTCTTTCTTTCTTTCTTTCTTTCTTTCTTTGTAGCCAAACAGATGTATTTCTAAATTTTCCTTCCATTCATTCATTGGCTTCTCCTTCACTATATTTAGGATTTGTTGCTCATTTTCATATCCTTTTCTGTTCCAATGCTTTTATTTTACATTTGAGTAACCATAGGTCAAATGTACTCCAGACTTTTCTGTTAAAGACATATTAAAATCAAATAGAAATGGTGTGATTAACCCTGTGAATCATCTTTTAAAAAAATCAGGAAAGCCAACAAGTGCTTGGTGAAGCCCCACCTGCTTTGCTGCTGTGGTGGTGCTGTGTGTGCCTCAGGGAAAACAATTCCCCCTTCTCAAGGCTGAACTAAAATTAGGCTCCACCTGCAAGATGTTAATGAAACTTACACAGCTGCATTCCAGAAACAAGTTACCCAGATTGCTTTTGGAAAGCTCTGTATGAGAGTAAACATGTTAGCTCTTTGCCTAATTCCCAAAAATGTAATATTAATTTTAATGGCAATTATTAGCACAATAACCAACTGATAAGTAATCTCGAAATAGATCCAATATTGTCAAATAGAAAATATACTCTGCTTTTTTTTAACCCACATACACATCCTGCTGGGCTTAACCCTTTCCTCACAAAGCCATTCGTTCTGTGTCTCCTGGCACTTTCCTTCAAACAGAGAACATACGAAGTGCCTGGAATGGGTCCCAGACAGCCCTGGCTCACACGGCCCGCCCCATCCACACGCTGTTGATGGGACAGGCATGCGAAGCCCGCACTTTCTTTACCCTGGATCCCTTTTGCAGATTCTCAAGCCTTGTTTGGCAGAGAAGACTCAAATCCAAACTAAATCAGGTCAGACTCACATCCACCTTTTGCTTCCAGATTTAAGATAGGGAAACAGCTCATGAATTGTTACCAGGGAAGGGAATGTCCCTGCTCAGGTCCAGGTCAAGGCTTCACAGCCCCGGAGACAAAGCTCCTTCTTGACCCTATATGTACTCTTCAGATCACACTGCTGTGCTTCCCTTAGGGACCAAAAGACGTCATATTCCAGTTTAATTATTTTCCAAACTATGCCTGTCAGAAATATGCATGAAATTGCCAGGGGGGTGGGAGGAAGGGAATTCTACTTTTTATAAATCTCAGCCTTGAGAAAACTAAATTCTTCCTCAGCATTTCCTTTATTTCAGTTTCTTTGGTCTTATCAAAGGAGCAGGAAACGACTGCTACTCTTCTGGTCTGATCTACTTTCCCATACATATAGCACACTTCCCTGTGTAGACACCCAGTATTTTTACGCTTGTTCCCCTTCTAAAAGCACTTTTAGACATTTTAAACATAGTTTTCTACGAGTCAAAAAGGCTCAATTAGATCTCAAGCAGCAAATTCAGTTTCTGTTAGAGATTAAATAATGGGAAAAGAGCCGTGCTAACAAGTAGGAGGCTGCTTTTCATTACCCTACCTGATTTCATTAGCCTAATTCACGCTTATTAATTATTGGTCTGATGAGATCATCACTGTGAGCATGCTATTCTCGCGATGCCTCCAGTGGGGAAATCAGTCCTTTCTTTCAGACTCCACACAGCCCTGAGATGCTGTTCCCCTTGTACGTCCATGCCGGACTCTGTCCTACACAAGCACTGCGCCCACTGCACGGCCCTGCTTTACAACTGTCAACAAAGAAATGTAAAAGGAGATTTAAGTTTTCATTCCTAGAGAGTGAAGGCCTGTCTATCGTCTACAGGGCGGGTCACTCCAGCCTCCCTGCTCCCTGAGGCTGAGCAATTCTCGCACGATCTAACGCGGGCTGCGGTAGACTAGGCCTCAAGTTTCATTCTCCACGGGAGCCCGAGGGACCAGTGAGTACAGGCAGCGCCACTGCCTCAGCTCACGGTGTAACTTTACACTATTTTCCCTTTAAGTCGCTACTAATCCCTTGGGGTTACATGTTTTTTGGGGGCCGCATCAGAGAAAAGCAGTATGAAATTGCTTGAAAGCCTCCTTATAAATAAGACTAACGGTATAGACCAGCTCAGTTGATGAAAAGACTGACAGAAATGCCCCCGAGGGTCCCAAGAACCATTTCACAGGGTCCCTACTGTGGTGTTTCCCTCTCTTTCTTTTTTTCCTTTTTGTCTCTATTAACTGCTAAAGAGAACTATTACTAATTAGGCTTAAATCTCGTTGGCCTCAGATACGTTTGTAAACAAATCTTTTGCATACCTCCTTTCTATTTATTTACTGATACTAGTGCCTGTTTAAGTGCAATCTTCGCTTTCTAAAATGTCACACTTTTTAATGATAGAAAATCAGAAGAAGGAGAAAGCAGGAAGTTGGCCAAGACTCCAGGGCCTGCCCACCATGCCTCCTAAACTATGGGGTACAGGGCAGCGACCTGGGCTGTTTACACGCTTCCTTGCCTTTAATTCTAAGGACAACTCTTTGAGGAATTGTTATTCCATTTTAAAGATGAGGAAACCGAGGCTAGTAAATAGTAGCACTATTCATTTAGTGTGGGAGGATCTTATTTTAAAAGAACTGTGATTGTTTTTCTCCTTACTGCCAACCAGAGTGGCTGAAGCAAGTGTCTCCATGAGTGAAGAGGACAGAGGCAAAAGAAAACCAGCCCTCTGTCTTCATTCCCTTAGCTTCTTCACTATGGCCAGTAAATCGCTCTTGTCGATTCTTAGGATTCTGGAACTTGGCCTGACCTCCTACCTTACTCCTATGAAAACACTGTCTCCTCTTCCACCTGCCAGTTCCTCACACTCCATCCCGTCCACCCGGCCCTCCCCTCTGTGAGTTTTCCTACTCTCTAAATCCTCCTACAAACAGCCATTTGGAAACAATTTCGGGGTCCACCTACTTCCCTGTGCATCTGTCTTTTGTAATTTGCAGGTTAGGGGCTGTGTGTTTTCCACTTGTCATGCTCATGCCGCATACTTTGTGGGTACCTAATAAATGCTGAATAATAGCAGCTTTATGACGGTGCAGAACCAGAAACACAGGTTCTTATGTGGAGGGTTTCATCACCGGCAAGAACCATTTAGTCATTGTCAGCACTGGGCTAGGCACCAGCCCAAGTTAATTGCTGGAGCCTGGATCCTAATCTTCCTATACCAAAAATGTACTTTTTCCCCCTCTTATTTTCTTGACAAGAAAAATAGGACCATTGCTAACCTTCTTATTAAGTTCACCCCATCCTAAAGACAAAAGCTGCTGAGGTAGAAATAAAAGGAGGAGCCCAGGTGTAGAGGTGTTGAGAACCCTAGGGTGCCGTGACCAGGACGGACACTAAGGCCTGTTTACCCCTGTACGGGTCCCGGGTTGCCTGTTGGCTACTATGCAAAGGAAACAAAAAGGAACCATCTAAAATTTGTGTTTTCTAGGAATAAGAGAAACACCTCTGCATTCATGCTGTGCGTGAGTGAGTGAGGTAAGCTGAGACTACTAAACTTGAAAATTTAGGTCAAAGATATATCTGCTTGGAATATCAGTATAATCAACTATAAAAAGTAGTTGTGGTTGTTGGTTTGTCGAGTTCCCTAAGTAAATGAATACCTAATCTGTTTTTTTTTTTTTTTTGGCACAGGTGTATAGGGAGAGGCTATACATATATTGCAAAAAGAAAAGGCCACTTGCAAAGGGGACATATTAATTCATGAGATCATCTATTGTTACATTATCCATTTTTGGTTTTCCCAATAGTTAGTTGACTGAATGTTTATCAAACATGAGTACGTTCTTGGCTCCGTGCTATACGTTGGAGCTCACAGTTAGGTGCAGAGACAGATATGTAAACAAGTAATTAAGAAAATATGGTGTGGTTTATTGGATATAATTATAAGTCCTACAGGAATGATAAATTCTTCCTCTGCACTCTGAGAAGGCTACATATGGGAGGTGACATTTCAGCTGTGTCTTAAAGATGAATAGTTGTTCACTGTCAGAGGGTGGGAAATACATCATAAGAAAAAGGGAACAGCAAGAGTGAGACAGAAGTACAGGAAAGGATAGCAGATAGCGTATTCGTTGTAGAAAACACACGAAGAAAAATGGTGCAAGGTGGTGTTGGGCTCCCTAATGATGAAATCCTTTGTATATCACTTTGGGGAGATGAAGTTCTATTTTACGGGCAGCAGGAAGTCATCCAAAGCCTCAAGCAGAAGGATAATAGGATTATATTTATTCTCTAGGAAGTAAATTCAACATAAAGAATGAGTTGGCGGTGGTTGAGTCTGCAGGTCAGGGTGAATTACATGGCCATTATTTTAGTTGAGTCTTGAGGTAATGAGGGGCTTAATTTAGGCAATATGAAGGAAAATGGATAAGAAGAACATGTAATTGAGAAGTATGTAGGAGGGAGAAGTGACAGGAGTTGATTATTAATAGGAGATGTGGGAGAAAGAGGTCAAGTTAAGCAGTAGATTAAGAGGGTGGTCCTTCCAGGGCTGATGATCCTCACATTACACCAAGTGTTTCAGGAACTGAGTTGGATTATTTCCTTATGCTAATTCTTTATGTTAATTTCTTCACATCTCATGATAACCAGATGAGGGAAATGGTGGGTAGATTGTTCTTGCTTTGTTTTGTTTTGTTGTTGTTGTTGTTGTTGTTGTGTGTGTGTGTGTGTGTGTATGTGTGTGTGTGTGTGTGTGTGTGTGTGAAACAAGGAAGTTGAGCCAGTGGGTCCATCTAATAACTGAAAAACACAGACAGGGTTGGAACCTGAGTCTCTTGATTAAAAAGGCAATGGATTCCCCACATGCTTCTATACTCGCCAGGTAGTACTGATAAAATCTGCTTCTTAAAATTGTGTCATGGATTTTGAATCGAAGTAACCATAAATTTGTTTGTTATGACAAATTTAAAGCCTACTTTTCAGTAAAATCATTTATTGCCCATTAAATAACTTAGTGGATCTGGTTAGTACTGGACAAACTTCTTTGCTTAAAAACAAACAAACAAAACAAAAATGTGCATAAACCTCTGTTTTCTTGTTTTCAGTAAAAACAAAAATAAATGACATGCCTTTGTTAAAAAAAAAAAAAGCAGTTTTGCCATGAAGCATTCTGCTACAGACAAAGCCTAACACGTGGGTAGAAACATAAGTTTCCCTATAGCTAATCACACGGATTTCAGCTCCATGGACATCTGGAGATTCGATTTTGAGTTTTTCAATGTCACTGATTCAAAATGTTTAAGAAGATATATTACCAAATAAAAATATCTCCGAAGTTAGCTGACCAAAACTTTCTTTTTGTTCTTTTCTCAACAAGTGCATCAGAGGTTATTAGGGAAAAAAAGTTGTACTTTTGTGTGTGTGTGTGTGTTAAGGACCCTTAGTTTCCCTCAGTTGCCTTGTTTTCTCAGCTACATTATTTCATTACAGTGTAGTGGGAGCTTTTTTTCCTTTTTTTTTATTTTTTGCATTCATGGTGATTTGGGAAAGTATTAGTTTGCATGAGCTACTCACTACACCTGGCCTGAAGCCTGTGAAAGAGAATAGGATGAAACAAAAATGACATGGCCTCCAGCACTTTCTTTCCTTTTTATTTTTATTATTTTTTATTTTTCATTTGAAACATTTCCCTGCAAGGATCTTCTATATACAGTGGAGGATGCTTTTGATATGTAGATCAAGCAAAAATGGTAAATACATAGCCCTCTCTTTCAAACATTCCCTTCTTTTACAATGTGCCTGGAGTGCCAATGTCTTTGATTTCCATGAGGCCTGCCCTTGGGTTTGTATTGTTAACTTGGTATCTTTTCATTGTCCCTTACCACAAAAATTCCTTTAAAGAAACTATATTCAGTATTTAATCCATCAAGCTTAAGCTTGTTTTTTTTTCTCCTTCTTTCTTCTGGAAGATTTAGTGACTAAGTCTTTGCTTTGATTATTCTCTCTGACTTTGAGGGTTCTCACTTTTCTAATTGCTACAATCTGGTATCCCCTTTTGCCAGGGAATAAATAAACAGAAACAATTGGTAAAAAGACACACAGGCTCACTAGCTCACATGCCTGACTGGCTGATGGATAACAGAGTCAGGTTCTTCACAAAGAGATCTTTCCACCACCCCGTGTGATGGCAATTTCAAGATGGAGTCGGCACCAAGGGTTGGTAAGAGCCTGTGTGTTCTGCGCGTCCTCACATGAACCCATGGATAAGCCACCTTATTATTTCCATAGTATGATGTTTAAAAATCTAACTTGAAAGATATTAGTTATCTTCTTCAAGATAACTCAACCACTAAGTCACAGCCGTGGTTCAGGAATCCAAGTTCCTGTGACATCATGGCCTCAATCCAGGTGACTAATGTATGCTTTCTCATCTGAAAGCCTCTTAATGCTACAGTCAAACAGCTCCCTGGACTGGAGGGCGAGTCTATCATTATGTTGTTCATTTCTTTTGTTTTGATGCTCCAAACAGTGCGGGAAATGGAAAAATAGTCCACATCAACTACTAAAAGGAAAAGAAAGGTAGAAAATAAAGCAGATAAACATCCTCATTTTATCACAATAGTGAAAGGAAAAGTTTGAACAGGAAAAGCAGCCTTTGCTTATTTGGTTTCTCATAATACTGAGCAGGATCTTCTGTGATCTCTGTTGTGTGTTAATTTGTCTAATACACTACATTGCAAAATATGAATACTAATTTAAATTAAAATAGAGGTGTAGTAACATCAATATTATAAATCCTATGGATTAAGCATTAAATGTATATGAATTTATTTTTGTTTCAAAGCAACAGAGGTAAACTCTACGTAAAATTTTACAGATAGGAAAACATCTATGAAATAAAAAAAGTTCTATATTAAAGAGGCATTCATTAAATGCAAGCGTTTTAAAATGTGATTTTATTCTACTGAAACTGTGTCAAATTTTAGCTTTTGAAATATTGTTGAGATTTAGAAAAATCATTTACATGAGTCTTTTTTTTTGAGGAGCTTCACACTAGGCTATATTCCCAACCCATTTTTTAGTTTTGATTAGGAGATAGTGTCTTACAAAGCTGTTAAATTCTTTCCTCAGCCTCAGAGGCTATATCTCCAGGACTCTTGGGATTATACCTCCAGGACTAGTTACACAGGTAATTTCTTTAAAAAATACATAATTTAGTAATCAGCATAATGTAGATTACCCCAGTGTATTAATATATAATCATTGATATTAAAAATTACATTAAAACATTGTAAGTTCTATACTTCTATTATTAGAAAACACTAGATTAGGGTCTTTTGGGAAAAAATGGAAGTCAAAAATAAAAGGCATGGTTTCCGTTCACCTAGGAGCTCACCTTACAGTAGCACTCATATAATCATTTGCAGAGATTCCATATCTACTATAGTATTAGATATACACAAATTCCTCTGTCAAAGAACAGAAAATGGAGAAAGTAATTCCGACTAGAGGAATACAGGCTTCTTGGAAGACAAGGATTTTACTGTGCCTTGAAAAATGAATAGATTTTTAGAGGGAGGTAAACCTTTAACATAAATGTTGGTTACTTTAAGATCCAATGGAATTATTCCCCTAGTTATGTCTTGTTTCACTGATAAACCAAACAGATACATTTCATGAAAAAGTATGCGTGTATGGCTTAACAAGGACTTCCTTCTACATGATATGTACTTTTTGTTTAAATGCCAGACATGAGATGTTTTTCCTTCCCATTGTGTGAAATAAGCAAGATGAAAATCTGGAAAATTATAAAAGTCACTTGATTGAAGGAGGCGAGCAAAGGCTTTTGAAGGGTCTCAGCACAGTGTACTCCTCACCCCGGGCGAGTTGGAGCTCGTACACAGTCCCAGTTGCTCCATCATATGGGTGGTCAGTCAGTGTGGTGCCAGCAATAAAAATGTGTAATCAACTTTCACATGTTTTTAGACATTTCCACATCCCTTTGATCATGACTAACAAGAAAACTGCCATTTCAGTTATAACCCATAAATATTCTGGGGGATATTTGGTCCAATACTCAGTGGAGTATTTCACATTTTATTTTTTAAAATGTAGACTATCACAATTGAGAAATATGTTTATCCTTAAAACAGTCACTTTCCATTACGTAATCTTGGTTCAGTGTTCACCTTTTTTAATTGTGATTTCCCACGGGTCTGCCTCGCTTAAAAAAAAAAAAAGCGCACACACGTATCTTTTAGATTACATCTCATCTCAGTCAAATGAAAAGTGACAATTTTTATGACAGCTTTCAAAGCTGCTTTTAGCAGTGCAGCCTGTAGCACCATTGTCCTTTCTCATGTAGTTTGAATTTTGCTCAGTACAAGGAAAAATAGTCATTACAGCAGTGAGGACACCAGACTACACCTTCTCTAAGCCAAGTGCTTTTCGCGCTCTTGAAGATGTTCTTAAATATGTATCCGTTCCATACCATGGGACACAGTTAACGTGAGTAGTTAGAAGAGTCCTAGCGACAGCATCCACCCAAGAAAGCAACATGGAGGAGCTTGTTGAAAGTAGAAAATGATTTAGAGAGGGAAATTTCAGAGACGACGACTGTTTAAATCTAATCAAAACCTCTTTTCTACACCAGGAGACATTTAGCCTTCCATTTGCTCTAATATGTATCTTACAAATCTGTAGAGCTTCGAAGGCTCCAGACGACTGCTAAAGCAACACTTGAGAGTCCAACTCAGAGATGAGACATGGGGACATCACTGATGACCGATTAATATGGAGGAGGAACAAGTATGAAAGGGAGAGACGTCATTTGAGAGGAATCTCAGAGCTCTGTTTTCTTAACTTAGACTGCCGGGGGATTTCTTTTTTTTCTTTTTTTTTTTTTTTTTTTTTTTGCTCACACTACTGAAATGTCCCACGTCTGTGCACAAAGACATTCATACACAATGGGTATCTACAATGTGCACATAGCCTTGTTACTTGTCATGTAGTCTATAGATCACCAACATCTGAGAGCTTATTAGACATTCAGAATTTCAAGCCCTCCCTCGGACCTGTAGACTTAGAATCGGCATTTTTAACAAGACACTTGGATGATATTTGTGACATTAATTTTGAGAAGCACTGATTTAAACATAGGTCTTAGGGGTTGGAGGAATGGCTCAGTCGTTCAAGTGCTTGGTTAGCAAGTGATTAGTCAAGCTCTAAGTATTTGAGTTTGATTCCCCAACACCACATAAGCCAGGTGTTGTGGTGCACACCTGTAATCTCAGCACTTGGGAGGCTGAGACAGGAGGATAGCAGTGAGTCCAAGGCCAGCCTGAGTTCCACAGTGAATTCAGAACCAGCCTGGGCTGCAGAGTGAAGCCCTGTCTCATAAAATAAAATAAAATAAAATAAAATAAAATAAAATAAAATAAACGTTAAAAACTGAACAGCTTTCTGACATCTACGCGTCTCGAATTTAAATCTGTTACAAATTGCCTGTCATCAAAGCAATACAGACTGATGAGTAGTTTAGGGTGAAATATTTTCAGAAGTCGCTGACCAAATGGCCTGAATCTCACTTCCTGGGCCAGTCTGGGCCCTTTCCTAGGTTGTCCCCAATGGTGTGGCTGTCTGGAGCAGAAAAGAGATGGAGGCTAGGCATTCTGAGTGGGAGGTCCCTTCTCTACAGGGCGGAGTACAGAGAGGCAAGAGGTTGGTGCTGTTCTCAAATCACAGGCTCTGTACACCTACCACGGCCTTGCATATGTTAGAGTATGGCTTATAAAAAATCAATCTGCAGTTATAATATTGATGCTTTTCTGAGGTACAGAGTTTTGTTACTTTGTGACTCCCTGTACCTCCTACTGACGTTTCTCCTGATTTTCCCACTGCTCCTAGGTGACAGGACGGAGTGCTCGTCCAGCTGCTGTGCCCTTCCTTCCAACCTCTTTCCTCCGTCTCCACTCACACTGCTGCTAGTCGGGCATTGCGGACAGCTCCGTTTCCTTAGAGACTCACAGCTACTTCCGGGCTCTGTGCCAGAGGAGTCTGACAGGGCCACAAAGGGCAGTGTACTTTCCTAGATATACAAGTGTAGCTCTGACTGCCATCACTGGGAGTTCTACTATCAGATTGTAGGCAGAGCACTGTGTAGAATTGGAAATTTTTCCTCAAGGTAAGTCAGCATAACTGGCATGAATACCAAAGTGTCACACTCCACAATTGACTAGAAAACACACTGAGTGTCTAGAGAAGAATCTGGAAAAAGAAATAAGTGGAAAGAAGTTGAAATTCAACCAGTCATCAAAGGTGTTTTTGAAATTCCTTAAAAGGAATTATACCTTCATCAACCTGTCTATGAAGATGTCTTTTAAATTAGCCATCTCATGTTGTTTGAAGACTGCAAATAAACACAAAGTCTCTGCATACCACACAGCTCCTTTATATTAAATATATTCCTTATGTGTTATTTTCCTTACCTGGTTTCCTTGATTCTATTCCTTTTCCATGTCTCAACTGAAATGGAAATTTTTTTCTACTTGATAATAAATAGGTGGCTGTCCTCTTTGAAACACTCTTGAGTATCCTGAATTTCTTCTTCATAGAACCTCTGCAATACTAGGATGATATTTGTGGCATTAAGTGTGAGAAGCACCGATTTAAAAGCAAGCATTAAAAGATACATAGCTTTCTGCTTCTTAAATATTAGGGTAATTGTATGTTTTATGTTAGGAATAAGCATCAAGAGATTCAGCCAGGTCTGTCTAATTATGTGACAGAAACACAGTGAGCACTTAATAAATACTTGTCATATGAATGTAAACTTAGGAGCCTAACAACATCCCCTAAAAATATAATAAAAGCTCCTTTCCTAAATGTATGGGAACTTCGTGGATTTATTTATCTGATTCCCCAACTACTGAAACACTAGTCATTAAAAAAAAAGTCAGAATGCAAAGATGGATGGTAAAGGCCAGTTTAACTGGCAGTTTCACAGAGCAACTACAGCACTAGAAAGGAAAACAAAACAACAATGACAAATCAACAACCTGAAGCCATCAAGGGGGCAAGATATTATGGAGTATTTTAAAAATTTGGGAATCTTGCAATTAATGCTGGTAATTATAAATCTCAGTTGAAACATATATCCTATCTATGCTTCTTAAGATCAGTATGTTTTGAAAAATTACATTGGAAATAAATTATTGAAGAGTTTGAAGCACTTTTCTCTACTTTGTCTCATTTGATTTTCATAACATACAGAACAGGGCAGGCTACTTGACCAGCAAGGTTTGCCCATGTGAACATTTCATTCGGTGGTGACACCAACAGATTAATGTTTTTTTCAAAACATATCTTCGAAAGTTGTTAGATCTGCTTTTTTAAAAAGATGATATTTTGTAAAGGACATTTGATTATGAATTTTTAAAGCTTTAAAACTCAACAGTTATTCGAGAAAGATTTACTGAACATTCACTATTACATTTAAATTAAGTTACCTAAGTCTTGCGATAGAGGTGTATAAATAGTGCACATTGACCTAATAAATATTCAGTAGATGCAAAATTTATTATTTATGATATTATAAAAGTAGATGTACCCGTCTGGATTTTTACTAATAATTATGCCTTTGTATTTTGATGGTGTTCTTTGCAGGATGCTGAATTTCACATGCAAAACCCACAGAATCATACTTTAAGACTACTAGGAATGTAAGCTAGATAGTAAAATTTCAAAATGTACTAGTATCCAGAATTGCATTTTTTTTTCATTGAAATAATAATGGCAGTCAGGTGAAAAGTACAAAGCGATTTGAGGCGACAAGGAGAACTCCTTGACAGGCAAAAGACAGTCCCAGGAAAGTTGTTTAGAAAATAACAGCTGTTATGTAGCAATATAAAATTGTCTTTATATAAGAGGTTCACTTTATGGTTTCTTCTACAAGAGATCAGAAATTAAATATATGCAGGAACATAATTAGAGAATTAATGGCCAAAACCAATGCACAAAGGGAGAGATTTCCAGGAAAAAAAAAATGTGTTATAAGCAGTTTTTTAATGATTATGCTTTAAAAACAAATCTAAATTATAACAACAATTGTTCTCATGTTGTGTGGGAAAGGTCACATTAAATAATTCCTCCCTGATTTTATCCACCCAGCACATCCACTCAACCAGGGACAGGTTTTATGTCTTTGATTTGCCAGAATGGCAATTATAACCCAGCCTTTTCTTTTGGTATAGTTGTGGCCTCAACAGGTAATCAAAGGGAAGAAAAAATCCAATCACGTCTATGTGATGTTATAAAGAACCAGACAGGTAATTTTGCATTTGGGGTTTGGTGTGTGCACTGATAAACATAAAAGATGTGGCAGCTTCTGGCTCTCTCCCTTTGGCTTCCTGGCCTCTCCACATCTTAACTACTTAGCATCTTACATTTCAAGGACACATATACCTTCTAGAAGCAGAGCTTGCTTTCTGCCATACTTTGAGGAACATTGTTCAAAGTGAACCTCTACTATTTGGTCTCATTTAATGTTATTATAGGATGGTTGACCAGAAGGCCAATGGTTCGAACCAGCCCTTCAGGGTTCCTCTGAGCCAAGAATAAGATCCAGGACTAACCATAGTGAAGCTTTCCAGGAGCTTCCAAGCATTTGGGAACTAACGGTGAACTGTTTCTGCTCCAACCTGGCTGTCCTATGTTTTATTCATGAGCCATCAAGGTAGCCGCTAAATAGATTATCACGTTTTCATCAGGCTTCCTTGGAGAGAAAAATCCGTTAACAGTTGAACTAGCAGGGTCAGTCAGTACCCAGATGCCTTCGGGCAACCAGATAATAAATAAATAAATAAACAAATTAAATAAGAAGAGAAGAAATGAAATCAAGTGTTGAGAGTTTAATGATGTCCTTCAGCAGTCACCAATCAATATGGTTTTATCTCTTGCTGAAAAGGTTATATTAAGGTTTCACCGTGTGAGTGGCAACTCTCTTTTTATTTAGCTAGTTTTTACAATAGTGAGAAAACACGGAGGGGCATGGGAAAGCACCAAGTCCACGGAAAGCAGTTCATCGGAGGTGACAGACCTTTACAAACATCTATTTCCATGCTGCATCTTTTTAGCAATTGGGTCTCTTTCAGTAATCTGAGTGCCACGTGAAGTTGTTCTATTGTTTCTGCTATAAAAAAAACGCACTTTAGCAGAACCATGCAGGCATTGTGACATATAGTAGTATTTGCTTTCCTTGAGAGTATATTTTAAAACTGATTTTAAAAGACCCGTTCCATGTTGGCAGGGCAGGAGCTGCCCTAGTTTTCCTAGGTTTTCTTGCTGGTGTGTCTGGGAGGATTTTCCATAGCCTGGCCTAAGCAGGGCTTTTCCACTTTAGGGAGGAAATTATTTCCTGACTGGAAAGGAAGATACGGCCTAGCGGGCAAGATCATGCACAAGAGTGATTTCTGTTTTTCTTCAGGTGATTTTGTTCTTGTGTATTATAAAGAGAGTTCCCTGGACTGACCCACAGGATCAGAGGTTAGCATGGAGTTGCTGCTGTGACTTAGCTTCGCTATACATTCATAAAGGTCTTAGTCACAATTACTGCATCATAGAAAAAAAAATATCTCCATGTAGCAGACCACCTGCATTGTAGTTAATATTGATAGTTTCTTGATATCACCCCTTATTCTGATGCTTACTATTTATAACGTCCAGAGCTTCTCATAAAGAGACAGCATGATATATATGCCATTCTTTTAACATGCTTCTCAATAGGAGTATCAACCTATTTTTTTTTTTTTTTGTAGACTGAATGAGACAGGTGGGAGACCCAATGACAATTCTGTCAACTGTCCCCATGATAATTGTATGATAAGCAATGTATTAAAATTGGAGCTGGGATTAGTCATGTCTACATGAGAATTTGTTGCTGAATAGGAAATGAAGTACATGTCAACTTAGAAATTAGTCTATTCAAAGAGAATGGCTAGGAAAGATCAAAGGCTTTATCATGTGCATAGAAGCCACATATCAATTTTAAAGGAAAATGATTTTTCTACTAGGGTGCTTACTCAGTGATAGCTCGGTACATAGGGCCCTCATATAATGTATGTTGATATCAATGGTTTAAATGTATTTATTTTTATTGTTGAAGTTGTAGTTTAATCCATCTGTCTTTGAAGGGTATCTTTTGACAATTCCATGTACAGTATGAATCATTTTCTTTTCTACGCTCTGTGTCTTGTTCAACACATCTTTATTTGCTGAGCAACATAGTATTTATTTTCATTTTCTTTTTCTTTTCTTTTCTTTGTGATTCTAGGGCAGAACTCGGGGCCTTGTACAATCCAGGCAAATGCTCTACCACTGGGCTACATCTCCACGCCCTCAATTATTTCTTTACATTCTTCTACTCTTTGACTAGGAGGTCCATGTGGGAGGAGGAATATTGGACTCTTTTCCTTTCTCTTCACAGTATTAGGAAGTAAACACGGGGCCTAACACACATGCTAGGCGAGTGCTCTCCCGTGGAACTACACTTTTATGTCTAACTCTTCTTTTTAGTACATTTTCAACATCAAGCTCACTTCCTAGTAGAGCGTCATAGCCAAATAAATATATGTAACATGAACGAATGAGGCTTGAACACACATATTAAATCAATTTTAGTGTAAAGTTCCAACCACACACACACACACACACACACACACACACACACACACACACACAGACACACACACACTAGTTAAATTAGATGAATTTCAGTGAAGACGTAATATTTATAGAACCTCTGAGACTACAGGGAGACAAAGGAAATAACAATGCAATACTACCATTCATACATTAAAATAAAAATAGTCTCCCAAATTGGCTCTGTTTTATCTCTGCCCTCATATAGCTTCTCAGATTTTGGAGGCGTGGTTTATGTCTTTTCAATCACCCCCGGATAAGCAAAATGTCTTGAATCTATGCCTGGTTAGGAAATCTCTTGCAAGCTAAAAGAATTTAATTCACAAAAAAGAGGCTTAGTACCATTCATGGAATGCATATTCTAATCACTACATGCTGCTTTTGGAAAAAAATGCCACTGATTATTTCAGAAGGAAGCATATCAACACTATTATAGTGAAACTAAATTAACAGGCTTCTCCTCTTGAAACTTTTTTCATTGCTTTTCTGAGAAGATTATACACATGTAGGCAGGCCTTAAAATAGCCTTTATGAGAGTATTGGAAAAATATTTTTATAATAGATCTTGGATGTATTTTATCTTACTATATCATATGTTTTAGAAATCGAAGGTGTATGCAAAGACGTAAAAGTTATTCTTCATTTGTTCATTTGGTAAAAGTTTCTTTGAAAATTCATTGCAAATCTTCGTGTTGGACAATATGAAAAATACGAAGATTTTCTAGATAAAGACAATTAAGAAATATAAGTTATATAAGAAAACAGAAAAGAGTCTGTGAAGGCACAGAATTTCCTTTTGACAATGAAGTAGTTTATGAACTATAGGAATATGAAGGACAGCAAAACATACGTTCCTGGAGATCCTTCTAGATCCTGTGAGCATGATCACCTAAAGATGGACATTCCTCTCAACTGTCTAACACATACTAGGCAACTGTTTTCTACTATATTGATTTGCCATAGTTGAAAAACTCTTTAATCGTATAAGGGCATTATTATGACAATAAGGAGCCCGTCCGTAAAGGGTACATGTTCTTCCTCCATTATGAAGCTTCTAAACTTGACTTTACCGATTAGCAAATGCTGACAAATAACTAAAACCTACAAATGGGAAATTTAACAGCAAGACCAAATGGCCAGGATGGTGACCACCTGCTCATGCCCTCTTCTTGCAGTCACTCAAGCCTAATTTAACAAAACAATACAATTACACTGATTGGTTAGACCTTGACCAGCGGATTATTACCAAATGGCATGGAAGTAATTTTGCCATTATTACTTGAAAAGTGTTTAAGCAGACTTCATTCTTGGGTACTTTTTTCTTTGTGCTTTACGACAATTAAGTAATTATCTGGTAGATATTCAACATTTTATTCAGACTCTGAGAGGATTGCGTGGGGTAGAGGGGATAAGAGGGGTACGATCCGGCTGCTTTTAACAAATTTGAAGAAAATATGTACCAGTGATGACTACACAATGTGCTGTGTAAACTCAGTGCTTTTGAGGTAAAAGGAAATGCTTTTACGCATACACCAAATAACCGGTGTAAGCTAGGACCATGTCAGGAAAACTGATACGTCAATCAATTACGAACAATTAAGTATAACTAGACAGTCCGGAATAACTGGAGACAGATCGGTAAAGTTATTTGAATTTGTAGGCTACACACGATAAAAAATTTAAAACATTAACTACATAGTCAGTTATTTAGCCTTTGGGAATCATGTCACTGACTCGGCAACTTTTTTCCACTGTACCGACTCTCGTTTGAATTACAAGTATTCAGATACTTCTTGCCATGAATAGTTAAGGATTCTTCATCTTCATCTTTCTAAAAGCTTTTATCATTTAAAACCCTTGTAATAATACAATTTCCTGGACAGCTGAAAACTTGAAATGATTAATAAGCCCGATGAACAAGACTTGAAACCAAATGACTTTGAGGTTAGAAATCAAGAGCCCAGATCTTGTTTTGGTCCCTGATATCTGGACCCTTCTTCGTCCTGCCTTAAGTTTTTCGTTGCACCAAAGGTGATAGAATCACGTGTTAATTTCCTAAGGACTCAATAATGACATGTAAAGGAATGTGAATGGGAATACTCTAAACTTGTAAGATATTTAAGGTCATTTTATTTTATTCTAAACTTGGATAGCAATAAAGTGAAAGAGAAAGTGCAAAGTGTTTCGGGAAACATATGAATAAGCAAAGTGGCTGAAATAATCTTATAAAAATATGTACATAACATGAGAGGAAAATTAATTTTTCTGACTAGAAAACTATCTTTAATGATTTGCTAATATCTTCCAGAAACCTTCCCAGAATCCCATAGCTTCGCCCTGAACTCTGCCTCTGGTGATAAATTGCTACTGCTTTTTTATCTGCTGTCCCTTTCTAGACTGTGTGACTCACAGGATCCAACTTTGTCTTATCCATCATTAAATCACATGTTGTCCAGCCCAACATAGACAACCCCCCCAAAGTATTTCTTTCCCAGATTTATTAATATTGATTACAAAATGTAAAGAAACTGACTAAGACATCTATTTCGCTTTGAACATTAACACGTGCTAGTTGGTCTTTGCCCGATTCCGCTTCCTTTTGAATTTCATGTTTGACATTCTTCAAAGACCTCCCTTTCCTCTCTAACCTGGAAAAGGCTTATAAAACTACTGAAAGGTCCATAAATTTTCACTGTAGGATGCCTCTCTTCTGCAACAGGCAGAACCAGTTTGGAAATTGAATGTGGATGTGGCTCTGTGCAAATCATGTATTTACTTCTGGAGGTGTTAGCACAGTTGGTGACAGTACCACGCTAATAAGGGGAAGGTTGCAGGTTTTATTAGCTTTACCTGGAGAAAACCGCCCTTGAGTCCCAGATTGCACCTTCAACCTCAATGAGTTGTCTCGGGTCGCAAAGAGAGCGCCCATTACTCAGGACAACCTATTAGCAGTTTGGAATGCAAGCAAGTGATGGTAGATTTAATAGACCAAAGACAGTGTGTTATTACCGTCTCAAGTGCTGAAAAGAATTGAATCCATCAAACAAGTAAACCGAAGATGTGTGCTTTTGTCGGATGCCCCCTTAGACCGAGTCTGTTTTTCCACGGCTCTCAAATGAGCATACTTAGAGGCAAACGTCAAATCTTAATTCTTAGTCTGCATGCAGTTCCGTACTGGAACCTCTGCTCCTGAGAAAGAAAATGTGGGCATGTGGTATTTGGAATCAGCTGTCCAAACAGCAAGAATCAAACTGAGGAGCACTGGTAGCGATCCTGCTAGGTATTTGGGGGAAAATATTTGTGTATTGAAAGAACGGTCGTCTTTGCAAGAGGGGGCTCTCCCACACAAAAACAGCATTTCATTGTGTAGGAAGCCGTTTTTTCCGATAGCTATTAATATTCATGGTTCAGTACTCTGTGCCAAAAGAGAAAATAATCTAGAAATATTTTAGATGCATTCTATTATGTAAAATTCAGTTACAGGGCACACGCGTAGAAAGTGGGAAAGCCAGTGGGATGTACTAAAAATGGCAATGTGATAAGGGAGGTAAGGGTGACACCTTAACAGCTATCTACGAGTCACTCAGCCATCATAATACAATGCTTACTGAATGCCCTGCTGGAGTATGGCAATGTTCCGGCACCACAGATGTCTCACATCCGGTGGGCAATTCATTCTCCTTTTCTAATGAACGTGTTCTCTGAGAAGGCTGATAAAAGAAAGCAATTATTTTGCCTGGGTTCTCAGATAAGAACAGAATCTAGTTGTTAGCAGGGGAAACCCAGAGGGGGAGGAACCTCCGCCACACTCTCTTGCAGAATTCTTCTTTCTCATGTCTCTTCTTTCAATCTCTTTGGGGATATTCTTTTGGAAATAGGTAAATAACCCTTATCGATTTGCCAAAAAGCAATAGTAAGCATTTGACTGAGTAAGTTGCTTAAAAGTAATGAGGAGGAGAAACAGTTTTTATGTGTGCAAAGAAGTATTAAGGCATGATTAAACACCAAGGAATGGACTCATCATGTATAATAAAACTATCCAGCACTAAGTCTATCAAAAACATTTCTCTAGGTCAAGTAAGTCTTTTAATTCACCAATTCATTTTTTTTATGCTTTACTAATGAATTATCTGTCCTTACAACCATAAAATAAGGACAAATGTTATATGCTAAAATTTTATTATTGAAAATAATATGCTGTAATATGATTACAAAAGACATAATGGTAAACATAGTCTTAATATTTATTTACTTATTTTGTCTTTGTTTTTGTTTTGAAAGTGAGTCATGCTCTGTAGCCCAGGCTGGTCCTGAACTCACTATGGAGCCCAGGCTGCCATTGGACTCACTGCAATCCTCCTGCCTCAGCCTACTGAATGCTTTGAGTGCTGGGATTACAGATGTGAATCACCACATCCCGCTTATGTGGTGCTCAGGAATTAAGCTCAGGTGCTTAGCACTTGACTCAGCGCTTGCTGGGCAAGTGCTTTAACCGCTGAACCATTCCTCCAGCCCCTATTTTTGAAGTCGAAGTGTTAAATTTGACTTCTTGAGATATCCTCTAGTTTTCGGTTACATTCACAAAATAGCTTTCTTCCCTTACCAAGGAAAGGTACCGAAACAGAAACATCACGTCAGCATTTCCTAAGAATGTGAACAGAACATTAATGGGATATTTTCTAAAGCTAATATTTCCAAAAGCCACAGACACACGTTCTCTGTCACAATTGGCTGTGGTCCTCTTGGCTGAAGGAGCAAGAATTGGAAACAGGAAGCAGTAGTTCCACTTCTCCTAGGATGCTTATTCTGAGGAATATTTTTAGCATAAGCATGTCTATCCCATGGCCCGCAGGCTGCACGAGACCCACACGCGCTTGTGCAACTTGTAGAGTAAAACACAGCAATCGCTGGTCATAGTCTTTCAACCTACCAGTGCGTGTGTGCCTGTGAAGACAGGCGCCCAGTGTGATGCAAGCAGTCATTTAAGTTTTCTTACTTAAGCATTAAACTTGGGCTTGTGTTATTTCATTATCATGTTATAATAAAAATATAAAGGGAAGCTTTATTCCGTATATAGATTAACCGTGTGTTTTATATGCTGGCCAAGACAACTCCTCTTTCCTTCATGTGTCCCAGATAAACCAGAAAGTTGGACCCTTATCAGAACCAGGTCACCAGACCTCATCCGCATGTGCCTTGTGTTTCAGTCCATCTGGACTGCTGCAACAAAAGGTCTTAATTATAGTGAGTGATTTATAAACAACAGAAATCTATTTCTTACAGTTTTGGAGGTGGGGCAACCCAGGTGCAACACAACAGAGGATCTGAAATCTGTCTGGTGAGCTGGCGCTCAGTACTTCATAGACGGTGCCTGTGAGGCATCCTCAGGTGGTAGGAGGGATGGACCAAATGTCAGCCTTTTCCCTAAGGGCACTAATCCAATTCATGCAGGTTCGCCCTCCACATGACATCATCACCTCCCTAAGGGTCCCACCACGTAATACAATCACATGGAGTTTCAAGATAAGAATTGGGGAGGCTGTAAACATTCAAAGCTGCGCATCACCAACTAAAACAAAACTTGATGTGCCACTCATTCCTTAAATTATTCACTCTCCCTGATAAAAGTTGCATGTTCTCCTAAACAGTTTTAAAAATCACCTTGCCTGGTGGAGCAGGCTGGTGATAACAGCAATCTGGGAGGCTGAGGGGGAGGGTTGCAAATTCAAACATAGCTTGGAAAAATTATTGACTTAGTGAGACCCTGTCTCAAGTTCAAAATTGAAAATTTGGTTGAGGAAGTAGCATAATGCAAAGGACCTGGGTTCCATTTCCAGAACTTCGAATTTAATTAATTAATTAAAATAAAATGACATAGGCTAGTGAGCTAAGACTCAACATGTTGCTTTTTAGTGTGTGTTGTGGAAGAGGATTTATAGGTTAGGGAAGCTGGATTTTTCTTGGGAGGCTATTGTAGAATATAGTGTAGTACAGTGAAAACGCAAGCCAATTCTTGCTGTCTACCTTATCTAATTTTAGGGACTGTGTTTAGCGTGGAGGCTACGCCTGTTCCAAGAAGTCAGATTCAGGAAGGTTAAAGGACTCGTCAGATCACTCAGAGATAGACAGGGATCAAACATTGTTCTATACAATTGCAAAAGCTGAGCCAGAAGGTGGATCCTTTTTATGTCACTCCCTACCTCCAAGACCTTTGATGGATTTCTAGCATCAGCGAGATAAACCTCCATTTTTGAATATTTAAAACAGAGATAGCGCCTACATCACTGGGTTGTTGAAAGGCTATTTTGAGACAGGAGATGTTCCACTGCTGAACAGAGTTTCGGCCCTCTGTAGATGCACCTTAAAGGAGCCGCTTCTCTGTCTTGGTCCTGAGCTAGTGACTGCTGGAGTCACCTTATCCAGAACACTCACCCTTCCCAAAAAATGTTGGACATCTAGTGGGAGAGAGAAACAATTACTTCTTATGGGAATGTGTTTAGGCATTTATGCCTCATCAATAAAAAGAGGAGGTTCTGTGTGAAGGGCTGTGGGTGTGTGTAAGGACATAGGTTACCCTTTCAGCCTCTCCTACCCTGTGCTGCTGGCAATCCTGAACCACCTCCTGTGAACCGTTGGGCTCTGAAAACAGTCATTAGGCCAGATGATCTCTAGGGGACTTTTGAACACAATGTCCTGGTTTCTACTGTGGATTTTGTGTGTGTAATAAAAGACACACACAAGATAAAAACCATCAAAGCCATGCCCACTCAGGCAGGGGGAGGTCCCAGGTGCTTTTTGCTGGAAGAAGGAAGAGGAAAGTCATAGAAGGTATGACCAAAAAGGTGACCTTTCATAGCAATGGGTAGAATTTCAAGTGGTTGAGCTCACCCCTAAGGAGGGAGAGGAGGAAGGCAGTGCATTTTAAACAGAAATATTTCAGGAGGAAAAGTAAGACCTAAAAAAAGAAAGGACAAGAAGAAGCTTGGAGAACTGCGAGTAACCTAACTAGATCTTCGGTTGCACGTGTGTAGAAAGTAAAAGAAATCGGTCTGAAAGCCAAAGGCAGAAAAGGACTGTTTTGGGGACACGTGCTTTGGAGCCAGGTGTGTGTGTGGGTTGAATCCCCGTGTTGATCCTCAGCTGTATGAATGGGGGAAACTGACCTAATCTCTATGAATTTCAGCATCCTTTTCTGAAAAAAAAAATGGGGATGTGAACAGGAATATTAAAATAAAGAACAAGAACAGTTAAGTTTATTGAGAAAATTTGCATGTGAGAAAACTGAAGGAAAAAAAATTTGTGGACCCACCCAACCTGTCACACAGTTGATAAGACAGGGATTGGAATCTAGGCATTCTGGTTCCAGTCTCTCCTCATTATAATGAAGGTCAGCCTGTCTGCCTCAAAAGCATGCACAGAACTAGGATGCCAGCAAACGACAGCAGGAAGAGGAAGAGTTGGAAGCCCTAGCGTGAAGGATCTTGGGTACTATACGTAGGAGTGGTTTTGACTTTTTTAGTTGGCAGTTTATAATTATGTACAGAGTTGCAAGAGATCTGTAGGGTAAGCAGAACCTGATTTAGAAAGGTTCATCTTTTAAAATCCATAAACTTAAAATGAGCGAGAACGAATGAAGACCAAGTAAGTGTCTAGGGAAGCAACCATCAAGAGGGTGGTGGCCATGGAGGTGGACAGGAGTGAGTAAGAGACTGACACAGAACACGAAGTCGACCAGGATGATTCAGGGTTTCGAGGCCAGGTGACTGGGAGAGGGCTGCTGACGGGAACACCAAAGCTAAGGAGAGAGCCAGTTCCTAAGGGAAGTTTTCCTGGTTGGATTTCAGTTGATGACAAATCTCTTGGGTAGCAAAATTTGGGAATCAGCTTTGCAAGAACTAAACTAGATATCGCAAACATATAGGATAATATCTAAATATTTTTGTCTCAGAACATCCTTAGCAAAGACATATTTTGAGTTCTCACATACACGCTTTTGCAAATTGTTTACTTGGTTTCTCATATGTTAGAAAAGATATAGATATATATAATAAACCGAAATAGAAACTCTCCACCACTACATACCCAAGCTTCCATGGGTGTTTTGAGCACCCTCTGGTAGGTATACATTTTGTTTCAACCGCAGTCCTATGACTTAGACCTCTTTCTCGCGTTGGAGGTAGAGTATGTGTGTTGCCCTGAGCAGGCTGACCTTCGTTTATAACTCCTATGAGTGACATTTTCCCCCTTTAATTTCTTTTGATATCATTCGAAGGAGAAAAATAACTAAATCCTTTATTATCCCTCACAATGCTCACTTGTCCACAGAGGGCACCTGGAGATCTTTCGGGAGGTGAGTCATGTCAGAAGTAGACTGGCAAGAAACTCACTACTAATGTGTGTATTTGTGTCACACAGTTTTATGGACTTGTGCTACACCAACAGTCAAAAATCAAAATTATAAAAAAAGAAAAGAGAGTTTTAGCTAAGAATCATTGTGCAAAATAGAAAAAAAGCATGAGGAGTAGATGGTTAATGCATTATAAAAACTACCAAATGAAAGGTCCAGAAACATTAACAAATCCCTATTGAATTAAATAAGGAGACACAAATAGATTTTCATTTTATTCAATATTCTCCTGTATCATTTCCTTATTCTCCTTATTTATTTTATAGTAATATTTATTCTCCTCCATTCTTATTTATTTTACAGTAGTATGTTCATATGTTATTTATGTAATTAAATACAATGTTTCAAGTGAAGACATAGTAACATTTATGTGGTGATATGGCGTAATGGAACTTCGATGTTTAGGTTAAAGTGACGAAGACCACTTATTACCAGAGTTGAAGGTGGGTTTCCACTTAAAAGGACACCCTGTTTGGACATGCAGAATTATATATTCTCAGGTATGAAACCATAAGAATGAAGCTTATTTGCAGAACAAAGGTAATGAGTTTGTTTTGAAGTTTCTCTTCTCTGAAATTAGTCAACATACTTTCTGGTGTTCTTGTGACAACTCATATAACAGAGATTATTTTAATTATTTGCTATCATTGATTCTTGGGTTAGGATTCTAAGATAGTCCAGCAAAACGTGCGTGTGCTACGTAGAGGAAAATTGCTTACTGAGATGAAAATCTCCCCTTGAATGACAGGAATATTCTGTGATTCAAATCGAAGCCAAAATAAAATGAACGGATGCCAGAGAATAACGACTCTCCAGTTCTAAAGGACAAGAGTGACAGAACCAGACAGTTACTGAGAAAACGGGTACTGCCTCGGACTTTGTTATTCTCAGGTCTTCCTTTTTCCCTTCCAGAATAACTTCTTTATCCCATTGTTTTATGTAAGTTTGCAGAAAATTTTTGCTTACTGAAATATCACTACAAGCACATGTCATTGTTTTATTACCCTCATCAATGAACGGAACATTTGATCTGTAAGAATTTATTAAGCTGTTAACAAAGCTCTGTCCTTCACGTGTAGATGTTCTTTTCGACATGTTCTTGGTGTGAAATTTTAGATGCTGATAGAAATTGTGATAGGGATTGTGTGGTTTGATTTTTTTCTCCAGTTCTTATAACTAGAAGAGAACTCCAAACTGAAATGAAGAAAGAAAAACCCCAGTGTGCATCTTTCCTTTTCCACGACCAACAATTTCCAAGCTATTTTGCAAATATAGGACAGCTGCTTTATTGAGCTAAAAAAAAACACTACCAAATGTAATGATAGCACTTTGGACTCTATTCTGATCTCCCTTAAACTCCACACAGCTTGGATTTTTCTGTAATTTTAATGAAAATGTGGCATGGCACGTCTCTCTCATTTAAATTATGCTCTGTCAGTATTTTCCTTCTTTGCAACTGAAGCACTTCTTGGGAAACATGCCAGGTAGAAGAGCGGAGGGAGAAACCCAAAATAGCCAATGGAGGGAGGTGGGACGTGGGGAAAGAAACTGGACTAAACAAATACACTCTCCACAATGCCATTAAAAGAAAAAAAAAAGACTTGCGATTCACTGGGAAATGGGGTTCAGAAGTTCATGCAAAAATAAGGTAACTTCAGCGAGTGCAACTGGTATTAGACGCCAATTACAAGTCAAAACAAGGCTATGCATAAAGCCTGAAAGACTCTGGATTCATTGAAAATGTAAGATTTTTTCATCATCATAGGAGGTCTAATTTCATCTCACTACTACACAAGGCTGGGCCTTATGCCTAAAAATCTGTGTTGTTTCTTTCTAGTAATGACGATTTCTCAGTGAAACAAAGGCTCTTCCCTCACCAGACATAGTCCTTCTTTGTTTTCCAAGCGAAGATCACTCATTCCCTTATTTAACATATTTTTCTTGAAAGCTTGAATGATGAACAAGAGAAAGTATGAGAAAGTGCCTACTGCGTCTGTTACAAGTCCGTCTATGGGAGAGTTTACATCCGCATGGAAATAAAATTTCCTTCTAATGAGATAATTTCAGAAGAAAAAAGAATACACATCTTTTTTTAGCAGTGAGAAATATCTGTACAGATTTATTATCGTTTTATAAACTCCTTTTTACATGTAATGCTCGCAGGGCATGATGCTACTGTTATCTTTCTATTTTCCAGGTAAGGAAGGAGCTTTAGAAAGGAAGGCTAAGATGCTTAGCAAGTGACATCACTTAGCGACAGAGCCACCACTTGGATGTGGACCTTCTGCCTGGGCAACAGGGCTTTTTGCTTTAGGGTGCTGTGGTTAAGAATGTTGGCTTTGGAATCCGAAGGACTTGGGTGACTCACATTCTCTTCCTTATCATGACTTGAGGCAAATTTCTTATCCCATCAAAGTCCGCTTCCCCCAAAATGAGAATCAAGATAAATCTCCCTTGTAGGGTTGTGGGAAAGACTGAATAACATAAGATTTGTGTTTAGCACAAAGTTCAAACCAAGAAAAAGTTAACTGTTGTTTTTTTTTTTTTTTAATAGAACTCTTCAAAAATGAAGGCGGGGGGTGGGGGGGCAGTGCTGGATCCAGCTGAGTGAACTAAAAGAAACAAAAAGGTCTAAGAAAATAGAAAAGGAAATAACTGCTTAGTTCATCCGGACAGGTGTTGGGAGCAGAAGTGACCAAGAAGCCTAAGGCCTCTGCTCAAAAATAATTTTTGCTAAGAGATTTCGAGTAGGGTAAGCTGACAGACCTTTTAAAATGCAAATCCTGGGAGGAGGGAAAGAAACTGACTCACCCTGCTGGGAAGTCTTTTAATCAAATATCTTACTTGAGATCTTCTGGCTGAGAAGAGCAGGGATGGGATTCTGGTGCACTTTGAGAGACATCAGAGGTCTAGAGGGGAGAGGAGGTTTAGGGGAACAGACTTCAGAGCCTCCGAGTTGGGAAGTAGGGACCTGAGGGCCGCTATGTGCAGTGAGGAGAGAGAAAACATTCCCAAAGAAGGAAGAAGACTCTAGAAAATGTGAAGAAAGTTCCAATATAAACTTCATGAATTGCACAATTTCCTTTGGGACTGTCGACTGTCCAGCGACAATTAATATCATCTCCTGGCTTGCCTTAGATGCTGCTGGTGCAATACTGATGTCTGAGCTGAACTGGACTGCCTAGTGTGGGTCAATCCCCCAACGCAGCCCGCAGCACCCTATGGTTCCAGGAGTCCAAGGGATTGTGTAGGTAGACATTATTTCATTCAGCAGCTTGAGGCCGAATTCCTGGGAGAACAGAGCCGCTGCCTTTCTTTCTTTTATTTTTTTTTTCCTTTCCCTGAGATTTGCTCGCGTTTTTATTTAATTTAGACCTTTAAATGTCTTTTATGAACTATTTCAAGCCCGGAACTCTAGGAATACTTCTTCCCCACCGTTACTAAAAGGGTTGGACAGAGTGAAAGCCGACGCTTATAGAAGAGTCAGTGCGTACCATGTGTCCCAAGAGGTGCGTGAGGCTCCCAGCTACCGCAGCCTTCCAGCCGGAGCCAGAACACGGCTCTCTTTGGAGCCCATTAGCTCCTCAGTCCCCTCCCCGCCTAGTGCAATTCGTTCTTGTGCCATTATGTTTTAACTGTAATTAACCACGACATCTGGGCATGGTCTGGTGCCGAATGTGCTGGGCGAAGAAGGATGTGTCTTTTCTCTGATTTGCTGCGGCAAACAGAAAGGATTTATAAAACTCCAACGTGTCAATGCACCGAGCTGACACAAGTGGGTGGCGGGAGAGAGAGACCCTTGACCCAGCTGCGTGCCCTGTCCTGGACTTCAGTACCCAATAAAACGAGGGAGTTAGATTCTTTGGTCTGTAGCTCTAATCTTAGGTTTCTATGAGCCAGTCACTGCTGATAGCGAGGTGTCTCCTAGCTCAGCTCGAAATCAGCAGGCACAACCAAATGTAGGAAGCATTTGTTAGGAACTCCCGCTCTCAGCCTCTGCGTAAAAGCAGAGATCCCCGAAGCCAGACTCTCACCGGCTCCTGCCATCCCCCCTATCCGGCTTACTTTGCACCTGTCACCCAGTGACCCACATCTAAATAGGGAGAGACTGCACAAAAAGGCAAAAAGACGGAACTCTCAGTCACAGCTGAACTGTAGATCAATGGCTGCAGTTTTACCCCAAAGCAAGGCTGCGCGTCTGGAAGGACGAAGATTTATTGGTCTGAACACACGAAGATGTAAAATGTGCTGTTATCGCATCTCCCCAGAATGTCCCGGCACCGGCCTGGGGAAACTGCGTGGAAAAGCAACTTCCTGCCTGCTTAGTCAGTCCTATGTTCCGTTTGCTAAGTCGAAATTCCACTACATTGCCCCCATAATGCTGCCTTGTTGGGAGTGAACCTTGAAATATTATTCATTAAGACTAATTTGATTATGGCTTAGATACCTGCATGTTTAAATGGGGTGAAATCTCACTGCATTTGGAATTCTGCGTTAAAACACAGCATGGCCTTTCTTTTTAGCATTCATTTAGGGAACAGTTATCAAGTACCTGCCTTGCTTGGTATTATGCAAAGCAAAGAAATTGAAATTGAGAGATTTTTGTCTGGTTCCTTTTCCCCCTGGCACGTAGTATGACACTCGGTGTCTTTGCCACTTTCTCTAAGGAGCGACAGCAGTTATCTCACAAAATTATCTGTCACACAGGTGTTCAAAATATTGTTTTGTTCACTGATATGCTTCATAACTGCAGCTTCTTTAATAATTAAAAGTTGGCTAAAAAATCTATCAAGTATGGACTTGTATTTTAATCTCAGACCAACCTGTGAGACTAGTGATGGCCTTTTAGTTTTATTTAGGAGATAAGAAAGTAAGCTGGGCTTGGTCTGATGGTATGGGCCTGCTTGCTTTCTGAGAGGCAGGAGGGTCAAAAGTTCTAGGTCAACCTGAGTTTCTTAGCAAGCCTTGTCTCAAGATCAGAAATTGCAGGGCTAGGCTTGGTCTCCAGGATCCTCAGTATTACACATATATGAGAGAAAGAAAGAAAGAAAGAAAGAAAGAAAGAAAGAAAGAAAGAAAGAAAGAAAGAGAGAGAGAAATGAAGGAAGGAAGGAAGAAAGAAAGGAAGAAAGGAAGGAGAGAGACAGAGAAAAATTAAGACCTATAGAGGTTGGAGAGACCTGTGTCAGACACCTTTAAATTGAATTTGAGGTTAAAAAATCCCTCTCAAAAGCAGCATCTTAGTTAATAATAATAATAATAATAATGATAATAACAATAATGATAAAACAGGAAGCATTCTACCAACCCAAGAAGGGACCCGCTAAAAGACCCAAATATCTCATTGTCTTGGAGGAAGACATCCCTGACCCTTAAATACACAGTGCCACCTCGACAGTGTTCCTGTTAATATCAATGAATTTTGTTGCAGAGTGCCAGTACCTTGCCTTCTGGGGGCAGCCATACTGCAACGCCCTTCAGAGAAGAGTGGGGCACATTTGCTACTTGAATAAGCCTCTATATTGAGACGATCTGAGTAGCAATCAGCATAAACAAGTGTTTTCTAACCAGAACATCATAATTTCCCACACAAGTCATTCCTAGTGGAACATGACCAGGCACTATAATGCATAATGTGATTTCTGGAAATGAGAAAGCCACCTAGTTCAAGAAGTAATTCTCCTCCTAGATGGTCCTTCAAATTGCTGGCACAGTACTTTGCTCTGCAGCTAGAGATGAGACTAGAGATTCAAACATCCGTAAGAATAGGAACTAATTGACTTACATTTGCATGGGCCCAAGTGATACCAAATTCTTTCCTGAGAAAAATGTTTAAGTCCAGGGAAGGGCATTGAAAATAAACAGCACCTCCACGAGAATTATAAGGTCCTGTTGAAGGCCACCGGGGAGTTGGGAAGGGGAGAGACCAGAAAATGTGAGGACTGAGAAAGTCTAGTTACTAAAAGAATGAGTAAGAACAAGGGTGAGAAACCATTTTCATCCCTTAGACTGACTTAAGTTTTTATAACCGACTATTGGCTAGAATGTGTGGGTCTCATACTTGGCTGATAGAAGAATCCTGGTCCAGAGAGTGACTTTGGACACTGAATCATCAGTATGTGGAAACTGAATTTCATCACACTCGAACCGCTAGGTATATGACCAAAGAAATATGTACCAAGATGTCCCAAGGCGTCAGTCTACATCAGGGAGTTTGGAAATGTGTGTGTGTGTGTGTATACCATACTTATTGAGCAATGGAAGTGATTTCCACATAAACTGCATTCAAATCTTGTCACACTAGGCCCCATTGCAGAAAATAAGGACAATCAATATATACTGACACAGAAACTGGTTTCATAACTATTATGAACTTAAAAAGAGACACCTTTCGCTATTATATCTTACTATACATTTATATGTGTTTTTATAAGTATGAAAATGCAGCAGCTGGGAGCATAGACCAAGGATTAGAGCACTTGCCTAGCAAACCCAAAGCCCTGTGTTCAATTTCCTAGATCCACATAAACCACTCATGTTGGTGCATGCCTGTAATCCCAGCACTAGGGAGGCTGAAGCAGGAGAATTGTCATGAGTTTAAGCCAATCTGGAGTGCAAAGTGATCTCAGTACGGGTGTGGACTACAGAACGAAACCCTGTCCAAAAAAAAAAAATCATAGAAAATTCTAAAGAGCACACTCCGAGTCGTTAGTAAAGATAACTTTACACCTCTGGCAGTGGCAGTAGTGAAAGTTAGAACTGGAATGTTGCGAGTTTTGCTCCAGTGGACTCATGTATGTAAAGGAGGGGAAATATGCAAATATATTCTGTATTCATTTTAATATTTAATTGGTAGTACTCTGAAAGTCAAAAGTGAGAGAGCTTGCTATACTGACTTAAGCAGGTTTTGAGTCTGGCCTGGTGGTAAAGTCCTGTAATTCCAACATTCTGGTAGGCTAAGGAAACATCACAAGTTCAAACCCAGTCTGAGCAATGGACTTGGCAAGATGGTGTCTCAAAATAAAAATTAAAAAATGGGCTGGGGGTGCAGCTCACTGTGAAGGGCACCCTCCCTTCTGGGTTGAATTCTCAATGCAGCCAAAAAAAAAAAAAAGATTTTGCTTTTGTTCCTGAATAAATGTTGTTGTTTTAAAGTAGGTTTAAATTCATGCAAAACAGAGGGAAAGATACAGAGATGTCCTATCCTCACCCCTACACATCCTCTGCACTGTCACCGTCCTGCTTGCGTGTGTCATATCAGTGAGTCCACCTTGGTCCATCATCATGATGAGTTCACATTAGAGCTCAGCGTTGGTGTTGCACTTATGATATATGATGGACAACGGTGTAATGAAAACATCTGAGGAATAATATCTTTTCATATATTTGTTATCCATGTATATTTCTTGATGAGGTATCTGTTACTATTTTCTTAGGTTATTTGTGTTCTTTTTTTTTTTTTTCAATACTGGGAATTGAACAAAGAGCTTTTGCTCTGAGCTATACCTGTACCCCCACCACATTTTTTATTGTTTATTTAAAACAGGGTACTTACTAAGTCGTCAAATTGTCCAAGCTGGGCTCAAACTCACTATCCTCCTTCCACAGCCTCCCAAAGTGCTGGCTGGTGTTACTTACAGGCCTGCTCCTCCATGTGTTCACATTGTTATGTGTCAAGGGTTCTTTGCATATTCTGAGTTGCAATCCTTTATTGGATATGTCATTTGCAAATATTTCTCTCACTCTGTGACTTTTCATTCTTTCGCCAGTGACTTTTGCACTACACAAAATCTTAGCCTTTTGCAGAACACAAAGAGCGAGGCCCAGTTTCTCAGTTCTTTCTCTAGTGGATTATATCTTTGTACCTCAAAGTAAGCATAAAATCGAATGTCATCAAATTTCCTACTGGGTTATGTTCAAGATCTAGAAATATTATAGTTCTGTGTTTTGAATTTAGGCCTGTGGTTTATTATAAGTTATATTTTGTGAAAGGTACAAGGTCAGTGTCGGATGCTTTTTTTTATCATACTGATGTCCAGTTGTCCCAATACCATTTGTTGAAAAGGCTCTTTTCTCCAATGTCTTGTTTCTGATCTTTTATCAAAGATCAGTTGACTGTACTTATATGGGTCTATTTATGAGCTTTTCTTTCTGTTCCACTGGCCAATTGTGTATTTCTTCATCAGTACCATGCTGCCCTGATTACTGTCGCTTCAAAGTATGTCTTGAAGTCAGGTAGTACCAGTTATTCAACGTTATACTTTTTCTCTGATATTGCATTATTCTCACTCTTTTACCTCTTTGTATAAACTTTTCAATCCATACATTAATGTCTACAAAATAACTTGCTAAGAGTTTGGTTGAGATTGTATTGAATCTACAGATCCAGTTGGGAAGATTTGACGTGTTGACACTATGAAGTCTTCTTATTCATGAAGATGGGATATCTCTACATTTAGTTAACTTTAAAAAATATCATTGCTTGAGTTTGATTTTTTTCTTGTATAGATCTGATACATATTCTGTTAGATTTATACTTAAGTGTTTACTTTTGGATGGTGATAGCATAAATGATACTGTGTTTTTAGTTTTAAATTTTATTTATTCACTGCTAGTAAACAGGAAAATGATTGACTTGTGAGCAAACCTTATATCCTGCAACCTCGCTGTAATCATTATTTATTGCATAAAATATCTTATTGATTCCTTGAGAATTTCTACATTCATTATCATGTTATTTATGAATAAAGACAATCTTCTTCCTGCCCTCCTAATCTATACACTTTTTTATTTCCTTTTCCTGTCTTAATGCTCTAGCAGGAACTTCCAGCATAACATTGAAAAGCAATGGTGAAAGGGAACATCCTTCTCTTATTCTTATCTCATAGAAAAGCTTTGAGTTTCTCACTATTGTTCATGATGTCAGCTGTAAAATTTTGTGTAATTACTCGAAAGTAAGCAAGTACTAAGTTAAAGAAATATGGGTTTGGGAGTATAGCTCAGCAGTTAGAGTACTTTCCAAACCAGCCCAAGGCCCTGGGCTTAAATCCGCAGAACATAAATTGTCATTCTGGCACATGCCCAGCCTTCAAGAGGCTAAGGCAGAAGGATTGCTGTAAGTTTGAGACCAGCTTGGGCTCCATAGTGAGTTAGAGACTAGCCTGGACTACAGAGGAAGGCCTTATCTCAAAACAAACAAGTTAAGGAAGTAATTCTCTGCTCCAACTTTACCAAGAATTTTTATAATGTCAGTATTGAATTTTGTCAAATGCTGACATGATTATGTGACTTTCTTCTTTTACCTGATTATTTAATGAATGAACATTAATTAATTTTTGAGTGTTCAATCAGCCTTATCTGTCTACCTAGATGAATCCCACCTGGCTCAGTTTTACAAATTTTGGTGTTTTCTGGCTTGGAAGTTATTAGTTATTTACTCAGTGTCTATTTCATTCTTGCAACCATTCATTCCTTTGTTATTGACGTCTAGTTCAATTCCATTGCGGCCCTAGAGAAAATATTGTGTGCTCTCTTGTCTTCTAAATGGGTTAAAATCAGTTTTATAGACAAGAAATTCAAATATCTTTGTAAATGTGCCATATGAGTTTGAGAAGAATGTGTACTCTGCAGTTGCTGAGTGGTGTATACATGTCAATTATATTCAGTCAGTTAGTTATACTGTAAGTGCCATCTGAAGCCCTATGGATTTTCTGCTTGCTAGATGTGCCCATTTTAGATGTGGCAGGTGCCAAAGTCTCCAGCTCTAAGAATGGGTTCATCCATTTTTTCTTTACATTTCTATTCTTTTTTTGCTTTGCATTATTCGACACTCTGTTACTAGGTATACACATTAGGGACTAGCATGAACTGGAGAATTTAAGGTCCTCTTTATTCCTAATAATGGTTCTTCACAGCCCGGTGTGCTGCTGTATCTGTAATTAATATAAGTAGTCCTGCTTGTTCTGATTAGTGTTCTCATGGTATTATGGTGTGGCTTTGAAATATCCATTAAAATCTCACGTGACCTCCAATAAAGCAGTGTTCAGTGGTGATGTAGTGAGAGGAGATTGGAGGAGATTGGAGGCGACTGGAGGTGATTGGAGAACTTGGACTCTACTGTCTTGGTCACCATTTTTTATCTGTCACCCTTAAAATGGTTGCTATTATTATCTTTTGCTCTTTTTCTGCCTTTTGTGTTTTAACTGAACACTTCATATGTTTATTTTTATTGGCATATCACTTACTTATATTTTAATATTTTTTATCCTTTGTGGTTTGCTCAGTTTGCAATACATGCTTACAACAATCCAAGTACACTTTGAAGCAGCACTATACCATTGCATGTGAGTATGAGCTCTTTATAATAATAAAATCAATTTCTACATCTAAGTCTTTTTATTCCTGCTGTTATCCATTTTACTTAAACAAGCAGAACCAGGCACATATATGTGTAGTGTTAAATATATTGTTGATAACATTTTATCAAATGATTATCTGTTAAGAATAGAAAAAAAAAATTTATAGTATCTTCACTTCTTCCTTCTCTGATGTTCTTTCTTTCTTTATATAAATCAGTTTCTGACCTTTATCCATTTCTCTAAAGAATTTCTTTGAAAATTTCTTGCAAAGCTAGTCTACCAGCAACAAACATACTCTATTTTTTTTTGTGTGTGTGTGCCTGAGAAAGACAGGTTTCTTTAATCTTTATCCTTCACTTTTGAAGGTTAATGTTGCAGGGTACAGAATTCTAGATTGGTGGAGTATTTTCATCACATAGTTATTTTTTTTCCTCTTTCCACTTTAAACTTTTCACTCCACTCTTTCTTTCCTCATGTTATTTTTTTCAGAGGAAACTGGAATATTTATCTTTGCTCTTCCACCGAAGACTTCCTCTGTCTTCATCAAAATTTTTTGTCTTTAAATTCTCTGTAATTTGATAAAAATATACCTGGAAATAGGGTTTTTGTTTATTTTATTTTTGCATTTATTCTGCTCTATTCTGCTCACTGTTCTTTAAGCTTACTCGATTATTACTTTGGTGTGTGACGTAGATTTGAAGAAATGTTGTTTCACTTTTGTTTATACATATCTTCTGTCCTTTAATGAATTCTCCTTGAAACATTTCCATTGTGTGTGTGACTCCTTTTGTAGTTGTTCTTCAGATTGTGCATGATCCATTTTGTATTTCAGTTTTTCTTTTTGCCTTTAATTCTGATGATTTCCATGAGGACATCCTCTAGGCTCAGAGATGCTCTCTTCTGTCTCCAGGGTACGCATTGGCCATCAGAAGTGTTGTTCCTTTCTGTCCCAGTGGTTTCATTCTGCTCGTTTCTTTTCGGTTCCTTTCACAATTCCCTTCTCTTTTTGCACTGCTCATCCATCCTTGCCTGCTGTGGATGTTATGCCAACCGTCAGGTCCACGGGCATCTCTGCCACTGCAATTTTCAGTAACAACTATGTTGTTTTAATAATTCCAGTGTTCGTGACATGTATGAGTCTGATTCTGATGTTCGTACATTCTCTTCAAGTTATGTTTTCTTCCCTTTAGTGTATCTTGTTGTATTTTTCTTTACAGACATGCGTGGTGTTTTTGGTAAAAGACAATAAAATAAATAAGGACTGGAGTCTTCCCTTCCTCTATATGAAATTCTAGGAGGAACTGGTGTTGCTCTGATTAAAAACCTAATCCAGTTAGGCTCTAGTTAAATAGTCTCTACTCAGAAAAGTCTTGTTAGGAAGACAGGATGTGAACTAGGGTATAGCATAGTGGTAGAGCACTTGCCTACCATGCACGAGGCCTGGGTTCAATCCCAAACTATTAAACATCAACAACCACAAAAAGGGAAAGTTCTAGCATATTTCACAATGTTTCTTTCCCCTTTCACCCTGGAGGCAGAAGAAAAATGTGGGTCATGTGCCTGGAGGTAACACTTACAGAATTTTGGGTCTTCCAAACCATCGGTCCCTCTGGAGTTTTTAATCTATCAGACTTACCCAACATGCAGGTTATCCAAAATGTATCGATTATAGTTTGGGTTTCCCTGCTTTGTCATGGGGTTCCACAGAGGTTTGTGTCAGGGAATTTCCTCCCAAGCGAACCTGACTCTTTGTGTGTACCTCCTATTTAGAGACAGTGATTTCACCTGTGATCTCTGTCTGTCTGCAAGATTCAAGAAAACTGGCAGTTTTTCAGTTTTTCAGCTTCTTATTGTAACAATTGCTGCTCCTCTGGGAGGCGTCCTTTCCGGAGTCACTCGCACTTCTTCTCTTGGTCCTTGTGTAAGGTGGTTTGTGGTTCCCGTCTCTAATCCTTCTGCAAAGTTCACTTCCTCTTTCTTTTGCCCAGTATTCTAAATTCTAAACACAATCACCACTTACATGTTTAAATGCTAATTGCTGAATAATCTGTCCTCCAGCTCACAGAACCCATCCTCAGGTGACCTCAGAAATGCCCCTAGTTAGTCTTTAGTTCTGTTCGTTAACTGACACAGAGCAAGCCAATTGCAGTGAGATTTAATTTTAAGAAAAGTGACATATCTGCTTTAAGAAACTATAGGAACTAACCCCAGAAAGTCGAGGTTGATTGTGAAGTTCTGGTCAGAGGAAGAAATAAAGGGGTAAAAGGGAAAGTTTTTTTAAAAAAAGAAAAGGGGAAAGAAATGCGTTCCGGACAACAAAGACCCTGCTCGGCATATAGCCTTTCTGGATGTGTGTGTGTCTCACTCTACTTTTTCTCTCTGCATGTAAAAGCTCCTGTGCCCGAATTCTCCAAGATGGAGCTTGGAGAATGATAGCCCTTTCATCTGGTCCAGGGATCGCCCTGAATAAACTGATTCCTTCCTCCAACTCTCGTCTCACAAGTATTGGCCTTTCAGCGGTGAGTGGTCCAGACCTTATCCTGGAAACATTCTTTGCTGAAAAGCAGCACTGATTTCCAGATTCTTATGTGCTACACCAGAAATTGGAAGTTTCCAAAAAGGTTTCAAACACAACCCATCCCTCTTTTCCTAAAGAATATCCTCAAGTCTTTACTAAGGAGTTGCCCATTGCATCAGCAATTCAAAGGGGCCACCGGTTCTGATCTCTTGGTTTTGGCTGAAGTGTTTCTTGTACAATGTTCTCTTCGGCTTAGAATGCCAGAGAATTTTGTTAAAATTATTTGCTGTGCACATATAAGGGGCTATTACTCCTACAGGGCTGAGAACAGGGACTAGAGCAGGGCCAAATTTTGGGAAATGGTAACTTTGAGGATGACACCCTCATTTTACCTAGTTCACGACTTGCTTTGGGACTGGTCAGAAGAGCCTTTATTTTATTTTATTTTATTTTTCATCTTCCTCTTAAATTTTCTACTTCAGGAGCAAAAACTACCTGAGAAGTGTGACAGAGCAAGGGAAGAGGCTGCCAGCTGCCAGCTGGGTTCTTTGTGGTTGTTACACTTTAATAGTATCAATTATGATGGTAGCAAAGTGAAAAGAGTCTTACGAACAAAAGCATTTAATTTATGTTTAAACAAATAAAGGATATTCAACTTAACTGTAGTGTGAAGTATGCCTCAAATACAGTAACAAAATCTGAGTTATTTCTCAGTATTTTCCCTTAAAGTTGTGTAAAAAATACCTGAGTAGTCAGCAAAGAATGATCTGATCCCCCAAAGTGGTTGGTAATATAAATGGAATACACTGTTTGACATTATCTGTCAAGTTGACAGAAATACCTAATAAATTCTTGTTAAATTGAATGCTACTATAAGTTTTTGATCTCTCTCACTTTCTCTCTCTCTCCCTCTTCTTTGTATCTCATTCTCTCTCAACTTGTTCTCATTCCAGAGCCCAGGCTGTCCTCAGTTTTCATGCTTCTGTCCTAGTCTCTTGTATGCTGGAATTACAGGATACACCATTACAGCCAGCTTTTTTTTTTTTTTTCCAGTACTCTTACTTTTGGGACTCAAAATTTCTGCAAATTGAAGAGAAAGAGCGATGAGATTCTGTACCGAGGGGATAACAGAAAGGTAGCATCATTTGGAGACTTGAGATAGAGTCATAAAATTTGGGGGCTTGTAAAAGTTAGGGTACATTTTATTGATTCCAGTGGTCTCGTTTTACAAATAAGAAAATTGAGGGCCTGAGAAATTAAGTGACTTCCCTAAGAAGCTCGGTAGGAGAAAGTTAGGTCTCTAGGATGTCATTCAGAGGCATTATTTTTCAGAAAGCTCAGTGAAAACAAGAATATGTCCATTCTGTCTGCTTCCATCGAGACTGCCAGAAACAATCACCTGTGGGGCACTAAATGGCCACTCACCGAGTAGCGGGGTGATGTTGCTGCTTACCCCACAAGGTGTTATGGACTCTTGCCCCATTTGTTGGGCCATCAAATTGACCTATCATCTTTCTACTAACGCTGCCTGGGAAATATGCTTGTCTCTAGGCCTCCTAAGTAGGGAGTAATGGAAAAAAACGAGTGGAAGGGGGACAATCAAAGACTTAGAAATAGTCCTTGGGCTGGTTAATGGTATCATTTAGCTTATTGTACTATCAGAAAACTCTTCTTTACTTTTATTTTATTAAAAATTTATTTCCCAATTAGTATTTCTCAATAGGGTTACCATATGTTCACTACTGTAATTATACAGCTCTTTGTTTTAGCTGTCTGTCTGGGAAAATGAAAAAAAAAAAGATGAAAAGAAAATATGTGAAAGTTTAAAAGATTGTTTAGATTGCTTAAAATTAAATTTCATAGAAATACATTCCAAAATTTAAATTCAACCTATGGTATACCTAGTGCTGGCATCTAGCTGTGTAGGCAAATAGGATACCTTTTTAAAATGTGTAGCCTCAAGCTAATAATCTAGACACTCGCTAGGTATACTGCGTGTTAACATTTAAGTTAATATGCTCATAATTACTTCAGAGATATGTATGATTTCTCTCTTACATGCTACCATGGGAGGGGGAAAAAACTTTTAATCTTCAATGTACTAAACTATATGTAGACTGATTTTCTAGGATGTATTCAAGTGGAAACATTCATTTAAAATAAAAGTCTGTGCAGTTCTTTCAGAATGATTTTTCTAAGAAAAAATGCACCAATATTTTACAAACAATAAGTACAAAGTATGGCCTTAAAGAAGTGATATTTTTAAAAAATTAAATACGATTGTTCACTTTTGTTTGCCTTGTTCCCTGTTTTAAGGAGGATCTAGAAATCCTTCCCTTCAGCAGAAGCTCTGGGTGAGCATGTCAGCATTTTTCAGTTATGCTAAACAAAGACAAGACCCTGGGAACCAGAGAAGCAGGGTTTCAAATCCTTTCTCTGCTGTTTACTGCTTATGCAGCCTGGGTCGATTATTTTAGTACCCAATTAAAGATTATAATTCAAGATTATAACCTCAACCTTTTAAGGCCTTTTTGAGATTAGAAGAAACAATCAGCCCTTTAATCTAGAGGTATACAACTCTATGCGAAAAATACCTGAAACTATGTCTGGCCTGGAAATATGACCAGGATTCAGAATACCGTTGTTTCCTATTGGGTCTGTTCAATATTCTTGCTATAAAAATGAAGACAATAAACAAAGAAACAAAAAAGTAAAGCCGTTACAGGGTCAGTAATTTTGAAAGCAGGCTACCTGCACAACCTTTCTCTCTGCTATATACACATTAGTGTATTAAAAGGTTCTAAGAGGATTTAACATGTGTTTTGCAGTCTTATTTGAGTGAGGATTTCCTTTAATCTCTGGAGAACATAAATTAATGGTTCCGGAGAACTCAGTTTGGGGAAAACTGGGCCAGAAAATGGGGAAATGTGGGTAATGGCTTCAAAGCTCCAGAGAACGAGGAACAAACTTAGGAAAAAAATTAGGGACAGCTTGTGTAGCTGTCCATTCCCATTAGAGTTTCTTCCCTTTTTCCAATTAGAATATAGGTCCCTCAGAGGAAGGCTTTCAGACTTTCCCATCAAAGTACCCCTAAAGCAAGGGACAGAGGACATTTATTTTATCATGAGAGCCTGTGAGACCCTTCCACATTACTTTATATCTGTTTGTTTAAATACAAAAATAAAAGTTTTAATTATTGTAAAGTAAATAATTTGAAAAAAATCATGCATCCATACACACACACATAAATATTCACACTTTTTGCTGGTCACAAATATATGTTCCCAGAAGATGTTTTATGCTTTTTGGGTACATAAAGCTGACTCTCTGATGTACCACAGAGCAGCCATAGGACGAGTATATCTCTCCCATATAGAGAAACAAGGTCTTAGGTCAGCCATTCTGCAAAAGTTAAGTATCTTCTCTGGTGTGAGTGCTATGTTAAGAGCTGACTGCTCAAGGAGGCAGAGAGAGTTTTTGCCTTTAAGAACTCTTATTAATTTGTTCTGTAAATGCGTTTGGGAGTGTACGCTGAGTGTGAAAGAAACAAACTTCATGACATGACTCACGAATTCTAGCTCTCCTTAGTGCCGTGTGAAGACACAACAGGGATAGAGTGATTGATGAGTTATTCGAACTGGAGGGTGAGAGAGGCCTTTGGAAGATGAAGCCCTCAGATTGAAGCCCTCTGCTAGGGTGTGAATGTTTGTGGAGGCCTAAAATGTACACAGCGAAATCTTATCCACTCAAGCTATAGAATGAGGAAGTAGGGCCTTTTGTTTGGGGGAGGTGATTAGAGAAGGGAGTGGCAGAAACAGGGTGAGAGTCCTTACAAAGGAGGTTCAGGAGAGTGCCATTTCTTCTGCTATGTGAAGATACTCTAGAAAGTGCTATTTCTAAAACAGGAAAGAGACCCTCACAAGTCCAAAAATCAGCGTTGAGATCTTGCACTTTTCAGCTGCCAGAACTGTAAGAAATACATGTCTGTTATTTATAAGCATCCCAGTTTATGAAATTTTGTTACAGAAACCCAAACAGTCTAAGAAAGATAAGAAGGATGACCCTCAAAGATTTGAGAGTAGAGTTTTTGAGTCGAAGGTGGGGTGCCTGCACAACCCCATGTTGAGCAGTGTGTTGGTATGCGCGCTCATCTGGGATGTTCACCACAAACCCTAAGCTGAGAGCTGGCATACAGACAATTTAGTTTCCCTCAGTGATCTCATGCCATAGGTACACCTGGCATCCACAAGTCTTCTCTGTTTTTAGCTAAGATCTCCCCTTTGAACTCTGGACACATTTGTATGCCATTACTAACTTTATCTTTATTTGGGTGTTCCATTAGGCTTTCAAAATTAACATGTCAAAAATACGATGATTAACAATTTTTATTTCTCTAATGGCTCAAATTTTTTTCATGTATTTGCAGACCATTTGAACTTATTTATCTGAAAATTGCCTGCTCATCTCAGTTGCCCATTTCTTAACTGCGTATTTGATTTTCAGGAATCTATTCAATGGAGGGAACTTGAGACCACCATGCTTAGTGAAGTGAGTCTAACTTAGAAGGTAAAATATTGCATAGTTTCTCTAACATGAGAAGCCCAGAATACAGGCATTTTATAGAACCAAATGGGTGTGATTGTGGGAGTAGGAGAGGTTGGGGAGGAGGGAGGGACAATAAGTAGGGGGAAGAGATTGTAGCATTATCCTAATACATATGCACATAAAATCCTCAAGCTCAATGTTACCACTGCATATTGCATATATCGATATATGTGTGTGTGTGTGTGTGTGTGTGTGTGTGTCTATATGTGGGGAAAATGTCAAAAAATAAACTCAGTGTTTCTCTCACACTTACACATAGGGTAGATATAAACTTGTAGCGGTAGACATGTTGAAAGTGAGTCAATGGTAAAATATTTCAGAGATAGAGCCAGCAAAACCTAATAACGCCTTATGCGTGAGGATAAGAGAAGAATCTAAAATGGTGACTTATTTTAGCCAGAAAAACTAGACAGATGTCAGTGGCACTATTTACTCAAATCAAGGAGAAGATTTGGAAGAGGAAACTATATGTTCTCATTTGACTGTATTATACTTGAGATACTTGTTAAGCATCGATATGGAATGTGAGAGGTCTTCTGAGTGTTCTAGTTAAAGAACAGACTCCAGCGGTTAAAGGGAAAGTTCTGGCCTAGCAAGCACAAGTGCCTGAGCTCAACTCCTCAGAACCACATAGATCAGGAGTGGTGGCTCATGACAACAAATCCAGTACTCAAAAGGCTGAAACAGGAATACAGCCATGAGTTTAAGACCAGCCTGTGCTATATCCTGGACTACAGAGCAAGACCCTATCTCAAAAATTAATCAATAATAAAAAAGGAGAAATTCCTTCAACCATATCTATATTTAAAAAGCTGAATGAGAATTTTTCTAAGACGTAGACTGTATTGGTCAGCTTTTCATCACTCGGACCAAATACATGACATACAAACTTCTGGAGGAAGAGTGGGTTGATATTTATTTATTTATTGTTTCACAGATTTCAGCCCATGATCGATTGGCTGACTCCAAGGCAGGAACATCATGGCTGTGGGCCAAGGTGGAGCTGAGTGGCTTATTTTATGGTGACACGGAAGTAGAGCACAGGGGAAGAGCTCTAATGAGAGACATACCTTCCCAAGACCTCAGAGTCCCACTTCCTGCTGAGCTTCATCTCCCAACAGCACATTTAGATATGAACATCAGTGGGTCACTGTTGAATATAATGTCCCCATTATCTAATCATATCTCCAGAAATCTCTTAGTTTATCTAAGTGACAACATTAACCCGCAGAAAGCCAATGGTAAGGTGTTCTTAATTATCCTTATATGCTGGGATCATAAAATTGAAGGGCACTTAGTGGTTTCACCATTAAATGTTTGGAAGAGGGTAAACAATGCTAGGAGCAGAGAAGCCTTCTTGGCGGTATAGCCTTAAACATCCACAGGCAGGTAAGCTACCAAAAAGGCTATGTAAACACTGCCAAACAGATTTTGGTTCAAAAAGAAAAAAAAATCCATTCAGCCTACTCAATTCATTGAAAATCCGTGGCACAAATCCTTCCAAAGATTTCCCATCTCACTTAGAATATAAATCTTCACTGTGGCTGCTCTGCCTGTGCCTAGTCTGGCCCTTGCCCACCTTTCCGCCTCCTCACATAGCAACCTTGCTCATTCACCTCTGCCCACAATGGCCTCCTCACTCAAGCACTCGGTGCTACTCACTCAGAGCTTTTGTCCTTGTTTCTGCCCTGTGTCTGGAATTTTATTCTTCCAAAGTGTGTGTGAGGCATTTTCCCTGGTCTCATGCTGGCCTTGCTCAAATGCTTCCTCCCCGGAACCCCTCGTTAGACGGCTCTGTGTGAACTATTGGACTCATCTCATCCTATCCCTTTAGGTTACATACTTTTCTTCATAATTTTTTTATCACTACCTGAGCTCAGTTTTTGTATTTATTTGCTTCTCTTATTAGCATGTATGCAGCTACAGTCTAGAAGTTTTACTTGGTCTTTTTTGTTTAATGCTGTCTTCCCAGATTTTAGAACATTACCTGACATGTAGGAGGCACTGGGTGAAAACAGTTGAATACATGAATGACTGAATCTTTTAAGACTTATATCACCAAAAATTTTTGTGTGGTTACAGAAAACCATATAATAAATATTTGACGGACAGGAGAAATGTGCCGTGGGAGGAAATCTCCCACGCTGAGCGTCAGAGCCTAGGTTTAAAGACCTCGGCTGCTCAGCATTCAAGGAACTCCTTCAGAATTCACCCATCCCCACCAGCTGTTCATGAGAAGAGCTCTGGCATGTGAGCCAGGAGGTGGCCAAGCAGGTAAAAGTTAAAAATGGCGACAAAGATACTGTGTAGATTCAAGCAAAGCAGAAGAATTAAGAACCTAATTAGCAGAATTGGGATACAGACCAATGTCTCTCCAACTTTGTAACATGTTAGAACCAACTGAGGTTTTTAAACTCTGTTTTTGGGTAGCACCTCAAACCAAGAAAGTCAGAAAGTTTGGGGGTGAGAACCAGATATCAGTGAGGGATCCAAGCACAACCACATTTGAGAGTCAATGTACTAAACTTTGCTCCTCACCACGTGGTCCCCTGAGTGGTGGCTCTGGCATTACCCAGTAACCTGTTGGGAATGCAGAATTTCAGGCCCCATGCCTACCTATTGAATCACCATTTGCATTTTAACAAGATCCCTGGCAATTTGTGGGGGCATTAGAATTTGAGGAGTGCTAATATAGAACTCAAGGTCAGAGCTTGGCCCAAGATACAGTTGTTTCTCCACCATTCCCTCAGTTGACTTTCAGAAGTGTAAATCCACTGTGCTTTCTGACTTGGGTCAGGATTAAATCCAGGGCTTGGGGAGGGCGTGGAGCCGCTGTACAAGCGGACAACAAATGTCCTTGGTTCTTTGGGAGAGGATAGTTACTGGAACAGAGAAACCGGCAGCGTAAACCTGTGTGTGGAAACAGAATTGGAAGGATGGGTTGGTTCTAGGCTGTGAAAGAGTCGCAGTCAGTGATGATACCGGAGCAGGATGAACAATGTGATTAAGTTTATATTTTGGGCTCGTATTAGTTGAATTTCTTGATGCAGTATTTGAAAAAAAAAAAAAAACGATTCGACAATTGTGCAAGGATGAAAATAAGCAATCTTCGTACCCCTCCCTGTTCTTCAATATTAATGTAGGCCCACATTTCTCATTATATTAGGTTGTTATTTAAGCCATTAAAAATGTTTAAAACGTCACAGAAAATTAGAAGAACATGTAGAGGCTAGCAGCAGATTGGAAATTGTTTTGGTTGGTTAGTTTTGTTAAGATTCTGCTAACTTCTCTTGTTCAGAAATGGGATGTTTCATTTCCATATCAATAGCATGGCTGACTTGTGATTTTGGGCTATTTCATATAATTATTCTTACAATTGTGAATTTAAAGTTACATTTTATATGTTTTTCTAAAGTATTGGTGTATTCAAAAGTTTCTTTAGGCGTCTAATCAAGCCCAATACGGACTTCCACATGCATATCACCATATTTTTAGGTGTATGCGCTAGCTTTACGGTGAACAGCGGAGGGTCTAGAGTACATAAGACCTGAAAAAAAACCTGAAGGTCAGCTAAGGAAGACGATTTGCCATGCAAATGGATGCTTTTCTTACTACAAAAATAGTTGAGAATGTACATCCTACTTTTTAAAAATTATATTTGGACTTTCTCTTTATAAGCTATGAAGTCTATGAGATAGGGTCAGAGTCCATCCAGGGCTTGATGGTTCTGGGCATGGAGTGGGTGCTTGGTAAGTAGTCATTAAGCAAATGAATAAATAATTATTAGCTGCAAGGGGAATGGCTTGTCACAGCTCACTCCTTTAGACGGTGGTTGTCATTGGCTGGTGGAAGTTGCCTTTCTTGGATGAGAATAGAAAGTCAGGGCTGGGGAAACAGCAAAGGGGTTACAGCCACCTTGATCTGATTCCCCTGCATCACGTAAACTGGATGGCGGTGCGTGCCTATGACCCCAGCGCTTCAGAGGTTGAGGCAGGATTGCCCTCTCAGCCTGGGCTACAGAGCAACACTGCAGAGCTGCAGGAATAGCCCAGAGGTTAGAGCACTTTCCTAGCAAGCAAGGCCCTGGGTTCAGTTCCCCAGTACCACGCACACTGGGCTTGCTGGCACATGTCTATAATCTCAGCACTCAGGAGGCTGACGCAGAAGGTTGGCCCTGTCTTCCAGGCCAGCCTGGGCTACCTTAGGGAATTTAGGGCCAGCCTGAACTGTAGCGTGAAATTCTATCTCAAAAAAAAAAAAAAAAAAAAAAAAAAAAACCCCACTGGAAATTGAATTTTACATTGCTGAAATCTCAACTTTGTCTCCTATCTCTCCACTCCTTTATTTCTCTGGCCTGGACTTTGCTTTTTAGTAAATCTGACCTGAAACATTTTACATGCCCACACAATTATTATATGTTTTATATGTATGCATGTACACACACACACACACACACACACACACACACCATTTTCAAATGTTTATCCTGTACTACATTAAATATGTCTTACATTATGACACATTCTAAAAAATTAATACACATATATGTATATATTCACCCATTTAACAGAAAATATTTATAAATTAGCTGTTCTGTTATCAGCATGATTCTGCTTTATTTGATGGAGAAATCATAGCAAATATAAATTTACATTCCTAACACAAGATTTCACCATGTGGGATGGCTGGTACATTCTCCTGTTTTCTAATTTTTTCAAAAAGCCTATTCTCTTCCTTTTTAGAAAAATGTTACTCATGATCCACTGAAGTGATTTAACCATGTGCTTCAGAGTACTAACCATTAGTTTGAAAATATTGCCCCAGATTGTATCAAGTTTGACTTTGGAAGTTATAAGGATGTTTTTGTTAATACCTTCAGGCATTCAATATGATATATTTAATACCAGGGAAAAATGTGTGAGTGGTATATGCACAGTATTATCTTCCTCCTTGAAGGCTGATATGATTCAACTTTTATTTTTATTACTAATTCTTTTCAAAATACCCTTTTTATCTTCTTCAACTAGAAGTCAATAAATGAAGCTTTTGCCCTATGTTTAAACTGTCAAGGTCTCTAGGAGAAATGTGCTTTAAAGAACTAGGAGTTAATGGTCACTCTCACGCTATAAATCCTCCTGGCAGATACTCTACTGGCTGGTAGGTGTAAGGATGACTTTCTCCTTGAAAACTCTAATGAGACTTGGGAATAATATACAATCTGTGGTGCAGGTACTATCCTCTAAATGTAAGAGCTTTTAAATAATCTTAAAACCTTCCCCAAAATAAATCACATTATTTCTTGCTGGTTCTTAGAGAAGTAAAGGAATCTAAGAGAGTTCATAAATATTTGTGAAGTAAAAAAGCATTTGTTCTTGAGCCTAAAAAATTCATTCTTTTATTTAAGAAGAGGTTATGACATTGGTATGGCTGATGATTGATGTAGAAGTGTTTTCCCTAAACATTCTGCTGGACAGAAGCCACGGCTGCAGCGGCCATGCATATAGAAAGCAAGGATGCTTTACTGGCCTGTGCATATTGTGGGTGCTGCGGAGGAGAGAGGTGGCACAGGTTTGTTTATGTGTCTAAATTTCACTGGATCGATTGAGAAGAAAAAATACATGGTAATATATGGAGTGATTTGGTCACTGGTGTCCAGTAGGCACTCAGTAAGCGCTAATTTATAACAATCAAAATTTGTCCAGAGGGTGCATTTAGTTAGCCCGGCGATGCTCACATGTATAATTCTCTTGCTTCAGCCTTTGGAATTCTGGGATTACATGCATGTCCCACCAAGCCCAACTTAGTTCTCTTACTTTATATTCATATATCATGATCAATGCTATTTAGTAGCAATATACTTTACCCAGCAGGAGCTTTATCTGTCTCAGCAGGCTTAGGTCTCAGCGAGTTTGAGGGGTTCCAGAAATCCTTAAAATTATTTTAAATATTAAACTCGTTTTAAAAATATATGACGCTAGACCTGAAGGCATTGCTGAAGGAGGAGCTCCAAAAATTCTGTAATTCACTGCAATTTTTGAGACTGTTGGACGTCAGCTCGGGTTGCCAGCAAGCCTCGACGATGCAAACCATTCATGATGATCCACGTCAGCAGGCCAAGCGTGGACCCCAGGTGCTCAGGATGGGCCCACAGCTCTGGGCCGGGACCAGCCTGTGGAACCGCGGGGTGGACTAGGGTTGATGGTATCGATCTTTACAGGCTTGTGACAATTTAACGCTTTGGACAGTCTCTCAGAGCTTCCTGCTCCCTGTCCCTTTTAGCTGAAGTGCCTCTGGTCTTACGGTTCTTGCCCAAGTCAGGCTGGTCTCAGGCTGGTCTCGCTGTATTAAATTTGCCCTTGTTTCTCAGTCAGCTTCCACTCACACTGAGAGGGACCTGAGGTGGTGCGAAAAACTACTTAGGCTTTCTGAACCTCAGAGTAAGATAACAATAAGACACTCCAGGAGGCTATTGTGACTGTGCATAAAGTAGTGGAAGAGCCTCCTGGAGCACCTGGCGTGCAGTAAGTGCTCAGTAAACAACAGCTAAAACGATTCCCATTCACAGCATCTGCACACACCCCGCCTCACTCTGCGACCCCAGCTCGTCGGCCATGAAACCCAGCTCAGTGGAAATAATGGGACCCTTTGGACTGGTTCAGCAGGTGCTATTCACTAAATATTCTACGTTAATACTTTGCAAAATATTAATATTAAACTTCTAATTAATATTTTACAAAATATCTGTATTGCAGATTACGAGAAAAGAGGAAGTCACGAAGACCACCAGCCTAGTTGGATAAGCTGGATTTATACATCAAAATAATTCTTTTCAAAACTCGTGCGTTTTCATACACACATGCGCTATGAGAATACGGGTTCAGTTTTCACGACTTCGGAATCTACCATCCAGTTCTAGGATAATAATCGTGATAGTTAAAACTTACTGAAAACTGCTAAGGACGCTACACAAACCCTTTGGAGTGGGACACGCATCTGGTGCGGCTTCTCCGTATGGAGGAGCATAGGCGTCCTGTCCCCTTACTTTTTAGTGCGGCTCTCCCAGCTTCCCCGTTAATCCTGCTCCTCCCTGTTCTGGTCTTTGGCAGTGTGGAAAGCTCACGAAACTGTGTCACTGCCAAATTTCTCTTCCTACTGATGAACTATAGGTACAAACGTCTTTATACACATATCTGCAAACAGTTATAAAGTGCTGGCTCCTCGGCACCGTTCCCGGGACCTCAACAGAACATTCCTTCTCAGACCCAATGAAGGCCAGCGGATTACTTTGCTCCACAAGTCTACAGCCCTGGACAGGTCACTATGTGTAACAGTGAAGAATGCCTTCCAGTGAATATCTTGTGTCAATTTTTTCATGTTTTATTTATAGGATAGGATCTTGCTTTGTCATCTAGGCTGGTACTGAAAACACTGTGTAGACAGGCTGCCCTGGAACTCATGGCAATCCTCCGATTTCAGTCTACCGCATGTTGAGATCAGGTGTGAGCCATGCTGAGCCATCATGTGGTGCTAGGAGATCGAACCCAGGGGCCTCACACCACCCAGCCAAGGGCTCTAAAGGCAGAGCTACTGCCGCAGCCACAGTTTTTACATGTTTCAAATGATAATATCACGTTTCCTATTTTCTAACATATTTGAAAGTGTAGCAGTTCGTGAAAGCAATTGGTAACAACACTGCTGACGTGGACCTGGGGGTTTTCTGGCTCTAGTATTCATGTTTACCAGTCACATTGGGGGAGAAGGTAGACCACTTTAAGGAAGCACCTTAAAGAACCCAGCTGGAAAGCAGCTGTTATGGATGGGGTCTGTGACAGAATATTTCAGCCACTGTGCTTTGGGTCTCAGGTTCCTGTAGCTTAACACAATCTCCAATCATTCAGAGGGTGTGCCACTTGGGATTGTTATTTTGTCACTGTGGAAAAATAGAACTGAGGTTGCTGTAGGCTAGTCACTCTTCAAAGGCAAATGAGAGATGAAAATTCCCCTCTGACAGCTTTTTTTTTTTTTGTTAAATACAGAACTTTTAACTGTATCTAGCCCACAGCTCATCTTATGCGAGGCACTCCATTTGTTTTAAATGTGACTTGCTCTAAACAAGCTTGTTCAGTTGTTGGTGGAGCTCGTGTTTTAATGGAGAACAGCCCATGGTGGTCTTGGTGGTAGTAATGGACTCTAACTTTCTTGGTAATGGCCCTCTTTAGGTTATATGACCATAAACTAAAGAAAAGATCAGAGTTTAATATTTTGTTGGAGCACATGCACAATGTCCCTTCTGAAGGGGTAAGTAAGGCGGCTTATGAATGTTTTTAATAACACAATGAGGTTCAATTCTTACTAGATTTGTTTGGCAATTCTGCAGTCTCTTTCCCTAAGTACCGTACTATTGATAACTGCTCTGGTCTTTAAAGATCGGAGAAAACTGACAGAGTTTTAGGAATGACAGTGGATCTAACCTGATTTTTTTTTCATTTATTAACTCTAAGAAGAAAAATCTTTAGGAAGAAAAACACATGTTTTCCTGATCACCCAAATTTCTTTATCTTGCACACCAAATATTTTGTAACCAAAATCTAATCTTATAAATGTGGCAGGCAAACTGAGAGGACAGGAAGAGTGGGAGGGAGAAGCACAGAAAGGCAGAGACCAAGAGAGAGGAAAGACGGGAGGCAGAGTGAGACACGGTGTCGGGTCGTGTGTGTGTGTGTGTGTGGGTGTGCGTGTGCGTGTGCGTGTCCTGCTCTGCTCTGCACTTCATGGTGTCATCAGCTTTTCTCCTAATAAGCATTCGCCTTACTCAGGTGAGACATGACACTGAAGAATCTTTCAAATTTCTCTCTCTCACGTCTTGGTTTCTTTATCCTTTAAATGCTGATAATGGTTCAGAGTGAAAGTGTTAGGATTAACAGTGTAGCGTGGATAAAAAAATGTTTCAAATGCCTCAGAAAGACACAATGCAAGGTATTTCTATTACTGTCATTATGGCCAAAGCTGCTCTGTACTATGCTACTATGGATTCTAAGCTTCCCAGCACCTACCAGAGCATGGACTCAGTGATGGATTTTTAAAAAAAACAGAGCAGCAAAATAACTCAAAAATTGTCTTGTTCAGCCTTTACACTCTCTCTCTCTCTCTCTCTCTCTCTCTCTCTCTCTCTCTCTCTCTTTTTCTTTCTTCCTGGTCCTGGGGACTGAGTCCAAAGACTTCCTAATGAGTTACATCCCCAGCCTATTTTCATTTTTTGAGAATGATTTTCACTAAGTCACCAAGTTTCCCAGGCCAAGCTCGAATTTACAATCCTCCTGCCTCAGCTTCCCAGAGTGCTAAGGTTACAGACCTATGCCACTGGGCCAACCACCCATTTCTTTCAAACAAGACTTGAACAGTAAAAGTTGGAGACATTAAGTGACTTGAACAGAGGAAGCCACCATACTTCCTGGCTCAGTTTTCTTAACTATGAACGAACCTTAAAACTCTATTGTTAACTCTTCTCCTTACGCACTTTTTTATTTAGTGACTTGAACCATTTAAATTTGAACCAATTTGAACTACAATTTCTATTCTAAATTTTCTAAAATCCCCGTGCCTTATCCTTGACCAGTGTTTTTGCCAATCTCTCCTATATATCTCACAGTTTTAGTAATAGCTATATTTGTTTTCTGAGGCTGCCAAAATAAATAGTACGAAATGGGTGACTTGAAAAACAGAACGTGTTCTTTCCTGATTCTGGATACTAGACATCTGGGATGAAGGTGGTCAGTAAGACCATGTTCCTCCTGAAGTCTCCAGAGAGACTTCTTCCCTCCCACTTCTGAACTGCTGTTTTTTGCAGGTTATCTGTAGTATTCTTTGGCGTTCCTCCAATCTCTGCCTTTATTGCTACTGTCCTATTTCTCTGTGTGGGTCTCCTGGATTCCAAATCTCTCTCTACAAGCATCATTCTTTGGGTTTTGGACCCACTCTAATCCAGTATGTTACTGTTTTAATTTGATTACATTTGCCAAGCCCCCGTCCCCATTTCTAAATTCAATCCCATCCATGAACGTATCTTCCTCCCCCTTTATATTTTTATTCCCCACTTTATTTATGTGATATAAAATGTTTACATTGATCTTGGGATGATATATATATATTCAAAATCACAATCCCCTCCCCCATTTTGGTATTGTATCTTTTTGAGGGACAAAATGTAACCCACAACACTAGCCTACTCTTATGCCCAAATCAACCTCACCATGTTCTTTTGAAACTTGTTATATTTCTCTAATTTCTCTCAGTGGTGCCATTAACCTTGAAGGCTTACCATTGAAGAAGCAGGGCTAGTTTTTCTACCACATTAATAATTTACACCCAGTTTATCAGAGTCCTCTTGTTTGACCTTTGAAGTATCCATCAACTTCTTTGACCTTCATTGTTACTCCCTCTGCCTTTGGTAGGCCTTCAAACTCAAGTTCCTATTTTCAGTTCTGGTGTCTCCCTGAAATACTTCCTTCCTACTCATGTCTGGCTCAAAGACTGGGAGCAACAGAGTGAATTTCAAGCTTGAAAAAATAAAGAACTTTGGCTTTACTCCAAACCCAAGCATGATTCCAGATCTAAATCTACAATTTAGCAAGATCACCAGTTGATGCTGGCTAACGTGGGGAAAACTTTGACAGGGTTCTGAACAAAATTGATGCCTACTTAATATTTTCCAAATACCTAACTTGTCAGAAATGTTTGCAACCCCTTCAAAATCTCGGCTTTATCCGAACTGATTAAAAGAATTAAATCATATATGTAAGATGAAATACCATGTCAGAAACATTATAAAACTCACAAGATGTTGTCAAAAATCATTAAATAACTTGCAAAAACGTGCATGTTATAACGTAAATTAGAAATGCAGTCTCAAAGGACACATGATGCTATATTTGAGGATATATATGTACGGGCAAGATTAGTGGAATACTGGACAATATTAAAAGTAGGCATTTCTCATGATTTCTTTGTCTATTATGATTTACTTTCTACAAAAAATATTGGTTTTGTAAGAAGAAGAGACAACAGTTATCTAAAAAAAAAAATTTAGTTTCTCTCCCATGTGTCCAAATGTTTTTGTCCCTTTATTTTCAAGGTCTATTTATTATACTGGGAATGGGGTGGGGCTTCAAGTGGTAATTGGAGGGAGAAGCTTTTATCCTATGGAAAATCACTCACTCTTGCAGCGCATCTATACAAATGTACAACTGCGAGCTGGAGTCCAGGGAGAAGTCAGGGAGTCAAGCTATGTCTTTGATCTGGATACAGTATGAGTTTTGCTTTTTGGCTTTTTTTAGGCTAAAATCAGATTTATTAATATCCTATTGTTGAATAACAAATTGCCACAGAATTAGAGGCTTAAAACACAGAAGTGTCTCTTATCTCACAGTTCTATAGGTTGAAAATCCAGGTAGCTAATGGCGTTCCATTTCAGGGTCCCATAAGGCTCTAATCTGGGTATCAACTTGGCTGTGCTCTCTTCTAGAGTCTCAGCTAAAGAAATATCCACTCCCAAGCCTCCTCAGGCTTTCAGAAAGCTTCATTTCCTTGCAGTTGTATGATGGAGGTGATGGTGTTTACTAGCTTTCAGCTGAAGGTCCCTTCAGGCCTTGGGTATCACCTACACACCCTTGCCACATGACTCTCTTCCCTGGAGTTCCCAACATGGCTTTTTCTCCAAGGAAGAAAAAAAATTTTTTTTTCTAGTTTGCTATCTCTCTTAGGCTTTTACTGTATTCAACTGGCAGAGGCACTTGAGAATTTTGACTACTAGGGTAGAGATAAGTCATTACAGCAGGGCCTGGGGACATGGGAGCCATCTTGGATCCTTCCTACTACACAAACAAAGCACACCACATGGTCTCAAAGAAATAGAAAAAAGCAGGAAAGATGAACTTTCCTTCAAAACCTACTCCACTCCTTCCTCAGGTCCATGTAAAAATAGGGCTATTCTTGAAGGTGAGAGGTAGGAGAACTCTTTAGCTTCCAGAAAGAAAGAATATCCTACACAGCTCTGTGTGCAATAGAATCAACAGGACAGAGAGAGAGAGAGAGAGAGAGAGAGAGAGAGAGAGAGAGAGAGAGAGATAATATTGCCTCATGCCTTAGGAGATTCTGATACCTGGAGACCAACCTTGGGGTTCCCACTGCTTTAGAGAGGCACAATTGAGTCTAAACACTTGGAAGGCCTTCTGTTTTCTGCTGACATTTGATTTCTGCTCTACTTTCAAGGTTATACAAACTTTTTTTTTTTTTTTTAATTCTGTGTGTACTAACTTCTCCCTGCCTTGAATTTAGGTGTTTGGATATTTGAAGTCTTTTTGTTTTGTTTGTGGTGTTTGTTTGCTTTTTTGATCATTTCTTTTGTAGTTCTAGTGGTTGGATTGAGTCCAGGGCCTTCACTGTGAACTACATCTCCAGCTCATATTTATTTTTGACAAGATCACACTAAATCAGTATGTTGCCCAAGTTGGGCTTGAATTTGCGATCTTCCTGCCTCAACCTCCCAGAGTTGCTGGGATTAAAGACCGGTGCCACTGAGCCCAGCTTGAGTATTGACTGTTAAATCAGTACCATGCAAGTTACTGAGTTTTCTAACTTCTCTTTCATATTCGAATATTTCTTTCAAAAACTTCATTTCTTCTTTAAGAACAGATGTCTCCTTTCCTATCAATACAAAGCAGAGTATAGAGGATGTCATTGTTATGGTTTGGATCTGGAATCCAGAAGCCTCCTGTATTTGGATGTCATAGAATACTGATAGAACCATGTGTTGTGAAGAGGTGGGACCTAGTCAGGAGGAGAAGAGCACTGGGACATGGCCCGGAAGGATTCATGCTACATGGACCCTTCCTTGATCACTGGGCTGCCTGTCGGCCATGCTGTGAACAGGTTTCCTCCAGCTAAGCCTCTGCCATATGTTTTCACAGTTGCTGGCCACCCATGAATGGGCTGAGACTTGCTGAAACTGTGAACTAAGTTAAACCTTTCCTCCTTTAAGTTGTGGATGTTGGGTATTCTGTCCCAGCAGTGAAAAACCAACTATGACACTGCATATCATATGTATTACTTTTATTAACTAGTGAAACCTAGAAAGTAGAGACAGAGAACAGGGATTTATTGGAAGTATGAAATATACTTGGATTCAGAAAACTATTATTTCACATAAGAAAATACTAAAAAGGCAGCATGTAGTGGAATACTCCCGAACTTTCAATCTTTGTGTGTGTAGTATTTAGCTTTTGTCATGTGTGTGCACTTTTCCTTATGTAATATTTTTCTTTAAGTTGATTTGTTTGTGTAACCTCAGCCTAAACAATTGAATCAATGAAATCATATGCTCCAAGTGCTAATTACATAGCTTACATTTTTCAACTTCACATGCAAATAAACAGTGTTGAAATAAATTCTGTGTATGAACTTATTACCATTATCTCCTGGATCATGAAGAATGCGTATATGACTTTTGGAAGTTACATAGTATAAAACGTTGCAAGTTTCAGAATCTGGCTCTGTGTTTTTGAAGCTTGCTTCTCTGAGCTTTAAACTGTAAGATAACAATAACGATAGTAACGATATCTATTAAGTACTTTGTGCTAAGTAAAGGCCTAATTTCTTTACATGTATATTCATTTATGAAGTCATCAAAAAAACCCATATTACCATCTTCTTTCTTCATTCAGATAAATGAAGGCACAGAGAAGCCAGGTAATTTGTTCCAGGTCTCCTACCTAGTAGGCATAGATAGGATTTGAACCCAGACAACCTGACTCCAGAGTCTGGTCCTTAATTACTTCATACACTGTTTCTCTAATTTAATTTGGTATTATAAAGATTAAATATAAAACAAAATGCAACACACACACACATCTCATCTGGTGGCAGACCTCATTTATAGAAATAATTCAATCCAGTCCAATGATCTTTCTGGAAGATGTATTGGTATATTTTATTTCATCCTTTTTTAAAGATCACGAAATGATGTCCTATCAATCTTTTAAAACCTCAGACTGATCTGTCTGGAGTGTTCTCATGGAGGCAGCTGAGAAAACTGGAGACGACCTTCCCATGGCCTCGGGGAGCAGAAGCATTTGTGATTGGACGGATTTTATTTTGATTCCCCCCACGCACCAAAGGTGGCTTGCAGTGACCTTCCTGAAAGTTTGCAGGTCATGGAGACCAATTAGTTGCTAGGGTGTCAATAAGTGCAAATGGCTGGAGGTTGTTAGTGAATAGGGAAATCTCCACTGGGTCAGTGCCCAGGGCAAAGAGGTACTAAAGGCACTGCAGGTGGCTGAAGGCTGTCACCTTAAAAAAGCCACAACTGCACTGGGCTTTGGGAGTCTATCACAAAATGGGCCACGTTAGGCTACTTCCTCCGCCTCGGCATGATAATCAAGGGGCTGCTCTCAGCTAATTCTTCACTATGTGGTCTGGACTAATTTTATTCCAGGGAATATATTCTCCTCAGATGCAGTACAGCAAAGGAGATGAGACAGAATTACTTATTTTGCGAAACTCTTGATTATCAGAAACGCATCAACACATGACTAATTAATAATCCTTCCTCCAGAATCGTCTTCCTTGGAAAAGATTTCATTTTAAAGTTAACGGGAAAAAAAGCAAGCAGATAAATAATGCGTGAGTTGAAATGTGGAAACCAAATATTCAACCTTTTGAGAAAACCAATTCGGAATTCAACCTAGGCATGCCATTAGGTTACAGTAACGGTTTAAAAAAAATACTTCTCCAAATTAATGATGCATATCCTGTCACAATAAACAGAGTTAACTGAGATAATTAAAAGGATTTTTACTCAGTTAATAACGCAAAGTGTCACCGTGGAGAATGATAACTATGAACTTCTGCAGAGAGGGTGAGCATAGCTGAACACCTTGTCTTTGTAAAAACATAACTATATCCAACAATTGCAACATGTTTTATTCATACGGTGTTTATGTCTGGATATGTCCAAGCTATTTGCTAGGTGAACAGTCACACTTGAGAGATCCAGGAGGGAATTTCTTGGTACAATGAACAAAAAGAGCTATTTTGTTCTTGTACTCCAACCTCAGACCAAGGGGGAAAAAAAGCCTGTCATAAAAATATGGTCACCTTTCTGCCTTTAAAACCCTGCTAGTGCCTGGGGAAGGCTTCTCAGAATGTAGAAAAATTGGTGACATTACATGGGAAACTTTCTGTTCTTCCCCTTGGAATAGTCAATCTTGTTTAGACAGTAGTCTCCGAGTGGCCTGGGAACAGTGTGTTATGAGTGACGGCAAGGGATTCAGGGGCAGCAAACTCACTAACCTATTACACGGTGGCATGGTGACGGGGAGCTCATGTTCTGTACCAAAACTTTACCTTTAGCTTTGTTCCTAGATGCTTTGATGCAGCTAGATGTCGATGCAAGTTCCATAATCCAATACCAATGTTAAAAATAAACGACTTCTATCTATTTAATGATCTTTCACTTCCTCTGCCTTCCTTATGCTGGGAAGACAAAGGCATGCTCCTTGTAATCGGAAGGGGGAAAAAAGCAACATAACCTCTCACGATAAAGTCTTTTGTTATGTAGTTGGATAACTTCTGTAATTGAAAATAAAAGAGGGCTATCTCCAAGTGAAACGTCTGCAGCCAACTGAGGCTATGCCCTGCGTGTTGCTGCTGCTTCTGTATTTCAAGGGTAACATTAGGTCACCATCAGCAATAAGGGAGTGGGTTTTTGTTGTTGTTGTTGTTCATTTTAGTTCCAATGACCCTGGGAAAGGGCTACTCACTGAAGGGTATGTTTGTTTGTGGAGGTAACTCCGTAGGGGAATATTTTAGATTATGCTATAGAAATGGTGCTTGTACTGGAAAAAGGCCGTGTAAAGAAACCCTGGTGTAGCATCCAAGTTCTGCTACCTTCCTGGTGCTATTGAGAAGCCAAGTGTGCTCTTGAAAAGGAAAAGGTTCTTTGTGTTGATTACGTGTCCCATATCAATGACATAATTGTAAATTCACGGTTGTGCACATGGCAGATGGAGAGCAAGTACTCAAAAGCAAAACAGGAAATGAAAAACTAAGATAACCGAAAACCATGAAAGAAAGCTGCTCTGCTGACAATTTAGGAAATTTGCAATAGATCAGGGAACCTCAACTCTCAGGCTGCCGACCGGTACTAGGTGAGCAGTACTGCCTCCTGTCATCAGGCTCCTATGACATCTCATTCAGTCATTGACTGACAAGAGGTGGAGCTTCACTGCCGGCTCCCCTCCTGGTGCTGCTCACCACTTCAAAGCTATCATCCTAAAATCTAGCACACAACTACCCTCCCTCCCCCACAGTCCTTGGGATAATAGTCTTGAGCTACACCATCCCTGGTGTCAAAAATGTTGGGGACCACCACACAGATAGTCCCAGTGGAGGGTGCACATATGAGGTGTTGCCTGCTGTCTTTACAAGCGTCGTATAGACGGATGTTCAGTGGACTTGCCCATGAACTGGGTGCCTGGCTTCTGTGAAAGTTAGATTTGAAAAGTTATAAGTACGCAACCTCCAATACAAAGAGAAAGGCACACAGTATAGAACACACACAATGAGGAGCTTTGTGAAAATTAGAGCACTCATGGAGAGCCGGCCGGAAGAAATGAACAACTAGAAAAGTACTAGTTCCTTAACAATTCTTCTATCCCCAGTGAGCTGAATACGGAAACCACAGTACTTGAAAGAGAGACATTGAGTCCAGACAGAGAACCAAGGACTTGAGGTAGCCAGCCTTGGCAAAACACTGGACAGACTAGATGACCCGGGGGACGAGGCTTGCCTCTCATTCAGAGTCAAAGCCAGCTACTGGCTGCTCTGGGCCCTGTGCTGGAGGCACGGTGGAGGTGGGACACAGGGAAGTATCACAGTGTCTTCTTTTTATGCATGCAATCAAAGGTCAGTTTCATAAGTTTCTATCAAGGAGTCTGTGAGGGATATTAACAGTGTACTTTCCTTTCACATTTGATGACTTAGTAGGCTCCCCACTAGTTGATATAACCTGGTTCCAAGAACTTAAAGAGATGGCTCTGTAAGAGATAAGGGTTCCGGTGGTTAGGATGGACTATCTTAGGTCTTGGCGTGTGTCGAACTGGAGAAGTATGAGGTTTGGTGTGCAGTCAGATAAGTATGAGTGTGGTGGGAAGATCGGTATAGGCCAGCTGTAGCTTTAAAATGCCCCAACTGTTCAGGTAGACTAATGCAATAGATCCACCCTCTGGAATGTCCTTTTGGATATGGGAAAGTTTTAAAGGTCAAAGCCTTAAAGCTCAAGAAGGCTTTCAGATTATTTTCCTATAACCCACTCTCCCAACCAGAATTAGCTTCCTAAAAATACAAAACATATCCTTTTCCATTTTCCATTCTTAATTTTCTCCTCCTCCTACTCCTCCTCTTCCTCCTCTTTTTCTTCTTCTTCTTCTTTTACTGGGGATTGGAACACTTAGGGCCTTCCCACCATTTCCACCAAAGTACAACTCCAACCCTTTCTTATTTCTTATTTTGAGACAAGGTCTTATTAATTTACTCATGCAAAACTTGTGATCCTCCTCTTGCCTCAGCCTCACGGAGTGCTGGAATCTCTGATGTGAGCCACTGTGCCCCATTACGTAGTTCAGTTTCTCCTCAGGTCCCGAGAGCAATGTCTAACACTTAGATGGTGCTGCGCTTTGAGTGTGTCTCCAAAGTTCATGTGTTCAAACTTGATCTTCAACTCAATTGATATTGAGAAGTGGGACCTTTAAGACCTGGTTCCTTCAAGATGGCTTTTGCTCCCTTTAGGTCACTATCAGGAGAGTGGATTCATCACTTAGAGGGTGGGTTTGTTCTACAAGCAAGCTCATGGTTCCTCAGAAGGTTGAGGTTGACTTGGGCAACACATCTAGGTACAAAAAGGCAGGTTCAGGCTGCCTCCCTTTCTCCTTCTACGTTTCCCATCTGTCCCTCTCTGTGTCTCTCTCATGCACATACACAGGTGTACATGCAGTCTTGTCTTTGAAATGACGCAACATGAAGCCCTCACCAGGTGTGGACCCTCCATCTTGGACTCCCCAGCTTCCCAAACTGTGAGAAATAAATGTTTTTTTTTTTTAAATATACACATAATCTAGTCAAAGTCAATCTACTTTTAGTAAGAAAAAAATAAATAGCCTCAAAAATGTTTGTTGGACTGGAATAATAGTTCAAAGGTAGTATGCAAAGGTCCAGAGTTCAATTCCCAGAGCAGCAAAAGTAACAAATAAAAATAAATAACAACTTCTTGAAGGCAAAAATCTAAAAGCCAAGATAAGAAGAGCCAGAAGAACTGTGTCTGTGGCCAATGCGTTTTGATTTAATGGTGCGTTTTAGACTTGCCTCCTGCAGGGTGGCAGCCCTTCTTCCCTTGCCCATACCATTCAAGTACGCCCAGGAGGCCTGGCTCTGACGTCGTGTAGAACACAAGTCTAGGGAAAGATCTGGAGGACCTGAGGGTCCAGGGTGATCAGTGTGCTTAGGAAAATATAAGTGACAAACTCAAGAATTTCTGCAATACGTGAACAAAGTCTTTAGGCAGCTTAGAAGAATACTTTGCTTTTGAGTGATAAAAAGTGAATATTTCAGTATTTCAGCCACATCTCATGGCATAGGTCTGTCATTCTTGCACTCTGGGAGGAGGCTGAGGCAGGAGGACCACAAATGTATGCTCTCCTTGGGCAACTTTATCTGTCACAGACTCAAACATAAAAATTGATCTGGGGATGTAGCTCAGTGTAAAGGCCTGGGATTCAATCCTCACTATGGAAAAAAAAAAAAGACAGTGAATATTTTGATGACACGAAGTCTGCTTTTCCTTTTTTAACACACACACACACACACACACACACACACACACACACACACATGTGTACGTGCATACATTCCTAGATCACTGTGCTACACAAATGAAGAAGCTGATTAGGCCTACCCACTGTGAAAGTTATTTTCAAGAAGGCAATTAGTAAGAACAGTGGAGTCACTGATTTGCGTGTATTTCATGAATCAAAGCCCTTTCTGGACAAGGCGTATGTATGTACCTTGTGAGGAATTAAATCAGGGAGGGAAGACTCACAGGACCCAGCTAGAGGGGCCTTGTTCACAGACACAGATTAGGGCACAGGAAGGAAGTTTCAAGGAGTTTAGAAGTGTGATGCCAATTACAGTCAGCGTATTGAACTAAGGGGAAGTGTTGAGGGGGAGTGCCAGAGGCGGGGATGGGTCTGGTTTTGTTTAGCACATTTAATAATGATCTGGAAGAAGGGAAAACACATTAAAATCACAGATTATACTAAATTGACAGGTGGTGTAAACACAAATGAGGGCAAACAAAAGAATATAAAGAATGTAGAACAGAAATGAGATTCCATCAGGAAAAAAAAATACGCTCTCACATCTGCGCAAAGTATCTGAAATCAGCAATGGAAATTGTTTTAGGAGTCATTTAACTCAGAAAATGTTCATAGGCATTGCTCACACTTGGAAATGCTAACCCCTCCCCTCTCCCAGCTTTTTTTTTTTTTTTTCCATCAGATCATCCTGTTTAGCCAGTCTAAAAACAATTACGATCATGTCCCTGCTGCTGCTTAAAGTCTTAGAAAGGGTTTGGGTGTCTCACAGGACCCAGTCCCAACTCCATAGCCACGACCGAGTCCCCTTCCTGCCCTGCTTTTCGTCCCTCTTCCCAGCCTCTATGTGCCTGTCTGCTTTGTGCTCCTCGTTGCTTCCAGGCTAAATTATTTGTAGCTCCCTGGCTGCTTCCCGCCTTATTACTAACGGCGCCATCTGCTCAACGCACCATTCCTTTCTCTTTTCCGGGTTATCTTCCTATGACCTTCAAGACCTAGCGCTCCTTCCCCCTCCCTCACAGACTTTCATGCCCGGAAACCACCCCCGGACCTGCCTTGGTTTCGGTGCCTTCTGTGGCACTGTCATCACACCCGTTGGCCATATTTCACGTAAGTTGACGATGATGTCTGTAGTTATTGAGCCACTAATTACGTTGCAGACTTTGTGCTGTGTGTGTTACAGGCGTTAGTTTCATAATTATCACAGCAACCTTAGGAGGCAAGTGGAACGAGCGTCAGCCTATAGATAAAGGTAATTTCGTGTTAGGTTAAGACACTTGCCCAAGACTGAACAGCTGGTAAGTGGCAGAGCTGGGATTCAAACTGCTTTCAGAGTCCATACTTGTAAAATTATACTATCATAGTAATTTGTTTTCTTCTCTGTCTCCTCTATTTGTATAAACATCTTAAGGGCAGGGACCATGTCATGATCCTCGAGCACCCATAATACCTTGCATGGTACACACAGTTTAATAATTGTATCAACAAAGATAATTAATATTTAATGTGTGCTCACTATGTGTTTTTATTCATAGCTGCCCTAACCAATGTGAGTTCATAGCTCATTGTAGCTTTGATTCACACTTCTCTGGTTTTTTGACGGATACTCTGAAAATATTTTTTCATATATTTTGCCATTTTCTAGTTTTTCCCAGAGAAATATTTATTCAAGTCATGAGCCCATTTTATTATATTATTTTTGTGTGTATATGTCACTGGGAATCAAGCCCAAGGCTTGGCATGGAGCTATATTCCCAGAAATAAAATTATTTTATTTTAAAATTTGTTTTCTTTTGAGATAGGGTCTTGCCACATTACTCAAACTCGGTTTCAACTAGCAGTCCTTTTGCCTTTGTGTCTCAGAGTGCTGAGATTACAGGCTTGTGCCCCTGGGCCCAGCCCTAAGCTCGTTTTTAAATTGGGACACTGTGTGTGTGTGAGTGTGCGCGCATGAGTGCAAATATGTGTTACTGTTGAATTGTCCTCATTTTTTAATAGATCACTTTACCTTCTCAGAAAACAGGCATAAAATATCTATGGAATTCCACAACAATCGCCACGAATCTCCACTTAAATTCATGGGACAGATCGTGCACACTCAGCGTAGCTCCCTGTCCAGTTTTTTAGGCCTCTTGCTGTGTTTTGCATGGTCCATTCGGACCCATTAGAAGCTTCAGTCTCATTAGTATTTATTCTTTTTGTAGCATATGCCAGTTTATCACCACTTGCTTTGGTTGGCACCTCTTAAGTTGACTTTCACTGACAAGTAGAAGGATCGGCAAGGTTCAGGTCCCAGGAGGTGCCTACAAGATTCAGTGTGCTATGGTTTGGCTGTAGTTTAAATATGTCTTCCAGGGGCTCATGCTTTGGCTGCTCGGTTCCCTGTGGCAATGTTAAGAAACGGGGACTTTAAAGTGGGGGCCTAGTTGGGAGCTGCACCTAATCCTCACTTCCTGTATTGCTGTGAGGTTATCTTGCTCCAGCAGGAGCTGTCATCATAATGTCACCTACCAATAGGCCCTCACTCGAGGCCAGGCCCAATGGGCTGCTTGAATATCAACTGTCAGCACCCAAAACCTGGAACTAGAGAAACCACTTTTCTTCATAGGCTATTCAGTTTCAGATATTTGGTCATAGAAACAGAAAACAGACTAATAGACCATGGAAAGCATGTTGGTACAGACAGAAAAGAAGGTTTTCAGTGCAGGGCCAGTTCCACTGCCTCTCTGCGCTCCTCTTTTCTCATCTAAAAACCAGTTTCTCAGGTATTAGACTGCATCACTAGGGGAGTGTTTGGTAAATACTGAGTTTTGGAACTCATTCACAAGAATTCTGATTCTGAAAATTTAGAAATAAGTGTAGGGATTAGTGTTTCATTAAGTTACTCGGGTGGCTTTGCTTCAGTGATTTTTTTTTTTCGACATGACATTGGACTAAATGATTTTTTTGTTAGGGGTTAACGTGACTTATGATCCAGGCTCAGTTCTTGGAGATTCAGAATGTATTTTGTTAAAATTGGTAATTTACACATATGAAAGCCCATAAAGTGAGTAATTTGCATGGAATACTTTCAGGGAGTGGATTTCAAACTTATTACATTCACAAAAGAGGTCCATATTCTTTAGAATTTTTTACAGTAATGAAAGTAACACCTAACATCAGGTAGCATTTTTCACCCACTCTAAGAACCTTTCACATACTTTGCTCCATGTGCACTTTATATATTGCTTCTATTATTAACAAATGAGAGAAATGAAACCTCCACACTTGTCTCAAGTCCTAGCGTGAATCAGCAGCACAGCAGACTTTGATCCTTCAGCTGCTGAGCCTAACGACTGCGGTGAATTCCACTTCTCACTAACCACCATGCAGGCCAGGACTGTTATCACAGGGTTTCCTGTCTTTGTATGAAGAAGAACTCCATTTCATTTCCACAAAGCTCTGAGAGTCTTAAGATAAGCAGTACAGGATTTCTTACTGTAAAACCACTGAAAGGCATGGATAGCATAATGCTTCTGAAGGCTTTACTAGGCTTCTAGCAATTTCTACACACCCTGAAAAAAAATTGCCAGGCTTGGTGGAAGGAACTGACTTGAACTTTTCAGTGTCCCTGCAAGTAGATCCTGATCTATGTGTGGAGGCTCTCATTTTATGACATTGATCTCTTCCTTGATCAGTCCCACCATTAAAAAATAAAAAGTATTTCTCACTTTAATCTCCTCCTTCTTATGTAATGACATCACAAACAACCTAGGTATAGAAGCCAGGAACTAAAGATCCGGTTTCTTTACCTTCGTTCAAGCTCCCCATTCTTTTGCATCACTGAGTCCTATGGATTCTCTGTCCAAATATATCCACAGTTTTTCCATTTCTCTCTATGTCCTCTAAGGTCCTCTTAAATTAGGCATTCACAAGCTCTTTCATGAAGGCAACAACTGCTAGGTGGTCTCACAGCTTCCTTGCTTAACTCCCATAATCCATTCTCTTCACTGAGCCAAGACCTCTTATAAAGTGACCCTCTGTCACTCCTTTGTTTTAAACTTTGCAATGAATTCCCATTTCATTGGGCATACTATCAGACTTCCTAAGAGAACGTTCCATGATCCTTTCTTTACGGTTCTCCTGAGTCTGTCTCCTTTCTTTGGGTGCTGCCTCACAGTTTGAGTCACACTGGCTTTCACCCACCTTGAACTAAAGTTGCCCTGGGACATTTGAACTTCTGGTTGCCTCTTTGTGGAATGTGCAACCCCCAATGCCCATAAGCCTCGCTGTTCTCTTCAGTCAGATATTACCCTGACTATCTTCAAGTGTCCTCCTCCTAGAGACCTTCTCAAATAAACTGAACTTGTTTTCTTTTTCTTTTTTCCTGGATTTAGGGAAGCCACATTATAATTTGCATAAAAAGAACTGAACTTGTGAACCCACTCACATGTGGCTAGCATTCTAAGGAGCACTAACTCCCCCAGGGACAGGTAAGAGGCTGTGAGTGAACTTGAACCAAAAGGCCACACTTCAGAAGAGGCTAGCACAAGCAAGGACTCCAGCTATCTGTATCTTTGATTAAAAAATATTTTGCTAATTAGCATAGTGAATGTCAAAAGTGGATTTTTATTGGTGAAATTAGCACCATGTTAATTAGTGAGATGAATGCTAGAAATGGGCTGTCATTGGAAAACTGAGTATGTTGACAATATTTTGGTTCTATCTTCCAACCTGCTGTGAGCAAGATACGGAAACCAGGGACACTTTATCTGTAGGATGAGGATATGCAGCTTGGTCTCCAAGTCTCCCATGCATGATCCAATTGTTCTTTTGATTAGCATGTGGTTTTGACATATAGTAATTACATTCAACTTGGGGAATCAAGACTTTTGATTGCCTGCTGCTGACCACAAGGCAGTGGAACTCTGTCTGTGGCACACTGTCCACTGGTGGTGAGAATACCTAAGAAACCAGAGAGGCGGCACAACTTGAAGCCCTTGTCTCATTCACTGTCATGTGCCTGTTATCTAATGGATTTTATTTAATTAATTTGTTATGTTAGAATCTAGCGAACGGAAGAATGGAAGTCTAGCTTGCCTTTGTTACCTAACAGCAAGTGAGCAGGGAGTTTTATCCACCCTAAAACTTGTGATATCAACTAAGAAAAAATTGAGAGTGGTATACACCAAATCAACTTCAGTTTAGTTTCCAAAGATTCATAGATCAAATTCACTCGTGTATCAATTCATTCATCTCATCACCTCCCTCCCAGCGAAAATTTCTCAGCAGCAGAAATCCTGAGGAATCTCTTGGCCAGAGCTTGAGACCTAGAAAACCCTATTTCAGGTACTCCCCAGCTACTTCAAATTTCTGAAAAGAGAACTGAGGAAGGTGAAAAAGGAAAGGTGAGAAGACAGGACAAGGAAACAGAGGTGAGGAAGGCCGGGAGGACGAACAGAGAACAGGTTGCATACACAGACAAGGAAAGTTCTTAGTGCTCAACAAGCAGTGGAGAAAGTACCAGATGGGTGCTTTCCGAAGGGGGACATTTGGAGCGCTGTTCGTGGGCGCTGCTAGGAAGACCATCCTTGGGGGTTAAATGACACTGACGAGGGCTACACAAATCAGTCCTTAAATATCCACAGTGCACACGGGCGCATTTCGGAGAGGCATTGTAGGGAACACACACGCACACACTCCTAGTTAACTACGTTTTATCCACTATTCCCCAAACTTATTGGAGCATGGGACTGTTTTTTCCTTGTGACATTTACTAACAAACTAAAAAAGTCTTTCAGAAATCATAACAGATGTGCATAGGAAGTTGGCAAAGAAAATACCATGTTTTCAATATCCTCTGAAGCTAGTTCTGGGGCCAGAGTCTAACCTTTTTCCGGCGCGCCTGGTGCATGGGGAGCACCTGCAGCTGGGTTCTGAGACAACTCGCAGTCTGTTGCTACCTTCTGACCCATCTTTCACCCAGAGAAAGGAAGACGAACCTTCCCGAAGCAGAACTGGGAGATAACGAGGAGCAATCATGCGCTGAAAATCAGATATGAACGTGCTACTCACTGTAGCAGAAAAAGCAAACCCGTGAGATTTGCCAGTACAGTGAAACCCACTTACTACATCTTTTTAAAGATCAGCCCAATGCTCACACATGCCCAATGCTTCCTCTCCTTGGCCCTCAGAGAAATATTATGAAGGTGTTTCACTTTAGTAAGGTTCATGAGTTCATGGCCTTGAGAATGCCCTGAGAATAAACTCCAGGGACTCAGAGTGGGGGGGGGGGGGGGGGGGGGGGGGGGGGGAAGGGCCAGAAAAGCTGGTTTTAAGGGATGTTTGTCTCCTCCTTTCTTTAGCACTGCAATAAAAACATCTGAATTGGTTAAATTTTCTGAACTCTGTAGGCGCCAAAGGAGGATGACTATTTTCTTTCCTTTTATTTATTTCTCTCGTGCTGAGGATTGATCCCAGGACCTTTACACTTGGCTACATTCCAAGCTCATTTTAAAAAAATCTTTAATTAAAATATTTTGGAGAGGGATAGACTCTTCCTAAGTTTCCCAGGTTAGGCTTGAACTCACAACCCTCCTGCCTCCTCAAGTGCTGGGATTACAGGCGTGTATCACCACAATCATCTTATTTCTGTTATTACGGTTAGTTAACCAGAAATCAAATCATGTCAGAAAGTTAGGCAAATGCATTTTGGGAAGCATTCCTAAAAATATAAATAGTCCAGAATGCTTACAATTACATTACTAAATGTTTGAGTAATGCCGGGTATGTATGAATATATTCAGAAGTAAAAGAATAATTTTAAAAATTTTGGGGGGTGCGTGGTTTCTTCACCTTGGAACTCTGGGTCTCATTTTTGCTTCATTAATTACCGTTTCCTTTCCACCACCATGTAGATGACATATAAATTTGTTAACTTTCCTGGGCCACCTGACGAGTTGGATGGGACAAATCTGTCCCTGTGTCCCCCACCACAACTTCGGCTCTCATACTCGGGAGCATACTTAATTGCGAGTTTGCTTTTTGATTATAAATTCCATGATGGCTGGGGTCACGTGCATCTCATTCACTTGCAAGTCCCCAGGGCCGATCACATTGGCTGCAGGGAACTAGATGCTTAATAGGTTGGTTGGTTAATATAGTTTTGGTTTTACTTAGAGTGTGACCTACATTTTGATATCCAATATTGCTTTTGAGGACATCCACATCAGCATAATTCTAAATTTCATGTTCATACATGTACCAATCGTCATAGTTGCTCAGAGAAAGAGATAATCCTGGAGTTGGCTCCAGGGTAATTTGACTAGAATTCAAAGAAAAACTAAGCTTAAAAATTATGGAAAGCGTAAAGAGTTAAGAAGTGAAGTGTTTGAAGTAATCTTGAGTTCTGAAAGTTCATAGCAATGACTCACGTTAGGGAAGGATTGCTTTGGTTGGAAAATCAAAGTTAGAAAATCAAGAGACATTTCACTGTTTAAAATGCTTGATTTGTCAATATGGACAACAGTTTGTTTTGTGGTTTTTGGTCACAAGATTATAGAGGTCAAGCACTTGTGTGAAAGCCACAGACAAATAAGCAAATAAAAGAAAGACTTAAGTTATAAACACACACATGCCACATTGCCTCTCAAGATGTTTCTTTGCATGTGTGTTTGCACAACTACGTAATACGAAGAGTTGATGGTACACACATGGTTTTATGTTTATGAGAGACATAGATGAAAAGAGAAAGAGGGAAGGAAGAAAAAGAAGAAAAAGGAAATAGACAAAAGCCAAAAGAAAAGAAACGAAGCTTATAGTCCAATTTTTGGCTACCTGGTATGAATAAACCAACAAACTTAAACATATTTGATTGAAATAAGCTAAAAAGAGAATGTTCATGTGTGCACATGTGTGCATGCATATATGTATGTAGGGACCATTTCTTCATAGTCTACTATAAGCATAGGTTGAAGTATAAGCTTTATCAGTTCACTGCAATCTGGGGCAAATTCTCCTTGATATAAGTAAGTACTACAGCAATTTACTGATGATCAAACTGTGCTTGGCCGAAACAGAAAGAGCAAATAAATCTTCAGAGTAGACCAGGAATCAAGGGAGAACACAAAGTTTTGAAAGTCAAGTCTCAGAATGTTCAGTTTGAGTTCATTATGCACTATCTTACTTTATTCTAAAAAAAGCCACTTGAGCATTTGGAGAGGTACAAAGAAGGAACAGAAAGATAGAGTAGCTGACGACAAGCTATAAATCTTGATTTTTAAATTGAGTGGGGGGAGTCGACACAGTACAGTGTAGTATTTGGGGGTTTTAAGTGTCAAATAGCGTTTCCATTTGTGAAAGTCATTTACAACTGGCTGTTAATCAAGGGTTGGGTTAGAGGAGCTTCTTGCCTAAGTTTTAAAATTTCAGTCCTCTGACTTAGCCCATTTTGTGTAGTTCCATCTAGCAGCTTAGACTTGATTTTATTCACATATGTATAAGGTCTCAAAAGGAAAACATTTAGGTCATTTGCGTGTCTATTTTCAAGGCTATAAAATCTAATCCTCACAGACAATAGAGCCAGATTGTCAATAATGAAAACAAAGGACAAAAAATGACTCATAAAAGTCAGTCCTTGAGAAGTTTGGCTTCTTCCAAGATAACTTAAATCAGTGTAATGTCCTTGTTCCGCAAAGCTGATGCTCCCAGAAGTAGCTGATGGCATCAGCCACAGTGTCCTCTGCCTGGGGCCACTGGCTGCTCCCCGCACACAAGCCCTGTCATTCCTTTTCACAGCGAGGGCATCAGCCCTTTCATCTTTGTGAAAAAGGGTCTCAACTTGTTTTATTGTTTGGGGGCTTCTTTTAAACTCCTGTCGCTTTAAGTGTCTTTGGGGTAACCACTAGATTCCTTCCTCTTCTGGCATCCTGGAGATCCCCCGGTTACTATAATTATGATAATTGTGGGCCATAGCTGTCTGGTTTGGGGGCCACCTGCTGTTCTCACTTGAGTAATATAGTTTGTCACCGGGCACACATAAATCACAAGCAGGATCATTTTCTTCCTTCCCGACTTGACAAACACCAAGTGCCTTTAGAATTCAGCCTTGTAATTAAGCAGGGCCCAGTCTCCACAGGGCTGAGACCAAGGGGATTTGCAGCCTTGGGGGAAGAGCTCCTAGGACTGACCTTGGATGGCAGGTATCACCACATCCAAAAGAATCGCTGCTGCTGTGCTGACCTCATCCGTGTCCTTAAATCATATCCTTGAGTCACGTGGTTAGGATACTGCACAGTAAATTTGGAGTGCAAAGACTTGTGCTTCAGTTTCATCTATAAAATTTCCTATCTTGGAGGCTGAAATGGGAGTAGGTACAGGTGTCTTATCTAAGGGCAAACTTACTGGTCATAATGAATTAATATTTTGAAGTCATTCTTCAAGTGTGCGGTGTGCATGCATGTGTGTGACACACCTGCCTTCTGTGCTGTGGTTTATAACAAGGGTCTTTTTTACAGTACATCATCTCACTCTTTCCTCTATTCAAGCACTGAGCATTCTCCGATGCTCGCCAGCACAGTGGGCTGCACCCCAGTGCAGAATCCTCCATATATTATGTTCTCTGCATGAGGATGCCACTGCTGCTACTCTGAGCATTGAAAGACATTTGGTTTCTCATCTGGACCATCAGCCAGTGTCGTCTGGAGGATGACCAACTCATCTTGATTTGACCAGGCTGTCCTGATTCTAGCACTGGAAGTCTTAAATCCTAGGGCATCCTAGAATGCTAGGCTTGAGAACGCTCAGCTGTTCATTCTAGCTCATGACAGTGGCCTGCAGTCAATTCTGTTGTCAGTCTCTCTCACATTTCGCTTCATCTTACCTGTTTATTTGTTTCTGCTGTGAGTGCAGCTTGGTCTTATTTTTGTTCTGCACTCTAACCTGGGGTGTTTCAAGCTGCATCACACTGAACTCCAGGAGTGCACACGCTGTCCTGCTTGGAGACTGGAGACTGGGAAGCTCCAGGCCTTCTCTCACCAAGGCAACTCTTAACATTGGGGCCTAGAATGTTCCCCCAAAGCCTCATGCTTGGAAGGTGATTTAATCACAGGAATTAATCCATGGATCTCCTGTGCTGTGTAGAGGTGGGTTCCGGTTGGAAGGGGTGGATCCCTGGGGCGTAACAAGAAGAGAAAGATCACTGGGACACGACCTGGTAGGGTGTATGCTAGCTCCACCCTTCCTCTCCTACTTTGCTTCCTGTCTGACTTGGGATAAGCAGTTTGGTTGTGAAAGCAATTTAGTGCCCAGGGATGCATTTGCATTTTCTTGACCAACCCCTCCCCCAGCTCTTCAGAAGTAACTAAACTATGAACTTGACCCCATATGAGTGCTAAGTGCCAAGGTTAAAGGACAAGTAGCCACTCATTGAAGTTAATGAGAATTTCTTGGGTTTTCGTTATGGGAGAAAAGCTGATGTTCAGTCTAGGTTTTGAGAAAGGAATTCAATGTCTTAGGACAAAGGAAAAAAATTGTAATAGAAAATCAAATAAATGAAAATAGTTATTAATAATGAGAGGGCTAGGGATGTAACTTAGGGGTACAGTGCTTGCCTAGCACACAGCAGGTCTTGGGTATGAAGCCCAGGACTCCATGTGATGGGGCTGGTGAAGGGAGGGAGAGAGAACTAGAGAGAGGAAGGGATGGACAGAGAGAGAGAGAGAGAGAGAGAGAGAGAGAGAGAGAGAGAGAGAGAGAGAGAGCCCTAACCTTAAGGTTTGGTTTTTTGGTTCTCTTTTTACCTCTACTCATTCATTGACCCACCAGCACATGCAATGTGTAAACTCCAGCCTTCCTCGGCTTGCTGTCCCCAGTTGCTACATGCTCACTCATTCCATTGCTTTCTGCTTATGTTGGTGACTTTGTCTTAATGTCTCACATTAACTGCTTCACTCCCTTTAAATTTAAAAAATACTCACAAAAACTCTCCACAAGATTAAGGAACATTGTCTTTAACATCTGTATTTCTGCGGGTGGTCTAGGATGGGCTCTTCAGTAACTCATCCTTGCTGGGTAGATGCTTTCTTTTTTTCTGTTACAACATTTATATATATTACAAGGATCAAACTTTAGAGCACTCTACTACTCAGCTACATCCCCAGATTTATTGATTTAGAAAATCTTCCAAAGTTGCCCAGGCTGGGCTCAAACTTGTGATCCTCCTGTCTCAACTTCTGCAAATTCGGGGCTTCCAGATGTGTAGTCCACGCTTTGCTCCCCTGGCTCTGGAGTTACTCTGGCTTCCCTTTCCTCTCATTCTCTCATTCTGCCTCCTTTCTTCCTTCTCTCCATGTACCTATGTTACTAACTCTCACAGTCACTAACCTGTGGCAAGGTCCTTTCCTTCCCAATTGGAAACATAGGCAGGAGAAAGGGAGACAGGAGAATCATTTCCGGACTACAAGAGGTTATTACTGATGCTTTTCTGGGATGATGAGCAAGTGTCAGAGGAAGCCTACAGAGAGCATTATTAACTAGGAAGAAATTGGACACCTTCCTGAATGAATCTAGTATATTTCGAGGGCTCTCCTGGTGTTGCGTTCTGTTAGTTTAAAATTTTTCTTTTTCCTCTGTATTATTATTTTTTTTTTTTTCTTTTTCTCCTAGCTGATCTAAGCAGTGGTCCTGGGCAGAAAGAAAATGGCTTTAGTCAGGTTATCCTTCATCAGGACTTGCAGGAAGAGGGTTGGATGTGAATGTGCTAATATGATTTTAAGTGCTTTCGAACCCTTCTGTTTAATCCTCTCTGTGGCATGTAATTCCTGAGGGACATGCACCAAATAGATAAGCTCACTCCAAAAGTGAACTGTCTCATCCAGTCCCCGGGAGTCCCTGACTGAAGCGTCAAAACATAATCGTGCTCCGGGAGAAGAAACACTCAGTGCGCTATTGACATCACACCCAAATTAAAAGACTCACCAAAGTTAATATTCTCACATTATAACAATGTCTCCTATAAATTATTAAAGCCCACACAATTTATTACCCATGTTGGGAAAGAGGGGAAAAAAAGCAAGTTGAATCATGAGCCAAGCTACTTAATGATTTATTTATTTTTGCTCTTCAATGTGTTGAGGTTTATAAATCATCTGCTCAACTCTGCACGGCACCAAGGAAAAGCCATCCCTAGTCACGCCTTCCTCTCGCCTGGTGATCACCTGCGCGGCCGTGGAAGCGGCTCATTATTTTAGCTTCTGTCAGCGGCCTCTCTGTTCCCAACTGGCCGTTCCTTTTCATCACGATAATGCTTAAGCATAGCAGTGAATGAATATGATTTAAGACCTCCGATGATAGATTCAGGCCCTTTCAGAAATAAATATTAACCTCATTATTTAGGCAGGGTGGCCAGACTGACTTCTTGTATTCTGTCTTCAGGCTTCTGAGTAAATCAAGATTTACTTGGAAATCTTGGGCTTTCCTGCCTGGTTTGCCAGCTGCCGTGTGAGTTTATCTTGATTCTGTTTCATGTTTTTAAACAAACAAATATATTTTCTTCCGCTCTGAGGGGGCATGTGTTATTTCTTGCTCTACCATTGACTTGGGTACGTCAGTTAGAGTCTCAAAAACACATTTCCTAATCTATTTGCAGGGCATGTTGTATTAAATAATTGCACGTTTCTCTTCCACTTCTAAAATTCTAATAGTCCTGGTGCTTAACTGAAAATCAGGCAGCACCGTGCTCTGGTGGGAAGCTCCTGAGAGCCCTGGGAGCCTTAGCCGGGCATCACTCTGTGCTCTCTGTCTCCTCCACCAGGCCCGAGGCCTATGCTGGACTGTATGTACGTTCTTCTCTGTGCTACCCAAAGAATTTCACAAAGACTTTGAGAAGAAATGAAATAGGCTTGAACAGAATCAAGAGTAGAAATGAAATCAAACAACAGAGATTCTTTTACAAATGATGGGCAAATGTCGTTAAGAACCATAAGAGTGTCTCTGGGGTTAGTTTACAATCCAAGGCCTTCAGTGACCACTTAATCTTTCTTGTTTGCACACATTCCCTTCATGAGGATGCTCTGGCTCGGATACATTTCTACTCCAGCCTGGATATCCCTGAATCTTTCTCCTAGAATCATCGATTACATATCTAATTTTGCAAATAGTGTCATGTTGCGTCACCCTTCCTAAAGTTAGCAGAAAAATAGACACTCCAGTGCAAACTAAAAAGGCATATAAGTTTTTTTTTTTTTAATACAGTTTCTCTTCTTAAGGCAATTTGACACACATCCTTTTTAGGAATTAAAATAATAGACATCAATAATGCATGGGCTACACACTTAATTTGTTTCGTGGAAGTAAACAAACATGCTGCACTTTTAATATCTAGTTTCAAGACTTGGGAAACACAATTTGTCCTTTGAAAAGGTATTATTTAGTTTATCTTTGATAATTTTGTGTCAGTCCCTTCATCTCTGAATGTCACGTGGATAATACTTTGGGTTTTTTTTTTTAACATTTTAAGGGCTTAATATGTAGCTAAAAAGAGATCTAGTAGTTTTGAAAGTTGTTTTGCAAACAAAAAGGTGTATACAAAAAGTTATTGTGTTGATTGTAATTATATAGTGACTAACTCCAAAGGAATTTTCCATTTAGAATTAATAAAGGTAGAATTTCCCTTACCCCCTATTAAAACTTTACCCAGTGAAGACTTATGTATTTCTTTTTCTGTCAGAAGAGACTGTGAAATGAGAGAGAGGAAAGAAGCCCTTATTTTTATATTCTACCTCCTAAAACCCGTACCACAGTAGGGAAATCTTAGCATGCACAATGGCCAGGGCCTCCTTGTTAAGTTTTGCAGACATCAGCTGGGTGTCAACTATATCAGACACTAGTTCATTCAGTCAGATGGATTTACTACACATAGGAAAATAATTTTCCTATGTTGACATAATTCCACCAAAAATGTGAGTGCTGAGACGTGGTGAGGACAGACTGGGCGTTGCTAAGAAAGTTATGTTCAGATGCTGATTGCCTAAGCTCCTTGGACAATCAGACATTCGACTTATTGTACAAGTTGCAGGATAATGCCCTGTTGCAGAACAAAGGCCTCAGCCCTCTTTGATAAAATGTAAGGTCCACTGTGCTGATTAGATAGAACCATTGAACCTTATGCTACCCTATATGTACAATGAAATCCATAGGCACCCTCCTAAGCAGGGAGGCATTTCGACCAGATCTTTAAGACTTAGGTATTGTGTACCGTGAATGGACATGAAAGACCCGTTGCATAAATACCCATTCACTCTGTCAACAACATTAATTGAAAACTCAGGGGTGCATAAAGCCCCATTCTGGTTTATTGAGTAAGCCACAAGAATACCTCCACATCTGTATGCAAATATTTCACAAGTGTGAAGCTGAGGAGTGATTGCTGCTTGTGCAAAGAGGCTGGTGAGTGATGGCGCACGCGCCAGCTGCGACTCTTCCACACTTCCTGTGCATTTGCCTCACCGGTAATGTGCCATCATTTTCTGAGATCTACATGTCCTTTAATCTTATTAGGGCACTTGTAAATACTGACGTTTGTTCTGGGGCAATTGGCAAGATGACTCCGATTTGACTGAAAACCTTAACCATTTATTCTGTCAGAGTATCAGGAAGCTTGCTACATAAAGGTCTCAGTGTTAATGTTGCGTGGCAGTCTATAAATGCCACAGATTTCGAATAATTTTATAATATGTACTGGCTGAACAACTCTCAATTATTATTAGACACTTTCAAAGATTTTTTTTTCCATCCAGGCCCAGTGGCTCAGGCCTATAGTAATTTTAACATTCTGGGAAGCAGAGGCAGGAAGATCCCAAATTTGAACTTGGCCTACGCCATTTCGTGACTTAGCAGGACTCTCTCTCAAAATAGAAAACAAAAATGGACTGAGAACGTAGCTTAGTATGAAGGCTGTGGTTTCAAACTCCAATACTACAAGAAAAAAATAATTTTTTTCATGTTAGTATATGTTCTGCCTTCTATAATCTCCTATGATCTCCAATATGAGAGTAAGAAAGACATTTGTTTAATTTCATTAGAAAAAAATCTATTCCACAGTCAAGGGTGTCGTCTTTCCAGGCCTTGTTGTACCAGCGACATGACTGGCTGGCTAAATCACCGAACCTTGCTGAGCTCAGTTAAGAGGATCTGTCTTTCCCTACCCATATTCCCTCAGCATTAACCTCTGCACCCCAAAGCTGGTTACTGCTACTACCCATAACTCTAAGTGTGACACTTTTTTTTTCCTAGTCCTGGGAATATGCTGAGTTTGCAAATGAAGCAAGCTGGAAGTGTCCTATAATCCTATAATCATTGCCTCTTGAAGCCAACTTAAACCAAAGGTGGATGAGAAGGTAGATAAATATATCGACATCTTTGCCTCCAACACTGAACTGCCTTCTACAGCATTTTCTGAGTTCCCCCAGCAGGCTGGAACTCTAGGTGACAAAATGCAAAGGAGTTTTCCATTTAGAATTAATAAAGGTAGAATTTCCCTGACTTACTGTTAAATCTTTACCCAGTGAAAACTTACACATTTCTTTCCTGATTAGAAGAGACTGTGGGATGTGAGAGAAACTACCTTTGCGTAGAGATGTAGCTCCGAAGTTGACCACTGGCCTACAGTTGCAAGGCTCTGATTTTGACCCCCAGCACAGGAAAAATAAAAGAGGAAATTGCCTTGAAAATTCACCTTTTAGTAGCTCTCTTCTCTTCTTTGCCTCAGGCAACCTTTCTGGTCAATGTTTTCGGAATTAGCTCCCAAATAAACTACTTGCATTTGAATAGTTGTGTTTGAGGAAGCTTCTGTGGAACTCAACCAAGATGTTTCAATTTCTTATGTATAAAATTGGACAATAATATCTGCTCTTTCTATCCAAATAGTACTGTGATGATCAAGAAAAGTAATATATGTACAAGAGTTTTGAAGACGAATTCATATATTTTAATCATTATTATTGCTGCCGACGTGTGTTTTTAAGCTTTAACTCAAGCACATAAAATATCTGTACATATAATTCTTTTTTGTGAGACAATGTTTCACTCTGTACTCCAAGCTGTCCTTGAACTCATGGCAATCCTCTAGCCTCATTCTCTGAAGTGCAGGGATTATAAGCATGCACCACCATGTCTGGCTTGTATGGTGCTGGGGAATCAAACTCAGGGACTTGTACTTGCAAGGCAAGTGCTCTAACTGCTGTGCCATTCCTCCAGGTCCTACAAATATAATTCTTTATTGAGAAACTAAAGAGGAAAAAAATGTACCTGTCCATAGTGGTAGAAGATAAGAACTTCTTGACAAGGAGAGACAATTGCCACCCGAGGAGGAAGACAACTTTTCAACTGCTGCTGCAATAGCACCCAGCACCCAGGTAACCCTCGCCTCCAAGTGATAGACATAAAAGACGAAAGATCAGAAGAGAGGCAACTGGCTTTTCTTTATTGTCATATGCTTTTCTCAGGGAGAGTAACTTTCCATCTTTTCTGTGTGGAAGGTATTTTTTTTCACTAAATTATAAAATAATAGGGAAGGGAATGCCTTTAAATATTTATTTTACAGAGTTCTTTTAAAAGTGAATTGTGTTATTCAAATATTCATAAAAATAAAGGAAACTCATCGCACTAACCACAGGCAGAGAGGAAGGCACAGGGAAGAATTTAAGAAGCCCTGGTAGAACATAGCAGTACTTGTTCGTCACCCACAGCCAACTCGTCTACTCAGACAGGAAGCTACAGGCTCTTTATTCCTGTGTGTTACTCCCCCAAAATATGTTAGAAATATTTCAGAGGAAAAAAAAAAAAAGTCCAAGCAGAGAGTCCCGTCACATAATATACTTTATCTTCCTTGTTTGGAACACTGTGAGAACACTAAATAAATCTGTGGATTCTAGAAGTGAGACAGGGGAGAGGATGACAAAAGAGCCCCTTGGTCCGTTTGGTGCTGCAGTAAGAGTGTAACCCAGATTGAACAATTCCGGTTGCCCAGACATGTATTCCTTCCCAGCTCCAGAGGCTGAGAAATCCAAGATCAAGTTTGCAGCGCCTGAGAGGCCTCTTTTCTGAGTCATCCCCGGCAGAAAGCAGAAGACCAAGACAGGGAGAGGGCGTGAGTAGATAGAGACCTACTTACCCCTTAAGGTCCCGATATTGTCACAATGGTGATTAATTTTCCAACACATAACCTTCAAATCAGAGCACTATGGCCTCTTGGTCTCTACCTCCCATGCATATGTTGCAGTTGTAAGCCATACTGCGAGAATACGAGGAAGTGGGGCTTGTGGGAGGCTGTTAATTCATATGGGCTGAGCGTCCATGAGTGGGATTAGCGAGTTCATTAGAACTCTGCAGGCTCCCCTAGCCCTCAACCACATGAGGACTCAGGAAGAAGGCGGCTGCATACCAGCCAGGAAGAGGCTCTCACTAGACACCCAACCTGCCAGCTCCCTGTTGTTGGACTTCCCTGCCTCCAGAACTGTCAAAAATAATTGTGTGTTGTATAGAAGCCACTCAGTCTACAACATTCTGTTAAAACAGCCCAAGCAGACCAAGACACTTGAATAAAGAACCAAGCGTGGTGCTTGGTAATACATTTAATAGCCTAAAGAGATACGAAAGCAAATGCCAAAACAATGCATTCATATCTCAGGCTCATGTAATTATATCTTGCCAAATAAATGAGTTTTATTAGCTGAATGAGGAGCTAAGCACTTCACTTCGGTTTTTGTCACGCTGTAATTTTCTCAGATATTAATTGATTGTGACCACATCTGCCCCAGAACGGAATTCACTACAGTGAAAATTTAGTTTTAGCAGTTGGTTCACTGCCACATTGAAACGAAGCTCTTTTGTAATTGTTAATGATTTTAGTGAAATTTAGCATATTATAAGGATAGTATTGCACTGAACAAGGTCTGTCGTTAAAGTCACAATTTCATAATATAAAATTTAGCATATTGTAAGGATACCATTGCACAGAACAAGGTCGGTCACTCGAGTCATAATTTCATAATATAAAAATATTCTTCAGATTTTAAACTAAATACATTGTTCCCAAATGTTTGTTACCTAAATGTTTTCACCCCTGTTTTGGCTGTCAGGTTGAGGTTCAAATTTCTTTCCCTCTAAATTTGTTCTCACTAAGGCTTTGGTTGATCTTCATTTCTAAATTGATGATTGATACTCTTTGATCTGTAGTTCTTGAAATGTATTTCACTTCTCAATTTGAAGCTGAATTCAAGTGATCATTTTGCTGCCTGTTCCCATAATACTCAGCCAATGCTGCTAGTACAGCACTTGTCACACTGCACTGTGGCTGTTTGCGGAAGTGTCTGTCGCCTGCACTAGACTATGAGTTCCCTGAAGGCAGTAACCACCATGCCAATTTTGCATTTTTAGCACCTGTCACAGTCCCTGGCATTGGGTCTGTCACCAATAAGTGTTTGGTGAGTGAAGAAAATACACACACAATGCAGCATGTTTACATTAAATACATTTGCTAGTTCACACGACAGCAGTTGTTACTTATTGTGTTATGTTCAAGTCCTTATAAAAGAAGAAATTTTAAACCAGAAAGGCTCAATCACACGGGGCTGAAAACAATTTTGTCCTTCAATGTTATTTCCTTTCTAACGCTGCTATCTGATGGCTTATTGATTTTAAATATTTTTTTCTAAAAGCAGAATTTCCAAAGGTTTCTGAGTTTTCAAAACAGATTTTCACATTGCCAAGGACAAAACATAACAGGTAAGAGTAGGTTTTACCTGGTGTGTGAGAATTCCTACTAATTTACGTAGTGCTTGGGTTCAGGCCACTAATTTTAAATAGGAAGAGAAACTGAATAAATGTTTTTAAAAATCCCAACTGCTGAAAAGTTCTGTCATATAACCTAAAATAAATATACTGACTTAACTTTTTCTTATAAAAAGGAAACTAGTAGGTTTAAAAACCATGTGCAGAATAAATATTTATGGAGCAGGATGACAACTTGACTTACCCAAAGCATCGGAATACATTTTCTTAGTTACTGTTTGATGAAGCACTTCCATTCACAATTCTTCAGTGAACTAGAAGAAGAGTTTCATTAACTATTTTCAAAAGATAATGAGGTCATGATCTCCTTCCAGATGTTTCACTCATCAAATAATTGTAATCTTTCTTCCAAATCTCCCTGGTTGCCTGATTCCTATTTCTTTGTTTATTGAGCAGTGATTTATAAACATGAAGAGAAGCAGAAACCAGGAAGATGAGAGAGATCAAAGAGAGTTCATGTGCATCTCCAACATACAAAATATATGACTGTGTATTTTCTTTAACTACATATTTAACTTGTATTAATTTTTATATATTCTACTCTAAATTCTCAGCTATATCTATAAATGTAAAACCTGGAAACTGGTAATCTCCTGAAGCATTGTTCATAAATATATAAGATACAATATTCATTATGTGTTTGCATATATATAGCCACACATCTCTATGTCAAAATATGCAGAAGTATCTATTTTCTTACTCCCTGAAGGTTCTGATTTATGCTCAGCCCTGCCAACAACCTTCCAAGAATTAAGTCATAATTTTACTTGACCCCAAATTGGAAGATTTTAAAGTTTATGTCTGAAGAACAGTCCTCCCAGATGTGAGAAAAGTAATGTTCTACACACATTTTCTTTTTGCTTCAAAGCATAGGTACGTTTTAATTCTTTGTCTACAGAAATAACTCAAGAATATGTCTTCTTGCAGAATTTTCTTTGGGGTCTAAGAAAGAAACTCAGATGTCTGGTTGAGAGCAGACACACTTAATTGTCTCTCCTGTCATTCCAAAGCCCGGGACTGTGAACCTTTCATGTTCATTAAGAGTGCACTGAAAAGCGACACTTAAAATGTGACCCCATAATCACTATATATGTTAGTGATCGCAGTAAGTGGAACACCATCAGCAAAAATGAATATCACTTGTAGTAAATCAATGAGTAGTTCATTTTCCCCGATGTGACTTTAGAAATTTGCTCCTAGTATTAGCCCCATTTTACAGATGAGGAACTGAAGATGCACAGGAATTCAGGGTGCTTGTAGAAACTTGCACAGCTAGGAAGAGATCGAGTGGGCTGGACACCACAGCAACAGGCCTTCAGGGTGACCGCCAGGGTGCTGTTGAACAGCGAGCACCAGTGGACGCGAGAACTTCGAGCTGTTTCCTTTTCATCTTGGTGCTGACTGTGTTTCCCACCATTGCTGCCCAGACTGTCACTCAATACTCATCGCTTCTACTGTGTGGGTTCTAATTTTAAAACGGACTAAGGAAAGCAATGATTAACAACACCTATAAAGGATATAACCAAAACTAACAGGAATCATATCACATGGTTTTTGGCCTCATTAATCGTGTGTGTGCACATTTGACCATTCCATTTCCACCCCTTAGAAATGAATGAAAATTCTTCCTGGCCATTAACAGAAGTTTAATTAGGGGTAACAATGTTGCCTCAGGGGAAAAATAGGAATAGGCTTCTGTAACCCAGCTACTGGGAGTATTGGTTACGGACAATTCTTAGGCACCCCTTTCTTCTTAGGCACCCCTTTCTTTTGAGAGCGAAGCTGCTGTGCTTGGGCCATTCCCCCACTAGGCGGCAAGAAGCCAGGGCACTACCAGTGTGAGGACCGCACACTTCTGTCCTTCTCCGCACACACACACTGTGAGGGGGGCGTTAGCTCTCTCGTCCCAAGTAGGATGAAGCCTCCCCCATTTGCAGCTATACACGCATCCTCAGCTCTCTCTTTCTTTGCTTCTCTCCTATGCTTTTCTCTCCTTCTCCTGAGAAGACTCACTCAGTAGACCACTTTTATAAGAATCCTTTTCTTAGGTTTTGCTTTTAAGAAACCTAAGCCAGGATGGACAGTACTAAAATTGTTTTTAGGAAGTGGAAACTATAACAGGGCTCTGAAAGTGAATGGCCCTAAGGCCCCTGTCACTGCTGGTAGGGATATATTGTTAGTTCTGTTCATTTCATAGCAGTGTGACTGATAAGCTTAGGGATCAGCAAAATATAGCTGTGGGCCAAATCCAACTTACTTCTTTTGTAAATAAAGCTTTATTGGAACACATTTATTTCTGTATTTTCAGACAGAACTGAGTATTTGAGACAGAGACCATATGGTTTGCAAAGCCTAAAATATTCACCATCTGCCCTTTTATAGAAAAAATGTTTGCTGACTCCGGGCTAAAATTCCACCACCCCCCCCCCCCCCCCGCCCCATAGTAAACTGGGTTGAGATGTAGGTAGAGAGGGAAATAGTGCCAGGTGCCAGGTCTGGCTTTGAGAGGTCGGGGGATATTGGAATTATAAAGACTACAGATTTGGTTAGTTCTTGATAGACATCACTGAAGCACAGGCAGTGAAAAGCTTAATTAGTTATCTATTGCGCCATGTCATGTTGTCAGAAATTTAGTAACTTAAAATGGCATGCCCTTGTATCAGGATTCTAGCAGCGACTTAGCTAGGTTTTCTGCTTTAGAGTCTTTTAGAAAGCTAGAATCAAGGGACCATCTAAGGCTGGGTCTTGCCAGTTGTTTAATCTGGTAAGTTTCCTTTTTCAAGCCCTTGGAAATGTTAAGTGATAACTGGATCAAGTTCCTTGTGGGTTGTTGACTAAAGACCATTCTCAGGTTTTCTTTTTCTTTCTCTTTTTTCTCTTTTGCACATGTGCCATGTCCTCTCATAAAATGGCAAATTAATTATTTGAAACTAGACAGAAAGAAGTTCTGCTAGCAAGAAAGAAGTGAGTCTTACATAGCTTCATCATAGAAATGTTGTCCCGTAGCTTTTGCCATGTTCTCTTAGATAAGAACAAGTCAAAAAACACCACCTATTCTTGAGGCAGTGCGTTATACAACGTCACAAATCCTAAGAGGTAGGGCTCCTTAAGAACCTTCTTAGAATCTGTCACACAAACCCTGATCGATCATAAGCAATGTGAAACAAAGTGAGAGTCAGACAGACTTACTAGCAAGTTGTCTGGGTGGATTAAATCTGCAGGTTTCCGCGAACACTTCTGGCTCACAGGCTCGGCTAATAAGCTCCCTTCCTCTTGTTGGAAGACAGCTTCTTTTTCATGAAAACCATGCCGAGTTCCCAAATGAGGCAGGCAACCTACAAGACAGTCCTTAGGATCTGCCTTATTTTCCTTCGTGGAAGTCACACTGATAATTTGAGTCATGCCTTACATATCTCACTTAGGTAAGCAATGGCTTGATGGGAGAGGAGAGGAGTTATAGGTATCCATCAAGTGTTCCAGGATGTGGGTATGCCTAAATGTGAATCCTGAGGGCCCTGGGTCACAGTGAGTAAGCTATCAGGACAAATAAGTGAAAGTTCACCAATGTGGTGTTATTGTGTTGCAATACAGATTAATATCCTGGCCAACTGTGTGATAAGTCTTAGTCCAGCAAAGTCTTTGGTAGCTTCTCAAGAGTGATGGCCCATAACAAATATAGTAGAAGTCTCAACACTGTAGTAATAAGTTGTGGAGGAAAGAACAAATGCAACAAAAAATGAGCATGCCTAAATGAGTTCATTGTATGTGACTGAAAAGTCCCTACGACCATGATTAGGAATTGGCCGAATGTTCCCAACAGTTTGGAGAAACACAGTTTTCCTTAGGCCAGGACAGTGTGAGACGCTGTTAAAGATCAGAAACACACTGTAGTAAGGAGATGTTAGGATTCCAGATTAGCAGATGAAGAACTTAATTGTTAGAAGCAAAGTGAGTCCGTGACCACAAAGGGCATCAAGTTCAGATATGAGTAGGTGGTACCAACTATCCTTACGTATCTGTAGAAATGGCTACCTTATGGGTAAGAATCATTTGAGATATGAAAATGTTTTTTTTTTCTTGATTGTAGAATTAGTTGCATGAGTGTATACATTTCTCAAAATTTCAGTATACATGTAATATGGGTGCATTTTAATTTATATAAATTATACTTCAGTAAAATTGATTTAACAAAAACAATAAAACACACAGAAAAAGGAGATGGCTACCTGGTACAAGATAAAGATTGTATAACCCCAATAAGGTTATTGGTTCACATATATAGCAGACAAGATAGACAAGAAGAAGAAGTCTGAGCCCCGATATCTCGATAGGAAGACATAATCTCTTGCCCTGTCTCCAGATGGGATTGAGTTCTCAGATCAGACACACTGAATGAAGGAAATGCTAGGTTTCCATAGGATAGCAACTGCAATATTTTTACCCAAATGTGACTCCCCAGACCTTCCTCAAAAGGAGAAGTAGCTACTAAACTGGAACCTACACTGGAGGCGCAAGTTGATGCTGACAATTTCCCTAGGGGCCTCTTGCTAGAGTATGAGCAGATACATCTTGGGAAATAAATGGAGTCCTGACCCAGGTTTCTCTCCTTGGGTGTCTACTCGGTCCAAATACTCCTTCGATGATCATTTTCTAGTCTTTGAATGCACAACTACAATGGGCCAAGTAAAGCTTGATCTGGTTTTCCTGTTAGTTTCTATAACATATTATATTAGCAAAGGCTAAGTGGAAGTTCTTGAAACTGTCTCATGGTCATGTTATTAACTCAAAACAAGTTACCGCATCTGGATAGAGGCTGTACAGTAAAGTGTTATTCTCAAAGATTTTAAGGACTCAAGGGTGACCATCCCAGTCTTATCCCCAACAGTAACTAGTCTAGACCTGGGTGAATCATGACATATGGTAATGAACCACAATCAACTTAACCAAATTGCGATTATAATGGCAGCTGCTGTGCACATGTGATGTGTTTACTTAGGCAAGTTAGCTGCCTAAAACGTAAGTGGTTGCTGTTCTGGTAAATGTTTTATTTTCAATACATGGTCAGGAGGGAGGATCAGAATCAGCTTACATTCCTATAGCTGAACAACAGTGGTCATGGGCTTGTCGCAGTGGTACGTTAATGTTCCATCTCAGTCCAGTCCTAGTACAGTCTGGAGGTTCCTGGACATTTTATAGAGCATCAGATGAGTGTACTATGTGGGTAGTATTATATTAGTTGGACCAGGGAATTTACTTTATGGAAAAGAAGGTTATGATAATGGGCTCATGCACATGGTGATGCTGGTCCCACAACATTGTTAAGCCACCAGCTTAAATGTGATGAACCCTTAGAGATGAAACCCTGTAAACATGGACAATATATTTCAAGGTATAGTGTATGCTTTCAACCAATGGGTTATTACATGGAGGTCTTCATCCTGTAAGTAACAGACACGAGTCCTAGTATGAAGGGAGAAAACAGCAAAGACTTCACTCACTGTTACTCCCAGTGACTTGTCACAGTAACTTTAAGTTTTGTGAGTCCAGAATTGCCCTGCAAGGACTCCGGCCCCCCCCCACCCCCAACAGAGAAATAAGGGCTAGCCTTCTGGGATAACGCCTGCGCCACAGTTTCGTGAAGTAAAGCTAAAATCAGTCTCCAGCCCTGAGCCCACCCTTCTTCAGCTAAGTTCTGCCTGCTCTATTTCGCTCAGTCTTCTCCCGGAAGCCATCCTTGGCAAATCATTTAGAAGAGTTTCAATTCCTGCCTCTGCTTCTAAGTGATCCTGAGTTAAGCACCATCTTCTACAATGAACTATTCAGGAAAAAATGTTTCTTCTACCCTTATCATTCCAATCCAAACTTGATAGCACGCAAATGAAAGGTTGTATAGATTGAGGTTGCCAGGGTTATATTTTTTTTCTGCCTTCCCAAATCTCTCCTTAATTTATTACCAAAGCAAAGGCTCTTTGTTAATTTTCGACCTCAGTGTACTGATAAAAATCATTCTATTCTTGTCAGTCTCCAAGTCATCCACTGTACCAATGTCAGATATTTTTAAGAACACGATTCTATCCTGTAACTCCCCTGCTGAAACATTTTGGTGATTTTCCATGGCTTCCTGGATGAAGCCTCAGCGCTTTAGCGTAACGTACAAGGCTTTGTTTATTGGGCTGCAATTTGGAGCGGAATCCTGGTAGACTCTTCCTCCTGCCGTACAACCTGTACACCATGTGCTAAAGCCACACTCCACAATTTCTTGTTCCCTGGCTAAGACGCGCTCTGGTTTGAGTCCATGCTGTTCCTTCTGCCTGGGACAGCCCCTCTTATCCTTTTTGGCTTGTTAAATACCGACACGCACGATAAGACACAACTTATTGTCAACTCTTCTGTCAAAATGTTATTTACCAACCCACCACTTCTTTCCAAACTTCAGGAGGAATTAATAGCTGCCTTCCCTGCTAAGCACACACCTGTGTTACGAAGCTTGTCAAATCTTTTGTTATTGTTTGTCAACATGTCTTTCTCCCTCGCATGAGTAAATGAGTTTCTTCAAGAGCCACATGGCTTGTCTCTGTGTCTCCCATACCTATCACACGCTCTGCATGGGATTCTCATATGCACGTATGCTGCTTGACCGAAGAGCTTCTTCTTAGGCAAGTCCACTGCCTGGCAAGTTGGTTCTCCTCCCTGGCTTCCTTGTCATATAGCAGCAGATTTCAAAACTAAAGAGTCTTTGGACAGACTTCTGTTTCTCTAAGTCCTATGACTATCCACACCTGCAGTTCACTGTTGTCAAATTTCTCATGGCTTTACTTTCATGAACACTCATATGCCCTATGATATGCGATAAACTGGGGCTAAGAAATAAATTTTCAAGTGGCAACGAGAGGATTGCCGTTTAGCTACGTGATACACCTGCGCCTCTTCATTTCAGTTCTCCTTACTACTGAAAGGAAATACAAAAAGAGGGAATTTCAAGTCCATGAACGCCTCCCTTACGTCTCTGCATTGTATTACTTTGGATGCTGGTTTGATTGGTCATTGTTTCTGATTCCTCTAGAAAATCTTGCTCTTCACATTTTTAGCTTTTTTTAAAGAAAAAAATATATATAGATATATATTTCATATATATTTCTTTACATTTTTGAGAGGCTGGATCATGGATTAGCTTTAGGAAGTTCAAATAAACATACTTAAGAAAGAACCTCAGTATATTATTAGAAATTGTATTAGTAATCCTGGTTCTGCACTAAAGTAAAGCCAATGGTTAATGTGGCATAAAACCTAGTTATGAGAATCTGACCTAAGAGTACTCATTTTTTTTCCTCCTCCAGCCACATTCTCAGCCTCAGCTGCTCCGTCTTGTTCTAACTTCAAAAGAATCACTGCATGAAGGAAGAAGCCACACAAAAGAACGGGCCTGATTATCCCCTCTGTTTGGAAATGGGTAAAGATTATAGATATGGGTTCTTCTTTCTGTGCATTGAACTACATAATCTCAATTACTTCAGGCAAAACCTCAGGTCTGAGCTAATGCACAGATTTGGATTATATCAAAATTGCATAAAATTGGAAGCAAGATATTAATAATAATCTATAATGGTGTAACATGATGGATTTCATGTCCATTTTCATTGGCTTTAGTTGACACAACAAAAAAGTAAATTAGGGTAGTTAAGATTTACACTTATTATATTTCACTTTTTGATCCTTCCTCAGAAATTTATATTATGAATATGATAATTAAGAAGAATGTAGTTGTTTCTTATTCCACTATGTCATTATTTTTACCATTTTTAAAGGTAGCATGTGTGTGTGTGTGTATGTGTCTGTGTGTGTGTGTGTGTCTGTGTCTGTGTGTGTGTGTGTGTGTGTGTGTTCATTGTTTCAACCAAGATTTGAATACAAAATTGTAATGCCAAAGGGTGAACAAATGAATTAGCCTGCCTGGTAATTAAAAGACCATATAGACCCTATATCATATGAAGGTGGATTTTTCATTCCTTACCCAAAATGAAAAAGGCATGCACAATAATCCTATATCACCTCTGAAAATGATGTCAGGAAATGTTTTCTCAGAGTCAGCTACTGGTCAAGACCTACATCAAGTTAACAAAATAATGAAGGATAAGGGATTCTGGAAGGGCCAAAAGTTCGAACAGGAGACCTTTAGCCCCTCTGCCAGCAGTACATAAGAATGTTTCCTGTTTGTTTGGTTCATACTTAGCATTTCCTAAGAGAAAAAATCATTTGTAACTTCCTATTAGGAGCTAAGTCTTTACCCCATCATTCCTGCTCATGGGTATTTTTCAGAGAAGCAAATTAATACAGTTTAAATCTCAAGAAGGACAAAAATCCCCAATGGTCCTTGTCATCTAAAGCCATGTCTCATTAAAATTTCAAAATATTTAGAATTGCTCTATATTTTAAAAAAATATCCCTATGCACGGATTTAATTAAGATTGGTTTGTTACTTTGAAGACTTTTTTTAAAAAAAGTTTTTATTATTACTAAAATCTAACCAAAGTTTTAAGTTATTTGAATGATTTAAGTCCCAGCTTCAGTAGCCTTTTTTCTTTTTCTTTCTTTCTTTCTTTTTTTTTTTTTTGCCAGCTCCAAGGTTTGAACACTGAACAGTGACAATCATCATATTTTGACCATACCTCGTAAAGTTTTCATGAAAACAGAACCTCAAAAACTATAGAGCCAGTAACTTGAATGCAAAGCTTTCCACCAGGTAACTCAGGAGATTGTGAGTGGCAGTGAATAACACCTCCTTGGGAAAATCTTGGAAAACACTAATGTTGCACTTTTTGTTAGACTGTGTTTAACCTGAAGCCCAGAAACGAGCCTCTCTTTTCTTCCTGTCTCCAAAAATCTCTGTTACCGACTGGACTACATGGAAGTTTATGTGACAGGCTGCTTTAACACTTTTGTTTAGTTAGATGGAAGTGCATCACTTTTAAAGAAAAGCCCGATTGCCAAAAAATATAAACAGCCCTAACTTTGATTAATATAAATATTTTAAAGCCAGAACATTCTGTTACATCTTACAAAAACAATTCTGATGTAGCTGATGGGAAAGAAAAAGCGCTTTCATACATTAGATGAATCCAACCAAATGCAGCTGGAGAGCAAAATTTTAAGTAAATATGAACTGTTTGTCTTTTCAGAGGGCTACGGTATTTACTTAAATGGACTTACTCTTAGAACGCTCTCTGATTCATTAGTAAAAATAAAAGCTTTTCTGGGCAATTTTGTTTCTGAAGTAGTATCCATTTGGAATTTCAAAGCTTTCTAATTAAAAAAATACCATTAAAAACTCTTTCCCTCCCCCACCCTCCGTTTAGCGTTATTTGCTAATAAGCTGCCGCACAAGAGATGTGTGAAAAGAACAGACGAAGAAAAACGTTGACAGCAGACGAGGTCTGCAGGGTGAAGTTGGTTTATTAGGCCCCGTTTGTCACGAATGGCCCGGCTGCGCGTATAAAAGCAAATCCCTCTACCTTAGAAGATTAATTCTGAAGGAGGCACTCCTAGGTCAAAGTATACATAAGTGTGTGCCTAATCTCGGAGAAATCAGGCTATTTTCTCACAGCAATTAAGCAGAGGTCTGGGGTTTCACCCACAGTGTATTTAAACACAGGATACAATTAAACCCCAAAGTATTAATATCTTTGCTTTGCAAAATTGCTCAGGAAATAGATTTTGCTCTCGCTCCAGTGAAAAGCAAGTCAAATTAAGAGAATAACTTGATTCTTAGCTAAGTTGCTTGAAACACGAGGGTCGTATTTGCTTCTGATTGCAAATGTCTTCTAGACACACATAGCAAAGTTCTTACTTTACAAGAAGGGAAGATTTAGCTGTTTCCTAGTCCCTGTCATCTGCACAATGATTCTTGAAAGTTTGCATGAAAATGTAGTGTTTTCCCACTGGAATTAAATTTATGACTCAGTATATGTTAAAAATCAACTCATTCTGAAAATCTGAGAACTCACTACCACCAACAAAATATCGTAGCTGGGGGATCTTACAGACTGCTGCGTAGAATTTAAAAAGAAAAAAAGCAGAGGTGAATTTTAAGCATTCCAAAGGGCTTGCTCTCCGCTGAGGTTTTTCTTGGAGTTTCTTTATTCATAAACCCATCTCAAGCAAAGAAGTAATCTTCCAGAGAAAATTGTTGCCAGTTGAAAACTCTGCCTTACACAGAAAAAATACATAGAAGACTAAATATGAAAACAACAGAACAACTTTTATTTGTTGTGCCTCCGATCCCTAAAGGCAAAAAAAGTTTAATAGTACAAAAGTTATATTAAATAAACAACCATTTTTATCCAGTTCTTGAAAAAAATAACTCTTCCAGTACTAAAGGAATTTTCCCCTATTATTGCTACTTCTCTTTTGTCTACATATCAGATTAACTTCCCGTTTTATTGCCAAACCAAGTTCTCTTTGGCTTTTTAAGAGGAGAGGAGGGGGGAGAAGCAGGTCTTGGAGGAGGAAAAGATAAATCAATGGATTTTTATTTATATAGCTGAGTCAAGTTTTTTTTCTTTTATACAAGGGTTTCCAACAAGACTGGTTTGTTATAGACTACAATGAATGCCTAGTGAGATGCCCTAGGCACATGGCACAGGGACATGTTCCTATAAATTAATAAAATGAAAAGAACGAAGCAAAATAGGATGTATCATGATGAGTGTGTGTGTGTGTGTGCGTGTGCGCGTGCGCATTTGTGCACTCTGCTCTGCTCCCTGACGTCTTTTTGTCTACGAGCACCCCACTCTTGCTTTTGCGAGGAGCTGCGTATTTCAGGCGAAGGGCAGTAGGTCTTTGAAACCACCCTGCAAATTACTGAGGCACTTTTGTTTGGACGTGGGGCAGACTATGGGGGAAGGCGTGCAACCTGAATTTTACGAAGAAGGATTGTTTTCGTAGAACTTCAGTAGTATTTTTTGCTGACATCACTGACAGTTTACTCTATTCTATAACCTTTAAAAGTGCAGCATATCCCAAAATGAGTTACTTATTAAACAAATGTTCTCGTTTTGAGTGCAACTGACCTTTAAATGATTATTTCCCAGCACTTGCAACAAAGAGTCTCACCTATCACCTTTACCCTTCCGCTGGGCTGCTGCGAGTGGATCCTCACCTTTTCACCACACGGAAGGCACCTGCTACACAGCAGGGAACTACAAACGCTAACGAGCTCGGTTTCTTTTAAGGGGGGGGGGGGCGCACTTATTTCTTAATTAAATTGTTGCAATTCTTGGTAACAACGCAAAAACAAAAAATATCATTTTGATCAACCTACAACTATTTTAGAAATAAACTCTAAACACTTAAGAGGAACGTCGCTAATCACAGTTCCTACTGGAGTTTTGTCCGTTTAACTTCTGCAGGGTGCATCTTTGAGTTTGTGTGGGCGCAGGTGGGAATGTGAGTGAGCAGGGTGCGATTTAAGATTGTTTGGGATTGAAAAAGCATTCTCTAATTTAGGTTCAGGAGCTTGTACAGCATTTGCAGGTCATCTGAGATAAAGCTATGCACACCTAACCCAGTACTCCTTCCTACAAACTGGAAGGAAAGACTCAAAACTCCCAAGTGATGGTGGAATTTATACCTTTCAATGTCAGGAATTTTAAGGGTGTGCTTTTATTAGAAGCAGACACCTTTGGAAAAATGAAATGAATGTATGCAAGTGGTGGGTATTTCTTAATTAATTAGAGCTGGTAGTCGTAAAATATATTCTTCAAGAATCACATCAAATCTAGCCTGTATTTAGAAATGCTAATGTTATTGGGGAATCTCTCTATACCAGTTACTTTAAGTCCTGATGGTCTTTTCACCAGCAGATAATGTAGCTTACATTTTAGTAGAGCTGTTGAATGCGATAGAGATTCCGTCAGCCTCAATATTTTTTCCTTAAGAAAAAAATTTTTGAAAAATTCCAAGAAAAAACTTTTTTATCTGAAGAATTCATAGCTAAATGTCTATGTTTTGTAGAAATTTTACTGTAACCTTACAGCATAAATTCCTGCTCCTGTTCAAGACTAAACTCTTTTTTCTTGCAATCTAGCTTTACTTATAAAATTCTATTTTCAAAAGACATTGGACTCTTAAAAATTTTAAATATCAACCCTCTCTAGAATCAAAAAGCATTTTTCACTTGTAGGTTCTTGCTCTGCCCTAATTTCTTTCAAAGTAAACATATTGGGATGATAAATAATGAAAATTATTTTCAAATAATATTTCTAATTTTTAAAAAATGTTTTTGAGACAGGGTCTCACTCTGTACGTAACCCAGGCTGGTCTTAAACTCACCATGGAGCCCAAGCTGGCCTTGGACTCAGGGCAATCCTCCTGTCTCAGCTTCCCAAGTGCTGGGATCATAGGCACGAACCACCATGCCTGGCTTATGTGGTGCTGGGGAATCTAACCCGGCTACTTCGATAAGTGCTTTAACTGCTGAGTTATTCCTCCAGCCCCTCAAATAATATTAACTTATGGTTTTCTCTTTGGCTCTGACTTGTTTACTATTTTGTAAAGCATGAGAGGCAGCCACAGGGCTTTACCAGAGAAATCAAAATTAATGCCCTTTACAAACAATGGGCTCTAAAAAGAATATATATGTGTGTGTGTGTGTGTGTGTGTGTGTGTTGTTCAGTAGAGAAATAACTTATTTGGCTCCCTGTAGTAGTTTAATTTACAAAATCACAAATGAGCTATTTTATTGGCATGTAATCACAAAGAAAAATATATAGACTGAAGACTAAATGGGTTTATTGTCAAGACTTGCAGGGTCTTATTTATTAATTACAGTAGTTGCTGAAAAACAGCAGAGGAAAATCATCAATGCTGAATAAAATAATCATCAACAGCTTCTATGTATTTAAAACAATTAGATTCTCAATGTTGAATCTTTCCAGCGAGCGTTGCGCATCCACCATGCCCTGTCTTCCAGCCAGCTCTCAGTTGTGGCTGCATCCAGGAACTCCCGCGGCTCCTGACCGCTGGTTTAACCGCATCTCACTCGGTCTCATCAAGGCTGACCCTTCTAACATCATGCCTACTAGCAGCTATGGACCTAGCCCCGCTGAAAGGTCCTCAAGTGCCCACACATGGTGCGATGTACCTCACCCCTCCTACCAGCAGAACGAAGCCACTGGACCATCTGCCCTCTCAGGTAGCCCCTTGTGAGTCGGTTGCGTTTAGTTTGTACTTATCGATACAATGTAAAATCAGCCTGAGCTTACGTCCTTGGGCTTAGGAAACCCACCCTGTCTGTGAACACAGACAGCACTTTGGCCACAGATGTGACTGGTTAGCTGCACAAGCAAGAAGGGTAAGTCCACATAACAATCCTTCATTCACCAGAGAAATCTGTAGTGGATTACAGCTTCTCTATGGTTAAGTCTGGTCTTAATTTACTGCTTTTATTCAGTTTTCAACCACAAACGAGCCCCTTATGAGGCATTCACTATGCAGAATTGACAACTCTTTTTATCTACTTGAAAAATATTTTTGGATAATAATTTATGGTTACAAAATATTTTAAGCAGTTTTGAATAGTTATATTATATTCTTTCAATGCTTAAGGATCCAGTATCCCCTGTAAAAATGGAATGCCAGGCAATCTGGTAATTTTGCATACAGTATTTATAACAACAGAGCAATTTGGACATATAGAAACAGAATTTTTATTTTTAAAAAGTGCATATTTCAGAGGAAGTCTTTTAAAAACTTTAAAGCTCTTAAATTGCATCTCAGGAGAAAAACTAGAGTTCAGAGTAGTATCTTTAGACCCTATACAGGGGTTAAAAAATAATTTTGGCAAGCATTGTGTTTTATTTATGGGTTAATGTTTAAAATAGCATACTCTGAACACCCTTCACAAGGAAAGAAAGTTGTGGCTTTTGAGAATACAGGGGAAGTTCATGTACTGTTTATATTTTATACATGAAACCAAAGTGGGAAGGTGACATTGTACTTTTTCACCATCAAACATATTCCTTTAATTTATATTCTGAATTAATGCTCTCTTTTAACAAAATCCATCTGAAGGGATTCATTGTCATTGGCATAGAGTCATTTTCCAAGGACTGATTGCCACTGACAAAGAGTCACTGACTATTTTGGAAAGCAGCAATAGGTTTAAAAACATCATACACCTTTGAGAAATGGCAGGCGCCAGAATCAGAGTGGTCGCCTTAGCCACACCTGGTGTGCTCTTGCCCGCCATTGACCCCTTACCTGGAAATGGAGTGTGCGTACATTGGATAGAAGGTGTTTTATGAACGGAAGCAATGGAGGTAGCATGCGTGGCATTCTTTTGGGTGGTATAGTGCTTTTGCTTTGCTTGAGAATCACTGTAGATACACAAAGCTTTCTAACTTTCCTCTTGGCTGAATTTGAACACTTGAGAAGTGACCGTACTCAGGGATTCTCCCCTCACAGTTGAACAAAGTAAAACATTCAACGTAGGCCCATTTTCCTCATGAGCTGCCTCACAGCCTTGAGCAGAGAATGAGTGTTTGGGGAAGACCCTCTTTGGCATATAACAAGAAAGGGCATCGCCTTTGCAAGAAAGAGTGCTATGTTATTCTCTAAAACATCTCTCTTCATGAGCCATATGCCAATCATATTTTTTAAAAACCCAAATTTTGTGTGTGACACAAGCGGGGGTGGGGGGAGCTGTGTAAATGCAATAGCAAAAGACCACTGCATTGCTTTGGTTAGTTAAGCTATTATTGCTTCTTTATAGACTCAGATTCTGTTTGATTTTCATCACAGAAGCAGGTGGGATGTGTTGGCTGCTGATTCTCATTGTTGGTTTTGAATTTTTGCTGGAAACATTATATTACCATTCAGAACTTGCCCTATTCCACTTTCAATCTGATAGCGGTGTCTCATTACTTTAATAGGCATTCTAATAAGGTGTTCAAAAAAGGTTAGGCAACAGTGGCATCACCTTCAAATGCCACTTAATACAATTCCGAAATCATTTATATTAAATTGGTTTCATTCATGGTGTTACAACTACCTTTTGCTGTTCATCTCAAATGTATTAAAACATACAAAAGAGCAACTCCAGAAACAGATTGGGGAGCTTTGGAGTTCTGAGTGCTGTCATGAGTTAGCCTTGTCAGTCCATGCAAAAATAGTTTGCAATCACCAGCTGCAGACCAGTGAGCACAACATTTCAGAGGAAGATTTAGTTGTTTCTCTCATCCACTTGGGGCAAAACCCAGAAAGTCACGAGAGTGATTATCCCAGACCCAGTGCTCCTGGATATTGCTCTCGTGTGTCCTTCTTCCTGTAAAAGCATTATATGTGAAATAGAAGGGGAGGGCCATGAACACTGAGCTTCTCCATTGTATAATCATTACAAAGCTATCCAGGCTAACTCATTTGTTGTTTTCTACGTCGCTGTGCAATTTCAAGGTTTTAATGGTTCTTAAAATATAATACCCCGTGTCATTTATTTCCTGAAGTGAAAGCTAGTGCCAGCCTTCAGAATTCATGTAAAACAAGTGGTTCAATATGGTTTGAAGAGAGAATGAAAACTTGATAAGTAATTAATCTACCTTGAATGCTTTCTTAATGGTTTGCACCTTTTCTTACTGATTTTTTAAAATCTGGATTTATTCAAAAGAAAGTTAAATAAAACATACATCCACATCTTTGTATAGCACATTTGTTAGAGTGAAACCCACACACAGTGAAGCAAGAAAGATTGAACATTTAAATAATTTTTAAAAATATAAAGGTGTTTCTGGTTGAATACTAGAAACTTTGTTTTTTTTTTTTTCTTTCTTTCTTTTTTTTTTTTTTTTGAAGTTGGTGCCTTGAAGCTATAGTAGCAGGGAAAGATTTGAAATGAGCATAGAGAAGGAGCAAATTTCCTGGCAGGAAACCTCTTTGTCAAACACTAGGTGTAGGTAAAGAAGTCGTCCCTGTCCAATTGCTGATTTGCAGACAATGCGGCTTAAGAGTAAAGACAACCCAGAGGGATCACTGAGGCCCCAGCTCAGCTACAAGCCAGCTGAGTCTACTTGGAGGCCATCTTGACACTACAGAAGACTGACTAGCAAAGGTGTATTGTCTGAGACATCAAGCAGGCAGTGGAGACTCTCATCAAAAGCCTGGGTAATGGACCTAAGAGTAGAAGGACCCAAGGGACCTGAGTAGAAGGGAATGAAGGAACAGAATGCATCTCATTGGTCAGCGTGGCCACACGCAAATTCATTCAGGGAAGTTGATGAAAAGATCACAACTTTTGAAACTCCACAGAGATACATATCTCTGCCCTACAAGTGCGGTTCAGGACGCAAACGGCAATTCCAAAGACACAGAAACCCATGTAAGGTTGAAGAGTTATCAGAGTGAAATTAACAGGGTTAGCAACAGAACCTGAAAGTTGGCCCTCGAGTAAATGCAGAAGGATTCCCAGGATTCTTTGCAAGCAAGGGTTACATCAAAGGATTTTCCCATATGCAGAAATGACAACCATGTTGGAAAGGACAGCAGGAGACCCAACAAGATAGTGTCTAGGTCCAAGACTGGAGCTGATGACACTCACCAAAGGATTTTCTGCTTCCTCATGAAGAAGCACTGGGGCTTAAAAAGAAACTTTATAATGTTGTCATTGTTGTATAAGTCTACGATTGCATAGATATACACATACATGCACATACCTAAATTAATTGCTTGGTAAACACATATAGCCTTCACCCAAATTACTGGCTTAATCAAGCACAAGAACAGTGGGTGCCCGAGCTTCAGAACACTTATTCGGGTGCCAAGAAGAAACACCTGAACCGGGGTGAGCTGAATTAAGCATTCCATCAGTCAACATGTTTTGGCACCTAGCAAAGGCTGGCCTCGATTGGATCCACCGCACACCCAGTAACCCGGATAAGGACAGCAAGCCTATCATCTGCACGGAGGTTGCATCTGATTTGGGGATTGCCAAGTAACCCAATTTTAGAATAGCACAAATTTTAATTGTATGTTTCATTTAACTGGCACCTGTCCTTGGAGGCTGTCATTAAATTCTAACAAGCTATGATGTGGGAACTATTATTATCTATGATTTGTAGAGAGGCAAAAATAAATAAGAAGAGAAAGAAAGAGAGGAGACAGGAAGGCAGGAGAAGGTTTAGGGGAATGGAGAAGTGGACGACGAGAGCTCGCACCAGTAAAAGAACATTGTGTCAATTATCCAGAAAGATGCCAGAAAAGGGAAGTGCACATCATGGAATTTCTGGTGTTTGAGGTATGATTTTACTGAATTCCCACTAACTCATCAGTCACTCTATGATGTGGATAGAATGTATCGCTTTTTTTTTCTAGGTAAACTAGTGGGGAAAAAATGCCTCCTAAATAAAATGACCAACTTTCAGACTGAGTCTGTTTTTAAAGTAAGTTTCAGTTGGGCATGGTGGTGCAGACCTGTAATCCTAGGACTCTGGAAGGCTGAGATAGGAGGATTGCACGTTTGAGCCCAGCCTGGGTAATTTCAAGTAACTCTGTCTTACAAAATAAAACAAAACAAAATACCCCCCACCCCCCAAAAAAGAAAAATGTCTAGGAATTAACTTGGTGGCAAAGACCTAGGCTCAATCCTCAGTACTGAAAAAAAGATGAAGAAAAGAAAAGGAAGAGGCTGGAGGAATGGCTCTGTGGTTAAAGCACTTGCCTAGTAAGCACTAACTACCTGAGTTCAATTCCCCAACACCATGGAAGCTATAATTCCAGCATTCAGGAGGCTGAGACAGCAGGATTGCCTTAAGTCCAAGGTCAGCCTGGGCTCCATAGTGAGTTCAGAACCAACCTGTGCTCCATAGTGAGACCCTGTCTCAAAAACAAAGGCAAGTTTCCCCACTATTAATACCCCATACTACCCGGTTTCTACACTGTGGCTATTGAGGAGTGAACTAGAGGAAGGGGGTCAAAGTATGGATGAAACAAATCAGATAACATGGAGAGGCATCCAGGTTGGGCAGTGGGCTTGTGGGCGTGTGTACTATCCTGTTTACTTTAAGTTTAGATTTTTCCATAATAAAAAGTTAAGAGAAATTCAATTAGAGAAGCTTTTAAACATGTGTGCAAATTTAGCTGGGCAAAGTGATTCATTTTACACCATAAAATTTCATCATAAACACAAGAAAAACATCTTATATTAATTATTTTATATTACTAGGCTTATATTAATGATCTCACTGTAACTGTAGCAAGTTCTTCCGAAAAAGACTACTTATAAATATAGTAACATATATATATGTTACTATATTTATAAGTAGTCTTTTTTTTTAAAAAAAAGGATAGCCCTGGGTTTTCAGACTAAATACCAAATATGCTTTCTGTTTAGATCAAATTTAGCTTTAAGTAAAATAATCAGCCCTTGCTCCTAATTCTAATGGAAACGTAAGGCTCTTAACTGTGTAGCTATAGTAGCACTGTTCAATACTACTGCTAATGGTGATTTATATGAAATAATTAGCAGGCTGTTTCTGCTGTAAAGACATGCAAAATTCGTCCTAAACCAAAGGCAAAACAATAATAAAAACTACTGACTTTTAACCTTTCTACAAATTTAAATAAAAAATGTGTTCAGGGACTTACATTAATAAAGCCTGTTAAGGCGGGAAGAATATTTCACATTCATGCCATTCATCAGACAGGTTCATGACCTGGGTAGAATTACTACAGCTCCTGCAGTTTTTAAACCAGAATGAGAGAGGACACGAAATACTCTTTTATAATTAGAAAATTTTACTAGAGTTGACAGAAACAAGGAAACATACTCTAGTGCTTAGTATACGCTCCGGAATTAGGGTACATAAGGGTAAAGCCACAGTCCGGCTTCGTGATACAGGCATGTAATCCCAGTACTCCGAGAGGCCGAGGCAGGAGGATCACAAATTTAAGCCCAGCCTGAGCAATTTAGGGAGATGTGTCTCAAAATAGTCCATGGGTTCAATGCCTAGGACCAGACAACTCTCAACACCCCCCACACTGGGAAAAAAAATAGTAACCAAAAAATTAAAGGTATTGAGCAGATGGACGTGTAATCCCAGAGGTGCATTAAAATAGAAACAACCAAAGAAAGCTAAGGCATGCGGACTGTAGGAAATTTAAGGGTTGGCCCGTACTTTGTGGCTGGAGTTAGACAAGGTGCAACGTACAGGCCTTCTTCCCAATGTACTAAGTCATGTTGAAATGGCAACCATAAACTCTTTCTCACCGGGAGGTGTTTCCTTGCCAAATGTCAGAAGAACCCTAATGTTCATGATCATCTTGTGCTCCCCTAATTTCCTGTTGAGTGACACTGAGCGAAAGCCACCCCTATTGAGGGTGTCACAGCCCGCTGAGGTCTCACTGATGCGGAGAAGTCAGCCCCGTTGTGTATCCGTCGCCGGGCCTGAGAAAATTCCATCGGCAGCGCGGATTTGTGCCACTTCCGTGGCTCTGCCACGGGCAGCACAAAGGGGCCCGAGTGAAGCAAGCCCCCCGGCAGCTGAACGCCCTTAAAGACCACTCGGGAACTTTATTTGGTGCCAAATAGAGTGACCTGCCAGCGTCAGCTGCGGGAAGCGTATTGTCCTGGGCTCTGCAGTCTGTCGCAGGGGCCTATTCATTTCTGAGGAAATTTTCAGGTATTGAATTTTAATCCGTGATGGCCAATTATAATTTGGGACCCTTTTACATTAGAGGCTGGGCTTCGCCCCGTTTGGCAATTAAGCCAGAGCCGCCGAATGCGTGATTTTAATTTCCGGAAAAAAGCAGGTGCTTCCCTTGGTCAGGCACCGGTCCCTGATTTCCCTCGTATGTGGAGTTTTCCATGTTTTTATTTTCAAATTCTCACCCTTCCCCCTCTACGTTCACTGCGTGTCACACAGTGGATACCCTCCAGCTCCTTCAAGAAGGGCTTATTACAACTTTTTAAAAACAATTTATTCTGTAGGTGTGTGTCTGGTTCCCATTCCGCAGCAACGTACTACGTTGCTTTGGAAAGTAATCCAGACGAGGAGATGTCGCTAACATCGTCCAACATTTGCAACGATGAAGCGGATTCCCACAGAATAGTGTCTCTTTCTTTCAACTAATTGAAGACACCTCTAACAACTGAGGAACCGTTTGTGTTTGTTTCCTTAGGGCTGTGTGTCTGCTGCCTACGGTGTGCTCCTGTTCACACCCAGGATTTGAGAAAGCCCCTCACAGCGTGAGATACCGACGACGAGGTCCCCTGAAGGGGTTAATCTGGAGGTAAATGCTGCATAAATCAAAATTCTGATTTGAAGCAGCTTTGCCTCCTGCACTAAGATGGTGCGGTCTTATCTTTTAAACGTTACCGATAGAACCGCCCTAACACAGCCAGTGAGGAGGAAATTAGACAAGGGGACTTCCGTTCGTTCTGATGCAGATAGGCCCCGCCCCTCTTGCCTGCTGGGAGTGGACTGTCCACTTCACTATTCCCCTTCCTGGCCCGAACCGTGAAATGCAATTGTTGCTATGGTGGCCACCTGCGTGGTGGCATTGAAGTCCTTGGTGGTCCTAGACAGACACTACTGATACGGGGGCGAGTCAGAGAGGAAGAAAAGAAACACAGTGGGTCGCTGGGCGTAGTGGCGCACAGCTGTGATCTCAGCACTCCGGAAGGCTGAGGCAGGAAGACTGCAGTCATCACAGGTTCCAGCCCAGCCTGGGCAGCTTAGCAAGACGCTGTTGCAATCTAAACAACAACACCAACATCGACAAACTAAAAAAGGATGGGGAAGCAGCCCAGTGCAAAGGCCCTGGGTTCAATTCCCAGGATTACTAAATAATTCAATTAAGTTGAAGAAAGCAGAAGCAAAGAAAAGAGAGAAGAAATTAGAGAAAGGGAAACAACAGAGAAGACAATTATGCATGTGACTGACTACTGCCGGCAGCTTGGTCACTCCTTGTGTCTTCAGGCCGTCCTCTACTGGTTCAAACTTTACTTTCCTCTTTTGGTCTCTGTAATCTTCCTAATGCTGTCATTTAATTAGCTGAGAATTAGACAAAAAAAAAAAAAAAACTTGACAGACTCTTACGGGTTCACAGGCAAATGCTTTTGGTAAAAGAGCAAACCAAGCTGGGCTGGTGATGCACGCCAGTACTTATAGCACTCTGGGATGCCGAGGCAGGAAGACCTCAAGGAGGATCGCGAGTTTAAGCTCAGCCCGGGAAATTTAGTAACTTGGTGAAAGTCTGTCTCAACAATCAAAATAAAACTAGTCTGGGGATATAGCTTGATGTGAAGGCCCTGAGCTTAGGCTTGATGTCAGTAAGAAAAGGAAAGAGAGGGAGAGGGGGAGAGAGAGAGAGAGAGAGAGAGAGAGAGCGAGAGAGAGAGAGAGCAAATTCTGGATTTGAAATATGATATGGCCTAACCCAAAGGACATATTTAACATCTCACTTAAAAATAGCTCTGTGTTATGATTTGGATATTGTCATGACACTTGGTCCCAAGTGGAGCTGTGTTGGGAGGTGTGGAAACTTTGGGTGTAGCCCCTGCGAAGCCTGCTAGGTCACTGGAGACACCACACATGGGAGGAATTAATGTAATTCTTGCAGATCCAGATTGAATTTCTAGGACAGTAAGTGTTAAAGAGACTAAGCATGGCTGTGGATCTCTCCAAATTCCTGCTTCAGCCTGTGATCGCTTTGGACGCTTTCCCGCATATGTCTCCACCACAGTGATACCACCTGCCGCGAGACCTTCACCAGAGCCAAACAGATGCATTGTGCACTTAAATACTCAGGACTGTGAGCTAAAAGACTTCTTTTATGTATAAATGGCACAGCCTCTAGTGTTTTCTCAGAGCAACAGAAAATGGATTTCCAGGGATATGGCCCAGTGGTAGATTGCGAGAAGGTGTGCCCTGGTTAAGATATGACGGTGTGGTGGTAAAGTGCTTGCCCAGCAAGTGCAAAGCCCTGGGTTTATTCCCCAGCTCTGCAGTAGAAAGACCCTGGGATTGTCCCTACCATCACCCACCCACCCACACACACACCCACACCCACACCCACACACACACACACACACACACACACACACACACAGACACACACCTGAACTAATACACTCTCCTCTGTTTTAATAAATATGTCCTATTTAAAAGTATGACATTGCTTCTCAAACGGTGTTGTAAGAAACGCCTATGTTCTACTGAATATTAAATGATGCACCCTTAGGACTGTATGCCGTCATCAAATACATGTCAAAACACTGCAAACTATTTGCGTTCTGAGTGAGTCATTATATTTATTGTCGTATAAGTTCTGAAAAGTCCTGCACTGAAAAAATATGTTTAACTAACTGAACCCAGTGTTTTACAAAATAATTTGGCTATAAAACATTTTCCCTCCTAAAACACCTCATAATTCATATTTTTGAAGAACAGAAATAAAGGAATACAATGTGTCGATAGTACATTGCAATAGCTGGGTACATGAGGTCTGTGCTGTGGAATTTTAATATGCATGTTTAATGTGGAGTGATAAGCTGGTTGTGAGCTTTATATTTTATGACACTGCTTAATTCTACCATGCGTGTTTACTCTGCTGTGTCCCCAGAAGCCTCTTACCACCCCAAGGACAGGAAGTATGTTTTCATTTCTGCTGTATACTTGAGAACATCCCCAGAGCTTGACATGTTGTAAAATATTTGACAAATAAATATTTATTTGAATGAGTGAATGAACACTGGGGTAGGTATCTTTTAAACTTCAGGTATAATTTCATTAGGATGTGGGCTTACAAACTGCTTGGCCTCAAAGTAAAACTAACAGAACTCCAAGAGAGAGTGATTCCATTGAACTGGTCTTTAATAGCTTTGTCAGAGGCCAATAAATTCCTCACCAATTACTCTATTGTCTGACGCGTCATTGCTCCTGTTAGCTGGTCTATTTGAAGTCAATGTTCATTCTATTCCATAATTTTTCAATTTGTTTTTAAGTCTTTATATCTTCAATTACCTTCCAATAGCTGTGTCTTACCTGCCATCCACTGTCTGGTGGATGATTTCTTAAAAGCAAAGCTTAACAGTGAGCTTCATACATCATTAGATGTCCCAAGAAACTCAGTAAAGAGACAGGAAGAGGCAGTAAAGGCCTAGAGTTGAAAAGCAGGTGGAAGAGAAGATGTAAAAAGGAGTAAGATGTCAAAAATCATTTTGAAAACACGGACCGAGTGTCTGTTCCGTGAGGGGCATAGTTTATGAAGCCCAGAGAAATCAAGGTCGGCCAAAAGTAGGAAATTTTCATAATATAGCATGACGAATTAGGCTCCTAAATCTATTTTATACTGTAGAATGACTTGATATTCCTAGAGTGGTCATTTGATATGTAAATTATTGATTTTGCTCTGTTTTCACATTTGTCTTCTTTTGTTTTGTTTTGTTTTGAGACAGGATCTCATGCTACAGTCTAGGTTCATCCTGAACTCACCATGTAACCCAAGCTGGCCTTGGACTCAAGGCAATCTTCCTGTCTCTGCCTCCCGGGTGCTGGGATTATGGGCATACACCACCACACCTGGCTTATATGGTGCTAGGAATAGAACTCAGGATCTTGTGCTTGCTAAGGATTTGCTTTAACCACTATGCCATTCCTTCAGTTCCTGTCTTTTCTATCTTGACAATGCCACCAATTTTCCTAAGAGTATACATTATTTTGTTATAGGCTGGGACAAACAACTTTACCTGGTTATATCACATAAAATTGAAAGTAAATTTTGTCACCTAAAATCAAAGTAGTAATTGTTTAAATTTCTACATGAGTAATGTTTTTTGACTAAAGGCTAAAATATGTACTCTACCCTATGGGGCAAATCTGGCCTACTACTATTTGTTTGTTTTGATTTTGGCATTGGAGATCGAATCTAATGCCTTCACATCTTAAACATCCTCTCTACCACTGATTTACAAGCCAGTGCTGTGTTATCTGTTTTTGTCAATAAAGTTTTATTGGCACGCAGAGATGCTTGCTCTCTTTTCTATTGTCTATGATGACTGTCATGCTCCAAAAGCAAAGCTGGTAGTAGCAACAGGGTCGATGTCATCTGCAAAGTTGCACGTCATTATTATCCGGTCACTTGTAGAAGTAACGTGCTGACTTCTTGTCTAGACAACCTTTGATAATTTGGGCTAAGTAAAATGGTAATTTGTGTGAGATCAAAACGATTGATAGCTAAAAATTTAATATCTCCCTTTGGATATGATTTTGTTCCTATATTTGAACGTGACACAAATATTATTCTGGGAATTTTTATCTAATAAATGTAACATTCTCTACTCTGAGGGATATTAAAGATCTGAATCACTAGCAGTTGGACTTCTGTGTAATTTTTCAGTGCTGCTCCCTTTGTTCCATATCTGTAAGTGTAGCCAGAAAAATCAAGGATATCTAACTTTTCTTGTTACATATTTTATTCTGGGAACATAAAATTTGTCTCAGAAGGTAGTATGTGGTCATGGATATTGACTCCAAAATAGTCCAAATGATCCATATTTTCTGATATTCTTTTTTTTCGTATAGTATCATCTTCAATAGAACCAGTCAGACTTGTGTGACTAATAGGCTAGCTTCTGAGCATAGGTCTAATACGATATTGTGGTCTTCATGCTTTCCTGCAAGAATCAGCTACAAGCTAAGAGAAGACCTAAGCGGCGTGTTGAAAAGGTTGTAATGGCAAAGAGCTGAGCTAGTGGCCATCAGTCAAGGAGCAAATGAGGCATCCTGACCCACACCTTTGCAAGGCCACTCTCTGCTTCCCATGCAGAAGCTCCTGCTGAGAGCCTATTAACAATTTCCTAGGGCTCTGTGAGCCAGTCCACCAGCTAAGCCACTCCTCAATTCTGGACCACAGAATCTATGAGCTAATACATGGTTACTTTACCATAAATTGTACAACAATTTGTTATGCAGCCAACATTAAGTTATATGGAGCACAAAAGTGTGGCCACTGATTTGGTGGTAGTAGAGGGTACTAGGAATTGAATTTAGGACCTTGTACGTGCTAAGGACATTCCTACCTCTGAGCTACATTGCCAGCCTACTATTATTTGCTATTATCTACTATTTGTCAGATATGTGATCTTGGGCAAATTCTTTAATTGTATTGCTTAGCTTTCTCATAGGCAAAAATGGAGATATAATTGTCCTTATGGCACAGAATAGTTATAAAAAGTTCAATGAGATAATGAGAAGAGAAAAGACTTCTTGGAGTTTAGTAATTGTTAAAAAAAAATAAAATAAAATAAAACGCAAAACCTAACTATTATTTACTTTTAATTATAAGAGCTGACTATAGGTACTCACACAAGAATTCTTTCACACTTCATTGTTGGCAATTTAAGTGGATAGCTACTAGAATTTTAAAGGACATTTGCCCTACATTCTCATGTGCATATAGACACTGTGGAAGACCAAAGGTGAATGTCATAGTTCAGCCACGCATGTAATTAGGAGACACTATTATCAACATAGCTAAAAACGGGAGCATCTTGTAACTACATAAGACAACATATTAACAATAGAGAGTAAAGAACAGGCCACTATCCAAGAATATAGTTTTTAAAAACCTGCATAGTGTGTAGTCTACCCTTAGCCACCATATTTTAAAAATTAAATGACAAAAGTATTTTTTATTTAATTTGCTAAAGCCTAAACCATACATATTGGGTTTTGGTAAAATTAAATGATAAATAGCAACATAATATGATTCTTTGCAGATTGTTTGAGTTATCTAACCCTTCTCTAGTCCAAGGGATTATTGAACAAAACCAATGTTCATTCAAAAACACTTCTGAAGTCTGTTGTGGATTACCAATATCATCGGTGAAACCTGTTTCAAATTTATTGCTTTCATTCAGGTTAAATAACAAAAGGGTCCATTTGTCCCACCGCATGTATATACATGAATTTAGCTTTCATCATTCTCTACAAGTTTAATCCAGTGATTTATGTTTTTTAAATGCATATTCAGGGAATCTGTTGAAGAAACCCCTCAGAAAAGGTAGGTGGGATTAATAGGATGTGTGTAAGATTTAAAGCTGGTGAGTTCAGCTTGGAGTTAAAAAGAGAAAAAATAATGTATCACTGTAACCCTTCTCCAGGTTCTAATCATTGTGATGACTTTTGCAAAAGAGAACTGGCTGAGGTCATGAAAGTTCAGAAACAATGATCCTGGTCCTCCAAGTGCATGACTTGGAAGAAAAGCCATGGCTTCATCTTTTCTCTTTTTAATAGTGGAATACACCACTCTGTTTTTTCTAGAAAAAAAAATCTGACCTCTATTTAGGTCATCATATAAATGGTTCAATTTGAGATTTCGGTGTCCTTGGTTTACTTTTGGAAAGGTGTGATATTTCATTACCACAAACAGCAGCAAAAACTAGGCAAAAATTGTGTGAGACTACTTCTTCAAAATGATGATTTAGAGCAATACAATACTTTACTTTGAGATCATCAGATAGCAAGCTTTCAGAAAACAATACTCAGACTTACTTTGTAATTGATGATGTTATACATTTAAACACATTCAGTTTGAATTTTGCAGAAATAACGTAGTGAAAACAGGATGAGAGAAATCTCTCTCTCTCTCTCTCTCTCTCTCTCTCTCTCTCTCTCTCTCTCTCTCTTGTGTGGGAAGCCCATTTCACTCTGTCAGGTATTTTGCTTCAATAGCATACTAACATTTGCAAATATTCACTACTTCCTTTCACAATAATGTTGTTTCATCTAGTACAATACCTCTATTCTGCTGAATATTTTATTTTATTTTATTTTATTTCTTTAAAAGTACTAGGGTGAACCCAGCCAAGTCATCCTGTGTTCTCTCCTAGTCTATTATGATGTATTATTAACAAGATTACAGACAGATGATCTTGGATGCAGATTTTTGTGTTTGATTCCAGTTAGATGAGTGATAACATAATTATCTGCTGATGGTAAATTAAATTTGTTTTAAAATCATGTGATTGACCACAGGTAATAAAAAATGACCTAGTGCAACCAATACAGAGTTACAGAAACAGAATGTTTTCAAACTTTACACAACACTCTCATATCTCTTCTTCCTCTTAACCCTCTGAATGCAAAATCCATTTCTCCTTTTCTGGGTGTTACTAAGACCATATCTTTTGTAACAAGTCACTGTTCTAAATGTCATGTATCTCCCGCTATAGCCCTCCACAGTCTACTCACTCAGCCTCTGTACATTTCAGTCCTCGTGTGGCTGCAGAAGTTTGACTTCTCCACCCCCAGATCTATTCCGCACTGCCTGTCAGTCACATCTCCGTTCAAGACACTTCACTGCGCACAAATCAACTTTGAGTCAAGTCTACTGCTAATCGATAGACCCTTATAGATTGTTTTAGTGTACCAAATCACTTCCCAGAAAATATCTTGCTATCTCATTTCTAATGGGAAAACAACAGAGGAGATTTCAATCTGGGCCACTGCAGAAGAAAGACTCAGGTAATGCACACATCTGGTCCATCAGGGGTCTAGATCCATACAGCTTGGTACGTGACATGGGAAAATATTTTCTCTCAAGTCATAGACACACACAACAGGAGCACATCCTCTGTGACAGTATGAAATGCTGAAGGAAGTGCCTGCTGTTGGATCATCTCAACTATAAAGGAAGTGTGCTTGCTACTTAAATCCATCCCAGCCGTGTGGGCAAGATAAGCACATGCTAAAAACACAAGTGTCTCTTTTGGGGGGAAAAATCTGCTTTGACATCTTTTTCTTTTTCCTCTTTTTTAGTGGCTCAACAGAAAATTTTGACTACTAGTCAATCTTTGAATAATAACCCAGTCCATTTATCGTCCATATTCCAAAAGATATTCAATGCTGTAATAAAAGAGTTAAACAGGACGCTGAGCAGCTGTTCATAACAAGCTATCCCGTTCAGTAGTAAAGGGGAGTACAGACGAAATTGCTATATTTATATGCTCGACTTTGTAGTTGACAACATTCTGTCATCTTCTTTAATCTTTGTAGCTGCACCGTGAAAAAAAATCACTATCTACCTGAATTGCAGTCTGGAAACTGAGGCTCAGACTCTCAGTTTCCTCTGTTCAAACAGGTGGCATCTTTGAGATATACCCTTAAATATGGTCAGAAGATTCTGCAATCTTCCTTCCTTTAGATGATGCAAAACTTGGTCATTTACATCATCAAGTTTTTTTTCTTTATTTGAAATGAAAATTTAGCTCTGAAAAGAAATGGATTTTGGTCTTAGATGATTTCCACATAGAATTACAGCCTTTTATATATTTTTTCTGGCTGCATGGGAGGATAGGATATTGCATTCTGTACAGTGTGAAGCTCTACCTGACCTAGGATGGAGGCTACTGAAAAACACTCATTTTAGAAATTTTGGTATATCCAGAAATGTAAACAGGTGTCTACTGAGCCTCCAGGTTCTTGATGAGCATTGTGGCTTTTTTTTATTGGGGGGGCGTGGTAAAGGGGTGCATGTGTGCATGTGCACATGTGCACATCCAGGAAATGGGATCCAGGCCTTGCAGATTCTAGGTAAATTCTCTATTACTGAGCTGCATCTCCAGCCCAAAGAACACGCTCTCAAGTGCAGATGGCAGCTTCTGAGATGGCTTTTGTGATCCCCTCCTCCTGCTGTTCCTGCTTAAGTTCCTCTCCTCGCATATGGGCTGGACCTAGTGACTTAGATCTAATGACTAAAATATGGGGCCTGGGCAGTACAGCACACACAATGGAATCCTAGGACTCTGGAAGACCTAGACAGGAAGCTCTCAAGCACAAGCCCAGCTGGGCAATTTAGAGACTTACGTAGACTCTCAAAATAACAATCAATGAAGCGGGCTGACATGGTGGCTCAGTGTGAAGGCCTTGGGTTTACTCCTCAGCATTGATGTGTATATAAAAGTACTCTGCTCTGCCTTGCCCACCCTTCCTACTTGCTCCTCCTGATGGGGCTACTGGCTGTTCTCTGAGCTGTCCTGCCGGAGGGCTTCTGTGGCAAGGAGCCGAAGGAAGCTGCAGCCAATAAAAAGTAAGGAGCTAAGGTCTGTAGTCCAACATCTCGTGAGGAACTCAACGTGCTGCTGGGAGCAGATCATCCACTGGGTGACCCCAAGATGACGGTGGACCGGGTGTCACCTCAATGGCAGTCTTGAAGCCTGATCCAGAATACTCGTTTTGGCTTTGCCCAAATTCTTGACCCAGGTAACCTGTGGTCATATGTTTGCGGCCTTAATCTATTATGATGTGGGATAATTTGTTACACAACAGCATGTTGCTAATGCATTGATTTTAATCCAATTCCCTTTTCTTACCCTTATGGATGCCATGTCCTTTCCATTGTCTGTACTCCATTTGGATAAATATTTGATGTAAATTGCTTACACAAACTACATAGTGGCTGAAATTATTGCTTTGGTGTCAGAAATGTCTGTACTGCGCCTGGATTACCCATTAGTTCCAACATGCTGGGGAAGTTATTTAACTTACTTAGTACTTATTTCATCATCTGTAAAGGAACCTGTCTTAGTTTGTTTTTTGTTGCTGGGACAGAATAACTGACATCTATAATTTAAGGGAGAAAAGATTTATTTTAGCTGAGTTTCAGAAGATCTCTGTGGCTGGCAATTGTGAAGGCTTAGCTGTTTACAGTTTGGAAGATAGAGGTCAACTGAGGAAGGACAGAACTAGCTTGTACCTTTCTGGGTCATGTCCCAGTGATCTGCCCCATCCAGGTCACATGCCTGGTAAAGTGCCACATAACCAGCGAATCCACCACATGCCTTCCATCTATAATTTATCCCACTCCTGTCCTCTACCACACACGTATAATCCACCCATCCATACCAGATGCCATCTTTTAACAGCACAGAGAATCCGTAGGTAATCCACAACATCCAAACACAGGAGGCTTCTGGGGAACATTTTAGATCCATAGCGTAACAGAATCTACCTGTATTAACCTACTTGGGGTGTGTGCATGTGTGTGTGCATGCGTGTGTATATGCTTTGATAAGGTGAAAATGAAATATTTAGCAACTTGAAGGTCCTTAAAAAGTATTAGCTATTACAAATACACCTACTGTGGTCTAACTGCACGTTTTGGTTTGTCTTGTTGTACAGGGAAAGGAAATTTGGCACTTACATTACACGTGATGCTACTTGAAGCTATTAAACCTCTGATAAGGAGGACTGAAATTTGTAGAAGAAATAGAGGAACTGTTAGCATGAGAGCCGGGAGACCTTGACTTTCTTCTCTCTTTAGGTCTTAGATTTCTCGCAAGGAAAAAAATCTAAGTTTTTAGCTGTAAAGTTCAATTATATCTCTATCTGCATTGTAAGTTACCCAAGTCTGTATAAAACAATACCATCTCTATTACACATGTATATTACATGTGTATGACCATGTACATTACACATGTTTAAGACATACAAAATGAGTCAATTATAGAGCTTCCATTCCTCAGGCCTGTCTTTTCTTTGTCTTTTCCTTTTCTCCTCTTTTTAAGCAGCTTTTGAAAAATGGAGAAGAGTAATGAACCCCAAATGCATTGTCCTCTTCCCTAAGTACCCAAAGAGTTTCCGTTAAAGACTGAACGCAAGGAGATCAAGGAATAACTATAAAAAGTCCTTCAATGTTTTTGCAAGACATAAATATAATCTAAATACATGATAATAACTGATCTGTGGTATCTTGAAATAGAAGCCATGTTACGAAGATATTTTTCACTTGATATATCTCAGATCCTGTGGGTGACACAAGCTTGTTTTCTCCGCCACGCTCTAAAAGGGTAATTGGAGGAAACACTAGACAATTTGACATCCAAGGCTCATATTGAGAAATATTTATAGATATTGACAGTTAAATACAATGTATTCGAGCATCAGGCACAATATGGCATCATCCTGGCTTGCTACGAGCTTTCCCAAATCATAATCAAGAAGCCAAGCTTTGTTCTGCTAATAAGTAAATTGAAAATAACTGTGTATAGGCGAATGAATCAGTGCTCTCCAGATCACAGGTCCATATGCTGTATTAGGGAAATAATATTAAAACCTATTACTTTTTCTTTAATAATATGTAAGGTTCTGTGCAACCAACCCCTTGGATTTAGAAGTTAAACAATCAGCTGGGCGTGGTGGTGCAGGCCTGTAATTCCTCAACTTTGGGAGGCTGAAGCAGGAGGACTGCTATTTAGAAATCAGCTTGGGTAACTTAGAAACTAAGCAAGACTCTGTCTCAAAATCACGTAAAAAGTGGGCTGGAGATGTGGATGCCCTTGGTTCACTTTCCCAGTACTACAATAAATACATAAATAAATAAATAAGAAGAAAAAATTTAAACACACCAAAATAGGAAAATGCAATAAAGCAATAGTCTAAATACTTTGCTGGAGGGAAAGCAAATACAAAGCATATTTCCTGATATCTCATTTAATAAAGTGAAAAAATTATAAAGTCTATAAAAAACGAAAGTCCATTTACCCTAAGTCTTAAATAATAGAAATAGCTATCCTCAAACAAAAGCTCTAATAATTTTTTTGTTTTACCCGCAAATCTAGAGATGAATGCTTCATACTGAGTAGAAAGAAATAAAATTCACTTTTGTTGGGGATATGAAAAGTTGATGTGTACATACACAGAAAGGTTTTCATGGGAAAAGAGGCTAATTTCTCAATCTGTGCTAGTACATTAAATGTCATAATCTGGGGATAACTGTCTTACTTTACATGAAAACATATGTGGGGATGTGCACATGTATGTATGTACATGTCAGTTTATGCACAGAACAAAACAGTGGGTGTTTTCAATTGAATAACCTTTCTTGGCTAATTCACCTTAGGAGTTTTACACACACACATACACATACACAAGTGCATGCGCGCATACATATTTATTATCAGGGTTTTTTTGGCAATGCTGGAACCAGACTCTGAGTCTTGTGCATGATAGGAGCTTATCTATATTTCTATGTAGTTGTAAATCACACACAGACACACACATAACACACACACACACACAGAGACATACAGAGCTCTGGGTTTGCAGGTGTGCACGATGGCGCTCAGCTTTAAATTTTTTTGAATTATTATGTATTTTAACGACATATTTTTCTCTTAATGGTCTTCGTTTTGTTCAACGTGGTTTTCACTCTACTCATATCATCTCTGTCTTCTATTTGTTATTTGTAACATTGTTCTTTCTTTACGACCTGAAATGTATATAGATCTCAGCGAGTGTTGGCCTACTTACTGGAAAAGCCACTTAAGTCCTTGTTCTTGCACCTTGAAAGTTGGACTCCGGGAACCTGGTTAGTTGGAGACCACTCTCCCAAAGAGAGAGAGTGGCAGGTCGAGGGGTGGTGTGTGCTGAGGGTGGGTTTAAGCAGTCCTTGTTATGCTGTAGTGTGTGGGAGGACAGTTTTGAACCCATGAGTAGGAGCGGGACAGGAAAGGGGACCCAGGCTTGTCTCTTGTCAGGTGGACTGCGGCACTAAAACCTGATAGGGGAGCGCAGGTAGGAGGCAGGGCTTCACGCCTGCTTGCTTCTTGCTCCCTTATCTGTCCAGGAGACCTGGTCTTTCTAAGGCTGCTGAGCAGTGCTGGCCCACAGCCCCAGGACTGGAACCCCCGATTTAAACAATATTTTATTTTCTTCAAAGAAGATTTGTATTGTTTTATATAAATAAACATTTTTTTTTTTAAATATCCATGGGTTGCCCTCAAAGACCCGACGCAGTGGCTATGCACGGTCCAACAGAAGCAAACTCTGCTCTCTACAAATTCTGCGTGTTCTTTGTCTATGTTAGCAGTAGGCCAGAATAGAGATGATGAGTTGTCTAATAAAAAAAAAGTCTACAATCCAAGTGCAAAGCAGTGTGAAATGCAAATATTTATTGGATTAAAAGAGAAAGAAAGCAATATTAACCGAGAATGGAATTTCGAAAAAATCTGATGAAAAGCACTTACAGAGCATCTACTGTGAGGTCAAACACTCTTCCCACTGTCGTGAGCGTACGTCCTAGTGGGCAGGAGCCACTGGGTAAGGGGAAAAAAATAAGCCCAGCAATTATGTAAGATGTTAGAATAGTGGGGCATGATGGCATAGGCCTGTCACCCCAGCACTCTGGGAAGCTGAGGCAGGAGGATTTCAAGTTTGAGCCCAGCCTGGGCAATTTAGTGACTTAGTGAGATCCTGTCTCAAAATCAAAATTAAAAATGGGCTGGGATGTAGCTCAGCGTGAAGGCCCTGGGCTGGGTCTCCAGTACCATCCTCCAAACAGAAGGAGCTAGAGAAGCAGAGTATGCAGCAAAACCAGCAGGCTGAGGGACACGGTCGTGCAATCCCAGCATTCCAAGAGGCTGAGGCAGGAGGAACTGGGGATGTATCTTAATGCAAAGGCCCCGATCTACACCCCTAAGACCACATATAAATAAATGGTTAAATGAAATGACAGAGAAGCAGGATCAGAGACACAGGCAAGGGTGGTGAGGGGGTACCGCAGAGAACCACAGCAGTGGGTCTAGCTGAGAAAGTGGCCCTGCCGCAAAGACTTGACTAAGATACAGTTGCCTCAACAAATGCCTGAATTAAAAAAAAAAAAAAAAAATGGGGATGAGGGAAAAGCTCAAAGATTTTTTGGTGAAATTCCTAAAGGCAGAAAAAAATCCTGGTACACTGGAGGAACAGCAACAACAGCAAGTACAGCTGGGGCTGGGAGAGGTAGCAGCTGGGGGAGGAAAAGGACCCAGGTCAGAGCGGCCTGCTGCCAGCGGAGTTGGGGTGCCCATTAGGGTTAGCCAGTGACTTGCAGGCCACGGACTCCACTTCCTGACCAGCCCTGTCCTGTCCTTGCTCCCTCTCCTCTTAGCGTCACCATTGTCACTTCCATTCTTCCTTTCTTTTCTTTCTTTCTTTCTTTCTTTCTTTCTTTCTTTCTTTCTTTCTTTCTTTTTTTGAGACATAGGGGCATATATGTATATATATATATATATATATATATATATATATATATATATATTATGGCCTCCTGGAATTTAACCCTAGAATTTGATACTATGTAGATTGATATGTGTGTGTGTGTGTGTAATGAAACACAAGTGTATGTATAGCCCCCTGGACCCCACTAGGATGGTGTCTAGACCATTCTGAACAGAACACAATACAGTGTATTATATGCGTTAACTCCCTAACTCCTCATGCAACCCTATGAAGCGGACACTATTACTTCATCACTTTACAGGTGAGGAAGGTGAAGCCCAGCAAGGTTTTAAGGCATCCGCGACACAGGACAGTCAGCTCCAACCCCGAAACTTCTACCAGAGCATTTTGGACTGCCGCGCCGGTGTCCTTGCCTTGTGCAACACTGGCTTGCGTTGATGTTGATGTAAGCCCGCACAATACCCCCACACTTTGAATTGTTTTCTTGACTCACTTGTCCATTAATCAGGCGCTTATTAACATCCTACTGTCTCCTCAGCACTGGTAGGCATTGTGTAGCCAGGATAACTGTCAGCCTCCACAGTGTCTTTGTCTAAATAAGAAAAGTCAATCTCTTCTGAAAGACATTTTATTTTCTTGCCAGACACTGACTGTAATACTCTAATCCTTTAAAAGCGAGACGTGGCTGGGGGTGTAGTTCAGTGATAAAGCATTTGCATGCCAGATCTAGGTTCAATTCTCCAGGGGGCGGAAAAATTCAAGAAGGGTGGGCCAGGCCTATAATTCCAGCAAGCTGGGAGGCTGAGGCAAGAAAATCCCAAATTTGAGCTTGATAATGTAATAAGACCCCATACAAAAAAAAAAAAGATTAAAAAAACATTGGTCTAGGGATGTTGTTCAGTGTGAAGGCCATGGGTTCAGTTCCCAAAGGAGCAAGACATGTATTTGTCATTTTGGAGAAGTTATATATACACAAACTTAGCCAATTTCCAAAAATGAAATATAAAAGCCATAATATTAAAGATATTTATGATATATCTTTATGACATAAATCATGCTCTTAGATACAATGCCTTGTAAAGGGCATGACCTAGAGAACTGCATATTGTACTTTAACATGAGCCACTTGAAAGATAATCACCAAAGAAATAAAGAAAGAGAAAAAGAAAGAATAACCACTAGTCACTTGAGATGAAAAGTAAAACATATAATAGGCCAAGAGATCCCTTCTTTTCCACAAGACTTTTTGGAACATTATCGATAGACTTAAAATCAACCCAAGTGAAATCTGGTAATTCTACAATGTTGAAAATTATTATTTGAACAGAAGTTAAGATACTGTAGATTTAGAAGTGTATTCCTACCATTATTGTCTATTGTTTTTTATCAATTTTTTTTTTTTTTTTTTTTTTTTTTTTTTTTTTTTTTTTTTTTTTTTAGTATTGGGAATCAGGCTTCAGGCCTTCCCACTGAGCTATAGCCCCATTTTTTTATTTATGACTTTGGGACAGGGTCTCCCTAAGTTGCTAAATTGCCTAGGCTAGGGTTGAACTTGTGATTCTCCTGCCTCAGCACCCAGCATGCTGACGTTGTAGGCCTGAGCCACTGGGCCCAGCTTCAATTTTAGTCTTGTTCAAAAATACATATTGAGTTAGGAGTGTGCATATGTATAATGCAATCAGGAGGAGGCTGAGGCAGGGAGAAGCTATTTAGTATGACCCTGCTTCAAAAATAATATAAAATAACAGTAACAAGAAATGTAAAACACATATTGAGTTCTAAACAAGTACAGAACTGTGCAGTGGGCATATTAAAAGAAAATGGACAGTAGCTTGCTTGGCACAGACTATCTAATGAGAAAAATGAAATGTTCTTAATATCAATTCTTTATTGGTATTTATATCTATTACATCTGGCATTAATCAGTTACCTACTTATAAGAGGCTTTTCCTCTCACCAAGATTAGACTATACCCATGTCATTACTTTTATATTAATTAGCACTTAACCCTCAAGAGGTTTTAAATATGACTGATCATTAATGCCATCTTCACAAAGAAAGAAAAGAAAGTTCAAAGACTCCTAACGGTGGAGTCAGGTTCAAAGTCAGGAATTTCTGACTGCCCAGCCCACCATGGCTCTTGTTAGAAGTTGGTCTCCCGAAAGACCAGCTTCCAGCCTCATGGCAGATCAGTAAGAAATTGGAGGTGGAGGTTGGGAAATTCAGAGAAAGAGCTCAGCCAGAAGGTTCATCTGGGGAAGCTGTTTCATGGGCCTGATCCCTGCTTGCCGGTACCTGCCCTACACCGGGCACAACTTCCTATTGTCTGGCAACCGGGGCAGATGCCTGGACTCTGAACCACAATCTTAAATGCATGACACAACCCAAGAACTTGTTTCCAAGTTCACTGTATCGCTTTCCCCTCCATCAAGACTGGCTTTTGGGCTTTAGACACAGTGCTTTTGAAAGAGTAACTCACAGCACAGGATAGGAAGCCAAGATAACAAACATATTGAAAGTCAACCTGGTGCCTGGTACCATTATATTACTACACTCATTTAAGAAGCGAGGATCAAGGCTTCTTTTTCCTTGCCAGAAAAATTTTTAAGAGCTTAGGCAAAATTTGGAAGTGCCTGAAGCTGAAAGATGGGATGAAGGGTTGACTAGAAGGAGATTTTCTCATTTCAAACTGTCCCCGGAGCCACGTGACCTTGAAGGTGTTGTCAACAGCCCAGGGGTGAGACACTGGAGCAAAGAGTCAGTGACACTCTCACAGAAAGTGTTCAACTTCTTGCAATTCTTAGTTCAAATGGCCACTTATGTTTGAGTTATGTTTCCTATAAATGGCTGATTTAAGGAATAAAGGTTTTGGGGGGTATTATCACAAGAAAATTACTACTTTCTTGTAGATAACTTTTCAACATTTGTTCTTAGTTTTTTTGTCTTTAAAAATATCTATGACTATGTTGTGTTTTTCACGGGCTTCTATAAATCTGTCAAGAGCAGGGGCCCTTTTGTTTTGTTTTGCTTATTTATTTATCTGGTTCTAACGGTAGAACATGGCACCTTCACATTGAACTACATCCCTAACCCAATTTTTTATTCTGAGTCTGAGATAAGGTTTCAGTACATTGCTAAATTGCCCAAGCTGGGTTCGAACTTGTGATCCCCCTGATTCAGCCAGAGTGCTCGGATTATGGGCCAGTGCCGCACAGGGCCTCAGGTTTTTTCCTCTCTCAGGTGCTTACTATGTATCCCTTACTTTGAATACTTTGTTTGCTTATTGACTGATGCCTGCAATCCCAGTACTCTGGGAGGCTGAGGTAGGAAGATTGCCAGGTCCATCCTAGCCTTTGCAACTTAATGACTTAGTAAGACCCTGAAGCAAAATCAAAAAGCAAAAATGGTCTGTAGACGTAGCTCGTAGCTCGGGGTGTTGGCTCTGGGCTTAATCCTCGGTATCAAAACAAAACACTTCCCCCAAATTAACCATATCGTCATGAAGTACTGACATGCACTTATAGAATATGCAATAATATTTATGTATATATAGCATGAAGGGCAGGGCAGAGTGCTCACCGAAGAGTTATGGAGTGCTGAGTGCTGTCTAAGGGGATCAGGGAACGGTCCTCAAAGAAAGGTGACTAAATTTCTAGGATCATGGGGAATGTAACAGTTAAGAGGAATCAAGGCAGACAGATGGGGAAGCTGAGCCCAGGAGCCTGGGCCTTGAACCCAGTGGTGGGAGCTTAGAGTGTCCTGGGAACTTCAAATATTTCATGAGGGTTTGAAGAATGGCAAGACCTTGGCTGGTAAGACCAGAGCAACACTGACAAGCAGCGCTCTGCCAACGTTTGTTTGTTTTTGATGCTGACAAGGCCATTCGTAGGTGACACAGTTACAGTGGGAATCCCTGTAGGTGTGGCTGAAAAGAGTGTCTGCCCGACCAGTCAGCATGACAAATGCCAGGTGCCTCTCCCAGAGCTCAGAGCGGGAGGGGATGTTCTCACTGCACGCTAATCCAGGGAGTCAGGGGAAAAGGAGGAAGGATCTTGGTGGCATCTCTCCTGGAACCTGTCTGTTGTCAACTTCGCAGTATGCGGAGGGCGGTGGAATCCGGGTCAGTGGAAGCACGGTTTCCCCATTCGCTAAACTGGTTTGGGTGTCAGCTCTGTGACCTTTAGAAAGCAGGCTCAATTCTTATCCACCTCCGAACCACACATTAGCAAAGCAGCTTTTGTTCTATTTGCATTTTGCAAATTAAGCATCATGGTCTGCAGGGAAGTGTCCCATGGCAGGCAGCCTGTGCTTCTCGCTACCTTTCCTGGCTCTGAAATCCTCTCCGACAGGAGCGTAGGAACTGAGCTTTGAAGAAGAGTCCACTATAATAACAGTAAAGTTTAATGATGCATAACTTTGAGAGACTGACAAATTCCCAGCCAAAGTATTGATTCTCCCAGAATTTATGAAGCACACACTGTATTCTGTGTCATTACGGTCCATTTTGGGCTGAGAGAATCATGTAAAATAGATTTTTAAATGAGTGGTAATAGCCAGACACGAAGAAGGTATTGATGTGTGCCTTTGAGGGTGAAATAGCACCTCAGATGAAGGGGTATAACAAAATCAGAAACCACAGCACCCTCTCCCACTACCTACGTACACTTGCGTTCCTTTTAATCACCCCTTCTATTTACCACTTTATGCATTTATAATTCTCTTTCTACCAACCTCTCCGGAAGTGCAGTGGAGAGGTGTAAAGTTTTTACGTAGTGGCAGATACTGCTTTAAAAGATTTGTAAGGTTCAGAAACTTGGTTGCTTAAATTTGGCAAAAGTAGATTACTCTGACATATGAATAATGCCTTGGAGAATGATGCTAAAAATTTAGAATCTAGTTGGGTTCTGTGACACAGGCACAGCTACGATCCCAATATTGTAGGAGCCTAAGACAGGACGGCAAGTTCGAGCCCGGCCTGGGCAACTTAGAAACTTGGCTATTTAGCAAGTCCTTGTCTCAGAATTAAACAGAAAACCAGGCTGGGGATAAGTTTCAGTATAAAGTTCCTGGGCTTGACCCCTAGTATCACACATACCAAACTTCTAATCTTTATTATGTGCACATAAATGACAAATACAGTGTATCAAAAAGTGATATTTGAATAGTTTTTGTCCATTAAAAAATTTTCATTCTTCTATTACAGTTTCCAGCTAAGCTTTTTAATTTCAATCCACAAATGTTCTCATGGAAGTTATCTCTATATCTACCTAGGTTTCAAAAAGTGTCAAACATACTTCTCTGATTCTCCGTGGCCTGTTTTGGCCCTCTTCATTTTAATGCCTGTTATGAATTCATTTCTCAAGAAACAACTGCAGTGTAAGTCTTTTCTCCCCCGGAGCCCCCCTTTGGTTGACATTTTGTGTTGACACACTTGGGGAAAAGAATGCCTTTCAAAAATAGTAATTGAAACTTTGATTTCATGCTTCACTTTGGAATCCATGTTTATTAAGTGCATATCTCACTGACAGAGTAATCAATACAGATTGTACAGTACATTATGAGGAAACCATGTCTGAGATTATTAGAAAAATTAAATGCCTTTGGTTTTGCTTACTTGAGCAATATGTGAAAATTAACAGTTTCCAATCTTTCATGCAACTGACTGGACTTCGTCTTTGTCAGAACACCCGGTGTTACAATTTTTAGTTCCCTCTAAGCAAAGCTGCCTTACCTAATCTAGTTAGAATTTACCCAGTAAACATCAAATTATCTGAAAACCTAATTTTAAAGACCATCATTTATAGGAAAGAAGGGGAAAAGGGGGTGGGGGAAGGGGGGGGCATTGATGGCGTGTCTGTGGCTTTGTCTGAAAAGCAGCGTGTGTTCCCACCATGTTGTTCGAGAAACCCCTTCAGAGCTGGGAAGTGAGGTCACCCAGGTCTGATGGTGCCGGGGAGCCTGCAGATCTCAGGCACAAGCACACCTCCCCCACACCCCATGAGAATCAGCCAAATCCTTTCTGGCACAGCTGCTTTTCAACAATTCAGGAGTTTATCAGCCTAATAAAAAAGTAACTTGGCAGGAAGAAAAAGGCCGAGGCTCTCAATAGACTCCTCTCGGGCCTAGTGGAGCCTGAAGAACTCTTGAAGGTCTTAGTCAACAGCAAAGAGAAGAGGCTGAACTAGCACACTCGTCGACACGTCAAACACACTGCTGGGAGACCTGGAGAGGGGAAAGTTTTTACATAAACATTTTTCCCAGGCCAAATACAGGTTGATTCAGATAAAATAGGCCAAGTCCTGCAGAGGAAGATTAGAACAAAAGCTCAGGGAACAGCAAAGTGAGTCTCGACCTTCAACACATATTGCATGCGTAGTATCCACGACCACACTGCAGCTGACTGGAAGGGTTTCAATTCATGGCATCGTTTCTGTGGGGTTTCCAAATGGACATTTGTTTTTAAAGAAACACTTTTAGTTTGATGGATGGATATGCTGCAAGAACTGAAATTGTAAAAAGCTCGGTATCTCAGAAAAACCTTTTGTTTTTTCTTTATGATGTTGGGGATTTCACACTGAACTCCATCTCCAGCCCTTTTTTTTTTTTTTTTTTTTTTTGAGATAGAGTTTCGCAAAGTCACTTACGTTGTTTTGGCTGGGCTTGAACTTGCGATCTTCTTGCCTCCCAGAGTGCTAGAACTGTAGGCTTGTACCACTGGGCCCAGCTCAGAAGCATTTTTTTAAAAAATGTACTACATGTGAAAATATTTGAAACGTGAAGACTGTTAATTTATACTTCGATCCTATTTTCTGCTTTTTTTCAAATCAGCCTCAGTATTTGTAGGCAGCCTATATACATATGATGCACACATAAACATGCATAATTGTAGCATTTGATTGTGACAAAAGAGTTTTACTAAAATGGAAGTTTTAATAGATGAAATGAAGAAATATGTCAATGTAATAGCCTATTAGATTTTGCAAATGAGCTCTTCCTAAGGCAACATGAACTGCTTTGCTTTTATATTTCCACAATCCTTCGTTCGCTTGACAACTAACATTCAGAATCTATCTTTGATCTTAGAGGACTTGAACAAATCAAAGTATAAGAAATCCTTAAACTTGTTGAGTCAAAGTGGCACTCAGGCACAAGATGGTCTCCTGACAGGATCCTCAGTCTGTTGAATGCATAGACCTGGCCTCAGAGCTGGCCTCAAGCAGATCTGGAAGAAGGTAACACCAGAATCCAGGGGTTTTAACTTCGCTTTGTGCCCAGCCTCACCGAGTATCAGCAATCTCCAAATTCTAGTTATTGTTCATCGAATCACTGTGTGCCTCACATTTACATGTGCTACTTTGGATCCTGGCATCAGTTTGCGAGATCAGTGTTTTAGCCTCGTTGCTCAGAAAATGAGGCTGAGCAAGTCTAATTCTGTCTTCTTACAGGGACAGAACTTGGTTTCAGCCTTCAGTCTGACTTCAAAGCCCCTCCGTGGGCCCATGACATCATCATGGCTAGTCTGACTGCCCCAGGCTCCCTGCAGGGCTCACACCCAAACTTGTTCTTCCAGTTCTGACTCTTTCCAAATTCCTGTCAGGGATCCTTTGCTTTGGGTACTAATTAAGTATAGGTAATAATGATGAGATCCTTCGTCTTTTTGTTTGTTTCAGTGTGCCGGGGAACACTCACAGCCCCGCCTCTTCTACTAAGTTTTGTGACGCGAATCTTATTTAGCTTTTGGAAATGATTCTTTCACCAAGGCGTACAAGGAGGAATCTCAGTAGTACAGTGTTTTTCTGTCAGGCACACAAACAGGACGGCCATTTTGGCGGGCTCTTAAGAATAGCCACTTGAATCCTGAAGACGCCTGATAGAGTCATCGCTCTCCAAAGTGTGTGATGAGAAGTTGTCTTTATTTTGCTTTTGGAATACCTGCAACGTAATTTCCACTTCACCGCACAAACTGAACCCCCACCTTGGACTCCTATCAGAACTTTCCCATCATGAGTCTACTCCCTCCAAAACAAGTGGCTGGTAGCATAGCCCAAGGTTGAGCTGAACATTCCTCGCGGCCGATTCTATCAGAGACTGTGCTCTGCAATGGACCCTGTGAATTTGGGTGAGCCCCGAACCTCCTTAAGCCTTAAACTACAAAATGGCTATTGTAGGGATCAAATAAGATACCATCTTTATAAAGGAACTTTGCAACTTCTTCAAAAAATTCTCCAAATATGAAGGAATTCCTGGTCATCACAGTTAGTCCAATTCATAGTTTTGTAGGAAGAAACTCTGTCATATAAGGCCCTGACATGCATGTGCCATCTGGGATCTATCCTTCTGACCTGACCCTGAAGAGGAAGAACTAATGGTTTTGAGATTCTCCCTTTACTTTGCGTCTGTTCTGCCAATCATCAAGATGACACAAGCCCCCAACATTTTTCTCCTAGGGTTTCCTAGTCCTGCCTAAATGGCAAACCCTGAAGTCATTAGGTAGTGAAGGCTCATGCATCAAATCCTTACAGACAAGTTTTTCCTTTTGGAGTTTTCCCTACTGCCATCAGTTATAGTTTATCTTTTATAATCTGTCTACACGAGCAGGAAGGCAGTGAGTAACCGAAGTGTGCGAGAGATGATAAGTAGAGCTGTGTCTCACCTTCTTTCTGCCCATTTCCTTCTCTCCTGGGGGACAGGCAGGGTTCATGAATTAACCTGATGCTTCCCCTCCTAAGTCCCCTAGCGCCCTCTACAGGTTATGTGAACCTGTCCTCCCACAAACAGGTCACACACACACACGCCCCCCCCCCCCCCACACACACACACCTTTGAAACCATGAAAGTCCTTCTTCTCAATGGGGCTGTATTCACCAGGATGCTCATCTATAGGGTTCTGGTTTTTGTTTTTTATTTTCTCACACTGGGGGTGAAGCCCAGAACTATCACACTAAGCTACATCCCCCCATCCCACTTTTTATTTTTATTTTGAGGCAAGGTCGCATTAAGTAGCCCACAATGACCTCTAACTTGCAATCTCCCTGCCTCATCCTCCCAGAAAGACGAGATTCCAGGTCTGCACAACCAGGCCCCAACTGGGAACTGTTCTTTTCTAATGAGAGTGTTGGAAGAAAAATAGCTTTACATGATGATTTAAATCTCATGTGCAGCTCAAAGGTAAACATGGATCCCAAATATCTGGCATACCATTAGTAGCTGTAAGATCATTTATAGTTGATAACCCAGGAGAAACATTGATAGGTGAGACATCTGTAACCTCAAAAGGCCAAGTAATTTTCTTAGACTTCCAAAACTATCCCAGTAGGTACCAGACCAGAATTCAGGTGTCCCAGCACTATACAATGATTCTCTTCTTTACCTTGCCTTGACTAGGTTCTTTTACATATTTTCGAAAACTTCTGGTTTGGTCTCAATATCTTGAATTTTTAAGTTTTGATTTTGAGATAGGTTCTCACTAAATCACCAAGTTGCCCAGGCAGAATTTGAACTTGCAATCCTCTTGCCTTGGCCTTCCAGAGTGCTGAGATTACAAGCACAGGGCCCAAATACTTCTTAAAAATTTATCCTCAGAGCTCTTAATGCCATCCACTCTGCTTCAGTAGGTAACTGATGGATTAGGTCTTCAGCATGTCAAAAGGATCTGCGGGGCAATACTAATCCAATTTGTAACCACATTCTGGTGCCATTGCAAATGTCTCAGAGGTCAAAGGTATGATTTAGTGAGACCTAGAAAGCACAGTCAATGTGGGAGTGGCTCCTTCCTTGGTTTCCACACAAGCTGCCTAAAGGGAAAGCACCACTGTTGGTTGTAATGATCCTTGGTCTGGAAAGGCAGGAATCTGTTGCTTTTTCTAGGTTTTATGATCTGGAAAAACTCTTGAACATTCTGTAGACCTCCCATTTCCTGAAATGCCACTTACTCATTCCCAAATTATCAACTGGCTTCATAAACAACCCGGAGCTTATCTTGCTTATCCCAGTGGGCAGATTGTCCTCTGATTCAGATCCTTTACTATCCAAGAAGTTGGAGCTCTTGAAGGTCTTGTATGGAAACAATTTTGATATTTAGTACAATTGTGAGATTTGGAGTACAATTTTTGAAGGAACTTTTTCCTCATTTTTTTATCAAAATTCATTGGAAAAATAAAAAAGTGAGATGCAAAATCGAGGGTAACATTACAGATAAATGTTGAGTGACATCATCTAGATATATTTTCTAAAAAGGTAAACTTAAGAACACTGTGGGTGGGCTGGTGGCATGGGCCTATACTCCCAGCACTATGAGAGGCTCCGTTTTGTATTTTTGACTTTGAGACATGGTCTCGCTAAGTTCCAACCCAGCCTGTTAGTGACTTAATGAGATCCTGTCTTAAACTCAAAGCTAAAAAATTTGGCTGCGGATGCTGTAGTTCTCTGTGAAGGCCCAGGGCTCAACCCTAATATCACACACACACACACACACACACACACACACACACACACACACACACAGAGAGAGAACAAAGAAAGAAACTATATACAACTACTCATAAATGGCAATTCTTTGAACCACAAATCTGTCCCCTTGGTTTCTGGGTTTCCTTTTGTGCAGTACTTTTAAAGCTATTTAACAGTATTTAATTGACATTTTGCTCACTACTTTTCTCATTTGGAGTCTTTCAGACTCAAGTTCTCCCAATTACAACTTGTACATGAAAAATTACCCCAGCCTGATTTCCAAACGCCTAAAGAGTTTGATGTAATTTCTCCTCACACATGGGGATGTTGATGCTGTGTGTGCGAGAGCGGCATTTTTCAACTGTCGCTTATGACCCTTTTGTAGGTCATGAAATCAATTTAGTCGGTTGTGACCAGCATTAAAAAGAATGAAAAAGAAAATAGAGAAGAAAAGTAACAGAAAGGAATTGCACAGGATATAAGAAATTGAGTTCTAGTTCAATGTCACTACGTGCTTATTTGGATGGTGACGTAAGTTATTTTGCAAGTGGGTTGTAGGCAAACTGAGGAACCCTAAGGACCCTCATGTCCTGCATGAATCACATTCAGCCATGATTTTTTTTATCTGTATGGAGTAACTGTCATACTAGAGTTGCTTTAACAATTAAGTAATAAATAAATAAATAAAATAACATTGGTGTACAGTACATGGCATAATTAGAACCAATATTGTTGCTTTTTGGCGGGGGCTATAACACAAATTATTTGAAATAATAGATCAAAGTACTGACTCTTATCCCTTAAATTAAGTTCCCTCTTTGGAAATTTCCTCCTCCTGGGTGCACAGGCCTGAGAAGAGCGTTGGGCATGCCTGAGGTTGGGACAAAGATGCCATTGATCAGGTCAGAATCTCAAAAGCTGGCTCTTTATCCACTGTTTCAAGACAATAGTCATGAAATTTGGGTTGTAAGAAAGAAGGGGATTTTCTACATTCCTTTATTTCTTCTGTAACCATTGAGAAAAGAGCCAGACAAACAATACCAGCCAGTGGCAAGAAAGTGGGAAATTCCAGGCCCCTGGGTTCCCACTGGGTCTGGGTGGATGAGCTCCGGCAATTCTCTTACCTTCACTGTTTTCTGGGGTGTGTGACAGGATGAACTGGAGATATGTTTTAGAAAGGATGGGAGGAATGCGTGGAGAAAGAGCTTCTGTCCTCAAGAGAACTTGGGAAATTGTTTTTTTCTTTACAGTCTTCCATTTAAACATGAAGGCTGCCACACTAAATTAAAGTCAGTGGCTTGATGTGGATTTTGCTGCTAGAAGATTTGAGTTCAAGCACCCTCAAAGTCTTGTTCAGCTCTTCCTTCCTTCCTTCCTTCCTTCCTTCCTTCCTTCCTTCCTTCCTTCCTTCCTTTCTTCTTTCCTTTTTATGGTACAATTGAGCTACATCTTTAGCTCTTTTTTGTTGTTGTTGTTGTATTTTTGAGTTTGAGACATGGTCTGGCTAAGCCGTCCAGGCAGGGCTTGCACTTGTATTCCCCTGCCTCAGCCTCCCAGAGTCTTGGGATTACAGACCTGCACCACCATGCCTGGCTCTTGCTTGACCTTTCATGGTGAGGGAGCTACCCAGAAAGTCCCAAGTGTCTTGTGGAGTGAAAGATTCCTGACAGCAGGTGAAGGACTGGCTTAGCCACCTGTCTCAGAAGTTGTCTGAAGGGAATGACATCATCCACCATGGGCAAAGGTCTAACTGGGGTTCTCAGTCCTGGGCTATGGTCAGCAAAAGTGAAGATAAAGGCCCGGTCAGCAAGAGCCAGCAAAGGGGAGATGGCTATCGGCACCTGAGGCGCTGTCACGGTCCAGTTAAGAAAACTTTAGTGAGTGACTATCAGTAAAGGTAGTTTCTACACTGCCCAGCAGACGGACATGTCCATCTCCTGACGTCACCAACAATGGGCAGAGGTGAGACTGGAGCAGCTTGGAGGACGCCCCGTGACCTGCAGGACTCTTACTGCCTGCCATTGCTCACACTTCACCCATTGCAGGTAAACGCGGGTGCAAAGGACAGAAACGCAACAAGCTTCTGTGACTCAAGTGGAAACCGAGTTCCACGCAGAGACAGGCAGAGCTGCCCAGTCGGATTGCACTGAAGAGGGGAGCTAGCTTTGGCAGTATGGAATCGCGAGGAATGCCCCAACATTCACAAAGGAAGAAACTCGCTTAGTACATCTGAGCAAAGAGTCAGCAGAGGTGCAATATTGTCCTGCAGCTGTGGGAGTTAAACTTAGAATTTTATATTTAAAAAAATATTTATTTTTGTGATACTGGGCAAAGAGCTCGGGGCCTTGCCCTGGGTTACAGCTCTAGCCTATCTCTTTATATATATATATATATATATATATATATATATATATATATATATATATATTTTTTTTTTTTTTTTTTTTTTTTTTTTTTTTTTTTTTTTTTTTTTTTTTTTTTTTTTTTTTTTTTTTTTTTTTTTTTTTTTTTTTTTTTGTAACAGAGTCTTTCTAGGTTGCTCAGGCTGGGTTTGAACCTCCGAATCTCCTGCCTCAGTCCTCCAGAGTGATTAGATTACAGGCCCATGCCACTGGGCCCATACAGAATTCTACACCTTGATTCTAGCCGTCGTAAGATGATGGAATATTCTGAGTAACAACTTCTTAGATATACATGAATGACAATCTAATTTAGAAGCCTTTGCGCAAGAAGGTGAGCCCAGCCTGTGGGTCGAACAGATCCACATGTGACTACATCGTGCTGGGCCGGAAATTAACAGTCACGTGTTTAAGTTTCCAGAGGCTTTCAGCTGGGACGGCCCAAATGAAATTCCATGACAATTTCTGCATCTCTTTTTGGGGCGGGGGAGAAGAGGTATGTAGATTGAACCCAGAGCCTTCACAGATCTTCATTTTTTTGCTTTGAGACAGTTGCTAACTTTCCCAGGTCGCCCCAGCCTCCGAGAGGGCTAGGATTGCAGGGGTGTGCCGCCATACCCGGCTTCATTTTTTTTTGTGTCATATGTTTTTGTGGTTGTTGTTTTGCAGTATAGGAATTGGGCCCAGGGCTTGCACACTGAGCTACAACCTTAGACAATTTTTAGTTTTGGTTTTACCTTGATTTCTTACTTGAATTTGAGCCCCACCCCTGCCTCAGCCTCCCAGAGTGCTAGGGTTATAAGCCTGTGCAAAGAGGCTGGTGAATCGTGAGAGTTTTGTCTCTTCTTACAGATTACAGGGAAATGAAAGCAGCAGTGGGGCCAGAAGACAGCCTCTTTTTATTTTTTGGTGATCCTGGGAATTGAACCCAGAGCCTTCACACTAAGCTACATTCCCAGCTCATTTATACTATTCATTTGAGACAAGGTCTTGCTAAGTTGTCCAGTCAGGAATCAAACTTGACATCATCCTGCTTCGGCCTCTCGGAGTTTTAGCATTACAACAGGCGTATGCCACCAGGCTGGGCTACACAGTGTTTGAATGAAACAAGAAAGGGTGCTGATGAGGAACAGTCTGTTTTTAGGGGCACCTGTCTGCACCCAGTGGCAGGGGAAATGCCTATGATATGGGGTGCTAAGAGCAGAGTCATCTGAAGGCTTGCTGCCTCCCCCGGCCCAGGTCACTTTGTAGAGATGCTCAGGGCCAGGCAGCTCTTGCCTTGAGTTCCACAGGACACAGACAGTGCTGTGGACAGCAACGGCTTTAGTTATAAAGTGGAGGCTGTGACCTCTTCCTCGTGCTGGAGAAAGCCGGGCTGTGATTCTAGCTATGTGAGTCTTGTCGAGTCGCTTACCCTTCCTAATCTCAGTCTCTTGTTCTGTAAAATGGGGATAACCTTGGAATTCTGTCATAAGGATGTTGAGGTTTAAATTCCTGAGCAGCACAGATTTCAGCATTTTGATTCCAGGAAGCCTATCAGCAGTCAGCTTGATCATTTTGTTCTTATCAAGAAGTTTTAGGCTTTAATTCTACCACCTTAAACTCATGATCTTCCTGCCTCAGCTTTCTCCGTGCTGGGGTTACGTGTATGGGCCACAATGCCTTTCCCTACCATGTCTGTTTTATGAAACTCAAGTTTCTTATTTGGAAATGGAATGTGGGATAATGCTGTGGCTCAAGCTTTGAGGCCTTGGATTCGAGTTTCAGCACAAACACATGCACACACAGCCGGACTCATATTAAATGAGATTATTTAGACTGCAGTAAACACATGTTCACCTATTATTTTTCTCCTCTTCCTCCCTTTGATCTTATCATCTTGTTCATTTGTAGAAGAAAGCCAGAAAAATGGCAGAGTCTGGGTAGCACTCTGGGAGGCTGAGGCAGGAGAATTGCAAGTTTCAGCCCAGCCTGAGCAATTTAGTAACTTAGTGACTCCTTATACCAAAATGAAAAGTTAACAGCAAGATTTTTTTTTCCAACAGAGAGCAAATTCACGATGATGGCAGTGAGTTCAGGAAAGTGCAGGCATCCTGATGGTACGTCCTGGATTCTGAGGCATAGCTAATGGTCACGTACACGGTAAATATCATAACAGAAAAGAGGATCATTTGGATGTCACATCTTTGTTTAAAAAGTATTTTCTGTTTGTCTAAATTAAATGAATAATTATTGAAGACTAAAATACACATTAGAGTATACTTTATATGAGAAACTGCAGATATAAACAGAACCTGGGACTACAGGCTTTTAATCCCAGCACTCTGGGAGGCTGAGGCAGAAATTCGGCAAACTCCAGCCTAACCTGTGCAACTTAATGACCTAGTGACACTCTTGTCTCAAAGAACAAACAGGCCAGGTGATGTAGATCAGTGCCAAGGCCTCAGTTCAATACCCAGTACAGAGAAACAAAGAGGAAGGAAGAGAGAAAGAGAATACAACAGAAAAGGAGAAGCTGGAAACATGTCAGAGTAAAATAAAATCCCTACCTTCCTGCCACTCACTTTCTACCTGAAAGAATCAGAAAAAAAAAAAAAACCCACAAAAATTGCTTAACTATGCATCATGTTGATAGGTGTTATCAGTAACAGCTGCCAGATAAAGGGGAATGATCTGGGCCCCGGGGCAGGGCCTGCAATCCCAGTACTCTGATAGGCAGAGACAGGAGGATTCCAAGTTTGAAACCAGCCCAGGCAATTTAGCAGTTTATTGTGATCTTGTCTCAACAAAATTAAAAACAAAACAAACAACAACAACAACAACAACAACAAAGAAAACAAAAAAAGAAGCTGGTGATGTAGCTCCATGTGAAGGCCCTGGCTCCAACGCTGGAATGACAACACGATAAATAAATAAGTAAATAAATAAATAAATACAGTGAGGTACAAGGGCTCAAGGTGGACGGATGCCCCAAGGTAGAGGCCAGCATTCAAAACAGGTTGGTTGGCGACAGTAGGTCCCACTGACAAGGCAGCATTTGAACAAGTGACTTGGAGGAGGTAAGCCATGGGCCAAGCAGCTCTTGAAGACAGAGCAGGCTGGGAGAAGTGGGGTCTAATAGGCTCAGATGGAATCATTTGTGGATGCCCAGAGATGCTTTGTCCAGGCTGAAAGGTTGGAGCCCACCAGGCAAAAGGTGAGTCCAGCAAGGGTCAAAAGTGAGAATGATGAGGCACTGAGGGTATTTGAGGACTTTTGCTCTGATGGAAATGGAATCCACCATGGGGTTCTTGTGGGCTTTATTATTTTATGTAATATATATATATATATATATATATATATATATATATATATATATATTTTTTTTTTTTTTTGCTTGGGGTGCTAGCGATTGATTCCAGGACCTTCATACTGAGCTACACCCCCAGCCCATTTTTGATTTTTGATTTTGAGACAGGATCGCCTCAGTCTTTAAGTTACCCACACCAGACTTGAACTTGGAGCCCTTCTGCCTCAGCCTCCTAAAGTGCTATCGTGACAGTCCTGTGCCACCAGCTCTGGCCAACGTTATCATACTTCTAAGGCCTCATGAAAGTAGCAAAAACAAACACTAAGTATTTTTTTGACCCAGCACATTCCAAACTTGTTAGGCAATACAAACTGGTGATAAATATCTCTTAAGACTCCCAAACCCCCTGCTCCTTCCCTCAACAAGATATTTCCAAAGATAATCACTTTTCCACAATCCAGAGAGAGAAAAATTGAATGGGAAGAACACTGTTTTTATGACCAGTATTTTTCATTAGGAAATAACCACTGTAAAGAGCAGAATAATACACTACTGAATTATAAATATCCCTTTCCTGTTTCTATTGAACTTTGAGCAATATTATGTGGTTGTTAACAAGCCATTCAATAACAATAATGCCATGATTCTATTTATTGAACTGATAATCCAAATTATAGGCCTCCATATTCCTGGATTTTATGACTCTTCCAGGAGCAGCAGTGGTAGAGGACTGCTCCTGGCCTTACACCTCCGATAAGGCCTTGGGAATTAGAGCCTCCGTGTTTATAAGTCATAATCCTCATCCTTGTACAGGTTTGAAAACTTGGTTGTGGATGAGAACAGCCTTTTATCCTCATGGAAGCAACCGGACCCAGCTGTAACCGCGTGTTTGGAAGAGGGGCCTAGTTCATTGAAACTGCCGGGTGGCATTAAGTAGGCCGAGTGTTACTATTCAGTTTCAAATGGAACCGGGATGTAGGGATTAGCATCCCCCACTCCCCCAACAGCGCTGGTGGGAGTGGGGGCCGCGAGTGCCAGGCCTCTGCCTTCCCTGTGCCCTGCTGATCTCAGCCCTTCTTGACAAACGCAGAGGTCTGTGCACCTTTCACTTTTCAGGAAACCAGGGCGCCCCGCTAGGATGCAGGGATGGAGGCCACCCCGGGGCACAATGAGGGCCCTGGGTGGTGTGCAGGAAGCCATTATGTTGTTCTCCGATGGGAGTCATTTTCAAAAATTTGTCGCAAGTCTAGCAAAACTATCGTTCCTTTTATCAATAGGTCCTTTAAGTCTGAGGAAAGCTACTCTGAGTGTATTCGAACATGTTGCTTTGAAGGGTACACCTTATGTAGAACCTATTGATTTTAATTTTTTTTTTTTTTTTTGCAGTGTTGAACTGAGAGTCTTTGTACTGACCTACATTTCTTGGCCCTTTTTATTTTGAAACAAGATCTCCCTGAAGTTGCTACACTGCCCAGAATAGCTTGAATTTGCAATCTTCCTGGCTCAGCCTCCTAGACCGCTGGGATTACAGGGTTGCCATACCTGGTTCTAATGCACAACCAGCTCTTTCTTGCAGAAGGACTTTCATTTAGCTTTTTCGATTACTCTACCTAAAGTGGGCCATCTCGGTGAGTCTCTTGTTTAGATATCTAATTTTTTTTTAATTTAAATACATTTTCTGCTCTTTCTCTTTATAAACGAGACTGTGCTAATCTTGCTCAGCCTTCTATCTCTGTGTCTAACACAAGGTCTGGTATATAGTGTTGGAAATATATTTGCTTAAAAATTATGACAAAGACTGAATATAATATTTTTTCATTAAATTCTACATTCTTGATCTAAAAGTAAAATAATTTATGATTTATTTTATTATTTTATTTTTTTGGTGGTACTGGGGATGAAGCCCACTGCCTTCACACTGCGCTATTTCCACAGTCCTTTATTATATTTTGATTTTTGAGATGATCTTATTAAATAGCTAAATTGCCCATTGTGGGGTCAAACGTGGGATCCTCTTGTCTCAACTTCCTGAAGGCCTGTGCCATCAGGCCTAGCTTGAAATGAGAAAAATAAAAATATCCATCACTTGTAATGAACACAGTTTTTACAAAAAGAAAAGAAAAAAGCCAGGGGCAGTGGCACACGCCTACAATCTCAACTATTGGGAAGCTGAGGCACAGATCATGACTGAAGCCAGCCTGGGAGATGTAGTGAGGCCCTGTCTCATGATAAAGACGAGGGAAGGGTTGAGGAGGTGGCACAGTGACAGAGGGCCCCTGGGATTGATCCTCAATATTATTTTTAAAAAGATGAAATGTAGTCCTAATTATAATCCGTCCTGGGCACTACGGTGTAGTGTAGAATTAGCAAATTTGAAGTAATCTATACAATTCCCCCTTTATTCTTTAACTCATGGAAAAACAGAAATGCAGACGCTAACCAACCTTCCCAGGGCCTTGAAGCTGGTTAGCGACCAGAGAGGGAATTTCTGCCTTGAGGTCTGTTTCCTTGTGCCACCTGTTTAGCAGAATGCTAGAAATTTAGAGGCTGTGGCAGTCTGCAATTTTAGAATCTAAAAAGTGAAAACACTAAGTTCTGAGGAAAGGGATGTCACCAGAAGTTGTGCAGCTGTGGGGGTTTGCCTTTGAAAGCAAGAGCTACACCTTTTTCTTCTGTTTTTTCTCATTTCACTCTTGGAACACAGATGCGAGGGGTGGAGCTACGCAGTCATGAAGGAACCATAAATACAAATCATGTACGTTGGGAATACAGAGCAAAAAGAAGTGACCGGGTTCCCACCTGGTCAACCTGCCTTTTCCATCTGGGGATGCTTAAGGAAATTTCATATGAGAGGAAATGCATGCCTGTACAGCTTAGGGAACCCCCATAACGGTACAGGATTTGGCACCCAGAAGTGACACTCTGTTCTACGCCTAGAATTGACACCATCAACTGATGGGTGGCAAGGATGCGGCTATCAAGGCAGAAGTCTGGTGACCCTCCCTGAGGTCACTGTAAACAATTCTGTAAGATTATTCTCTGTGGAAAGCGGGGCGTGAGGCCAAGTGCTGACCACACCTTGCAGGTGTAGAATCATCCCTATGAGCATGCTGCACCAGGCAGGCAGGTAACTTTTGGAAAACTGTGAACCTGTTTTTAGCTGTCACAGTATTTGGAGGAGGGAATTTAGTGAGCAGGAGCAGCAGGGGTGGCAATTGTCCTGCTGAGGGTGGAAAGCAGTCCCATACAACAAGAGTGGCTCTATTTCCTTTATGGTTTTCAAATACCCTGCTGTGCATTTGATGTATGTAGCTAAAAATCTGGATGGCTTATAATTACCCAAGCTAATTTTGTTTTGCATCTACATAAAGATTCTATTTTGCATTGTTTTAACACACTGATTTTTCCAGAAATGCAAAGACCATGTAAACGAAGGGAAGCTTTTATGTTGTTTTGTTCCAAACTTTACTAAGAATTACACACCAGTTTTAAAAATCACCTACAATAAGGCTGCCTGTGTTCAGTCATCAGCATACTACTACTACTGTATGAAGCTGCATTTATGGCTATTTCATCTTTGAGATTCTCTCAACAGGTATAAGCAGGTCTAGCATTTCTACCTCATGCTGTCTTTCAGTGAGATTCTCACCTGAACATCTCTCACTAATCATTTCAGAAGCTGTATGCAGAAATTTCAGATTATGCCCTCAAAGCAAAGACACACTCACTTCCCTTCATCTTTGCTCCCTCGGGCAGGTGAGCAGGATGGCTGGAGCGAGGGCAGCTGTGGTGGGCCAGGAGACAGAGGCTACTGTGGAAGGTGAGTAGGCAGAGTCTGTATTTCTTAGACCAACACAATTGCCTACCTAAACTGATAGTGAGTGAGAATACATTTTTTTCTTGCTTGAGCTGCTATATTTTGAGATTTCTTTGTCAGACTAGTCTAATGAGATTCTTACCTAATACAGACCAAAAAAAAGGAGGGGGGGGGACAGTGTATACATAAAATATTATACATCTTAAAATTTATATTTAATTTAAAACTATGGTTATAAAATTCAGAATTCGAAAAGAACATTTTATTTAGATTTTCTATCTTTCAATGCCATCAAGAAGATAGAACTAGCACACAAAACTGGGGAAAAGAAAAAATAGCAAGAGTATATCAAGAAAGGATAAAATACTTTTCATTAGAAGTTGTGCTACTGTGAGTTCCAATTCACAGTTCTAAAAGGCACAGATGTAAGTGTTTCTGGCATAGCATGATGCTTTCTTCTAATTTTATACATATGTAAATATACATATATAAATATACATATTCATGCCAGCTTTCCAAATATATACAATGGACATGTTCCACAAATTTAAAAACAGTAATTTGAAAATAGAATAAAAACATGTCAAGGGACTTGAAATGTTTTATGTATTTAACAAGTATTTCTCAAAAATAAAGGAGTTCTTTGTATTTAACATGCACACTGATTTTTTTTCTTGGATAATTACCCTTACCTTATATAGTATTAGCCTACTGGGAAGCTTATATTTTTATATAAGGACAGTTAAATAGTTAAATATTTGCTTTATGATTTTTTTTAGTAGTGGTTGTGGAGACTGAACATAGAGCCTTCACAATGAATTGTGTTTCCTGACCCTTTCTGATTTTTATTTTTAGACAGAATATTGTTAAATTGACAGGGCTGAGCTTGAAAGTGGAGTTCTCTTGCCTCAGCCACCCAGATTACAGGCCTGCATCACCAGGCCTGGCTCTGTTGGGATTTGAAGACCAAAGCTAGGGATGCAGTGAATATGCCAGTGCCTTGTACATAGTAGGTGCCCACTAAGTACTTGGCTACACGCACATTGGATGTTTACCTTCTTGAAAAGTACACAATTGTATTGACTTCTAGCAGACAAATAAATTGTATTTCTAGATCGATTAGAACAGCTCAACACAAGAGTTCAAGGATTCAGTCTGTGAGTTTGATCGTATCCGTTCCTACCAAAGGAAAACAAAGAAACAACAAAGAATTGAGATTGTAGAAACTGAGAGAGTGGCTACGAGCAAATTCTGAAGATAGAGATGAGAGGGGACTTTGTGGCCATGAATCTCCCTGTTCCGTACTTCGTGTAGCCAACCCTAACCCCACTTCCTCCCTTCCTGGAGAGAATCGATGCTCAATCGAATTATCTGCACTTGTCCATAGGAAATGAACAGCAGAAATCCTTCTTGTTACAAGACATCAATGTGAAACGATTATTCATATGAGGAATTTGGTTTACTTTTCTCAACAACTCTTCAATTTTCCACTTTGCCAATGTCAGTATATATAAACATTTTTCTTAAACTGAGCAAAGAGGAATTGTGGAGGCCAAATGGAAAATTAAAAATTATTTAGTGGAAATTTCACTCAAGTAGAATTGCATGCATTATTCGGAAATAACAAACATTTGTGTGTTTAGTCAAATCTGTAATTTCAAAAGGAAACGGAAAGTAATTAAAAATGGAACAGAGATGAGGGGTCCAGACTGGGATTTCCAGGTGGTTGCTAAGCACGTCACCTTCAAATCACTCATGTAAGCCTCCCGTGTTTCCATCTGTCCACGTACTGAGTTCGAGCAATTGTGATTGCACTTACTATGTCTGTTCGCGCACCAAGGAAATTTGACAAATTAAGTCTGAGAGTCCATGTAGAAATCCCAGGATGACATTTTTACATAGGATGTTGGGGGGTATGTTATACTCTGTCTCTCTAATTTGTATTTAGATTTCAAACCTACTTTGCAGGAACTGTGTCTAATTCCTTGTGCTTTGCACCATCGGGCATACTGCTGCACTGAGAAAACTATTTATTATCATTGAGTGCCTTAACATAAACACTGCCCCATTTCAAATGCCAAAATCCTGCTATGCATTTGTGTTGCTTTTCAAAACACACAACCCCAAGTAAATCACTTAAACATGGTGTGCTGTGCACTTTGGACCTGTTATTCTCTGTTCCCCCCTCATGTTTTCTAGTGTAACTTTTCTTTCCGTTTCTCCTCCTTACTTCCAGATCAAGCCACCCTTACTGCAAATTCAGTATTTTTTTTCAAAAGATCACCCTGCATTCTGGAGGATGAGGCAGGAGGATCACGGGCTTGCACTCAGCCTGGGCAGCTTAGCGATGCAGCAAGATCCTGTCTCAAAAATCAAAAATCAAAATAAAGATAAAAAAGAGGAAGAAGGCCAGTGATGTAGCTCAGGGGAAGACCTTGGACTTGATCCTTAGTACAATGAAAAAAAGTATCAGAATTCTGTTTCTGTCTCTCACCAACCTTTAGGATTCCAGAGAAAGGGATGGAAGGGAGAAAAAGAAAAGACAGAGCACACAAGGGATAAACAGAGAGGGTCAGATCGCCGCCGAGCAACAGCCCAGGGACAAGGCTTTCAGCTGTGGCATGAGGAACAACAGACCTTTCGTTTGCGACGGGAAACCAAAGAGATATTTTGAAAATTGTAAAATCACTCACACGTCTTTCTTTGTTGCTTCTTTGCAGTTCTTTCAAAGAAACCTGACAGGTTCGGAAAAACAAAACCCTTCAAGGTTTCTCCAAGCTCAGCGTCTCAGCCCTCGGAGCAGAGCTCTTCCACGTCACGCGCTCTTGAAGCGCCCGGCAGATGCACAAGCAACAGCTCAGTGGCGAGTCATGTAAGAGTCAACTGAGAATGCCAACAGCTCAGCACCCACGGGGCCTTATTGTGGGCTTAAAAGGGGGTGGTATTAGTGGAGGAGGGAAAGCCCTTCTGTGTGTGCTCTTGTCATTGAAATAAAAATCACAATATTCACCCGCTATTTTAATTAATAGAGTCTTGAAAATAACTTGCGTCTGATTCTGCAACCTTTGAAAACACTTAAGAGTGGCATCATTCTCTCCTGCCAGCCACAGCATGTTCTCAGGCACACGAAGTCTTTCTCCTTCTCTCTGTCTCTCAAGTCAGAATTTTGCTCTATAGTCCAGGCTGGTCCTGAACGCACTATGCAGCCCAGGCTAGCCTCAAACTCAAGGTAATTGTCCTGCCTGAGGTTCCTGAGTGATGGGATTAGAGTGAGCTCATATTTAGGCACTGGGGAATCGAACCCAGGGTCTCCAGAACACTAGTCGAGTGCTTTAACCTGTTGAATATGACCCAACCCCCATGGAAAGCATCTCTAAGTTAAGACATGATTCTTAGAATCGCAGCTCTACAGACACTGAGGCGTTGGAACAAGAAAGACAGAAACGAACTGGTTCAGGAACAGAAGCCCTTCCCGAGCATCTGCCCCAACTCCAATTAATGAGGACAAAACCCACTTAATCTTCAAGGTGCAATATCCTTATGTGAAAAATGGAAGCAATCCTATTTTCCTTGCTCAAAGTTCTATAGAGCAAATTAGATCCGTGAAAGTGGTTTGATTCCTGAAAAGACCAAAGGGATTTCCTCCTACAACCTACCAAACTTCTCATCCGCAGTCAAGGGGAGGGAGTGTGGGGTAAGGGACATCATCTTTTAGTGGACAGGAGAACCAAGTAGAATTTAAGTTTAGAATGAACCTTGAAGGGAAAGGGGTGTGTGTGTGTGTGTGTGTGTGTGTGTGTGTGTGTAAATAGGGAATAAGCCCAGGGCCTTCACAGTGAACTGTATTCCCAGGCTATTTTTTTTTTTTTTCATCTTTATCTTTTGAGCCAGGGTCTTGCTCTCTAGTCCAGCTTGCTTCCCTGAATATGTAATCCAATCTACCCTCCAACTCATGGCAATCCTCCTGCCTCTGCCTCAAGAGGGCCGTTACCTGCTAGCAGGACCATACGTCTAGTTTTCACGTGGTGCAAGGGAATGGAACTCAGGACCTTGCCCGTGCTAAGCAAGCATTCCAACCACTGAACCCGCGACCCTTTTTTTATTTTTGATTGTGAGAAAGCCTCTGACTAAGTTACCAAGTTGCCCAGACTGAGTTTGAACTTGGGATCCTCCTGTCTCAGCCTCTGTCAGTGCTGTGCCTCAGCTTTGTAAAAAGAGAATTTTCACGTTTTAACCGTGGGGCTTTGTTTAGGGAAGTGGCCCAACTTTTTATTTTACTTTATTTTATTTGACACCAGGAACTGGTTTAGTTACAGCTCCTTGACCCAAGGAGGGGGCTGGAGGGCAGCTTTGAAATCACAAGCTGGAGAGGAACGGGGAGAGAAGCCCATTTATACACAATCCTATTGCTGTGCTTCCAGGGTGTGGGGCTGCTGTTAAGATGGGTCAGACGAAATGTATCTGAATGCATTCCAGAATTCACGGGAGCTTTTAGGTATTTTATCCCCTTTGGATTTAAAAAAAATGTTAAAAAGTGTTACTATTAGGAAAATCTTCTCTTGACACTAAAGAAAAAAAAAAAAACCAAGATGGAAACTTTGGTGTCATTTCCTTCTTCCTAGGCCTAAATGATACAAGTAGGCAAATTAGGAGACAAATTCTGGGGATCACATTCAAGAGGAAAAGTACGTGGGTACTCCTGCTCCCAAAAAAGCAGATGAGAGAACAATTTTCTTTACAGTACCATCACCTAAAAATAAATGCTATCGGGCTTGAATTTGTGATTGCCACACTACAAATTATGGTTTTTTTATTTGTTGGTCTTTATTGTTCTTTTTTGTTTCCAGATGGCAAAAATAAAAACGTTAATTTTATTTTCTTTATGTACTTGTGTATTTATTTACTTATTATTTATTTCTGGCACTGGAAATCCAACTTAGGGCCTAGATAACTCACTAAGTTGTCCAGGCTAAGCTTGAATTTGCAACTTCCCAGCCTCCCACAGCACTGAGATTATAGGCTGTGCCTCTGGGCTTGGCTGACTAAACTATTTTATAAATTTGGTTTTTGTTCAGATGGGAAAATTTTCTGGGATAATTTGGCCAAACAATAAATTTCACAGACCAATGAGAATTTAGTGCTTAAGAGACTCAATAAACATAAGAATGCAGAAATACATGTGTGCCTATATATATATGATCTGAATCTGATACTTAACTCTTACAATTAATTATATCCAAGAATTGTCCTAGCAAGATAACTTGAAATGTAAAGGAAAAATTACTTTTAATTTTATTTAATAGACTTCTGAGGATTTACATAAAAATATCAATTGTAAATACATTTAAATGTAAAAAAGGAATTATTGGGTTCATTATTAATGATAATATACCTGCAACATACTGAACTGTTATGTACATTTATGCTTATACTAACCCTTAGTTATTAATATTCCTATGTTACAGATAAAGAAAGTGGATCCCAAAGAAATTAAATAGCAGGAAAAAGCTATGGAGCTTGTAAATAGCACAAATGAAATTCAAACTCAGGTTTAACTTGACTCAAAGTCTAGGGTGCACATTTCAGTTTCTGGGATGGTGATGAGGGAAGAAGGAAGGTCTTTTTTTTGGGGGGGTACCTTCTGGAGCTAATATATATGATCACGGGTCCAGTGGTAGGTCCAGATTTTCTAGAGCCTGAAATTTATAAGAATTTAAGAGGGGTGATATGCATACCCATCCCCCCCAAAACAAATGTAGGTATCACAGTGTACTGCCTTTGTGCTCTGTGCTAAGCAGGCAGCTACTTTCTTGATTACAACAGAGAGATACTTTCCCAAGGAAACTTCTAAGCACCTCTTATTTTTTTAAGACAAGGTCTTGCTATGTAGTTCAGTCTGGTCCTGAGCTGACTATGTAACCCAGCCTGGCCTTGAACTCTCTGCAATCAGCCCATCTCAACCTCTCGAATGGAGGGATTCCAGATGTGCACCACCATGCCTGGGATAGGTGGTGGTGCTGGGGAATTGGACTCAACCTTGTGCTTACCAAGCCAGTGCTCTAACTGCTGTGCTATTCCTCCAGCCCCTACTTCTCCTTCTAGACTTTGCTCTTTCTTCTCAAGTCCATTCCATGTACTAAAAACATTCTGCTCCTTATATTGCTCGGACTCATTGTAAAGTTTCATCCCGGAGTCATAACACCGTCAATGCCGACTACAGCAGAGGACCCAGGAGTGTGTGGAGGTCATGCATCCCAAGGAGGGAGCAGCTCAACTTGATCTGAATCACGATGTGCGCTTGGATGAGCGCATCCTGGCTGGTACCAGGATGAGGACAGAGCCGAAGCCTAGAAAACCTAGAAAACGCGGGAGGAGCTGGCCTGCCCCTGTGGAAGCAAGATCACTGATCAGTATTGATTCGTCCCAGTGTATATCCTGAGTGCTGACTCTGGTCACGGCGCTCAAGCCTTCTCACTTTTATTTGACCTCAATTTACACCTTAACCCTCTCTCCTTCCTGTTCCTCTCACATTCCTACAAAGTCTGCCTGATGGCTTCTGTTTCTGTATTTATTTATTTACTTACTGGTACTGGGGCTTTCTATATTCTCAACCTGCCCCTTTTTAGGTTTATAAACTCTTGCTAATTATTGATTTTTTTTTTTAGATGGAGTCTCACAAGTTTTTAAATTGCCAGGGCTGGCCTTGATCTCTTGGCAATCCTCCTGCATCAGCCTCCCAGAGCACTGGGATTATGGGCCTGTACCTCCCCAGGCCTAGCTGCCTCAATGTCTTTGAGTACCTGTGCACTCGCTTGTACAATTTTTCTTCTAAATCCCACACCTCTCTGTCCCGCTTTAAAACAAAATTCATGATGTTAGAAGGTTTTTTTTTTTGGTCAATAATATTCAATCTATGACTTCCAGGGACAACTTCATGCAGGTAAGTTATTTATGATGCTGTTGTGGTGGAAATGCAGGCTTGGGATCAGACTTCTTGGATTTTAGTCCAGAGTTTACAATTTACTGGGTTTTGCTACACTGGACAAGTTACCACTGTAAGAGTCAGTTCCTGGGTAGTAAATTGAGGGCAAAATTATAGTACTTGCCTCATAAGGCTATGAGGATTAAAAAGTCTGTTCAGTAAGCCTAATATTAAGTGCTCTTAATACACATTGTTTACTAGCTGTTTTATTTATTTTATTTATTTATGATACTAGGCATCTAACTGAGGGGTGATCTACCACTGAGCTACATCTCAGCTCTTTTTACCTTGTTTAATTTTTGAAACAAAGTCTGAATTGCCCAAGCTGCCCTCAAATTAGCCATCCTTCTGTCCCAGCTTCTTAAGTAGCTGCAATTATAGGTGTGCAGGAATCACACCTTTATAACATTTGTAATATTCATCTTAATCAGTTCATGAGGTTGTCCACATTATTGACTTCCTCTATACAGTCAGTTCTTTTCTTACGATGTTTTAGCTTACAACCTGTCAACTTTGTGCTAGGTGAAAGCATACTTCTAGAGCCTTCCTGCATTTTTTTAAACTTTTAAGTAGAATGCTCACAAATTACATGGGATATTTAACACTGTTAGAGAAATAAAGCAAGCTTGGTGTTGGATGGTTCTGTCCAACATAGGCTAACCTTGCAGCCCATTTGAGGGAGGTTAGGCTACGCTCTGATGTTCTGTGTTTTCCACAGCACCTGGCACTGATTGCACTAAAAGAAATATTTAACTAATACCTAATTGCATGAAATATATTGGACAGTCCTTTGCAACAAATCACATAATGATTCTCAAACAAATGCCACAGGGTTTTGCTGACATAGTGCTACTCTTGCTATAGTCCATTCCTAATACCTACACTATCCTCGCCTTCATGATTCTTATTAGAAGTCACCAGATGCTCTGGATTTTACTGTGAATTTTGCCTAGTTTGTCCATCTCTTGTTTCTGCTGCCCTCCCCTCCATGCCATGAGTGACCAACCTCCCCCGGAGGGCGCTGCTCACGCTTCCTTCCTTGGCTCCCTTCCTCCCCCATGGCCCTGTGGTTAACTCCCTCAAACTGCATTTTTTTAAACGTGTCTTCTTCCCACTGCTCATTTACTTACCTAGTGAAGTCCACACTTCTCAGCTTAGTTTTTAAGGCTCTTTATAAATCTCTTTTCACCTTTCCTAGAACCGTTTAGATGTTACTTTTGGTCCCGTGTCCTCTTGCTGTAAATCTCACTCACTTTTCCTCTTGAAATCCTACACTCCCTTCATTATTTCGCTCTGGCTATTTTTCCTGACTTATAATCTCCTTTTCTCTTCCTCCCCTTCCATGCAAATCCTGCCCATCCTTCAAGATAGAATTCTAGCTCATGCCTATGGTTTTCTTTCTACATCAGCTGCCAATGCACAACTCATTCTCTTACATCTTTTGGTAGAACTTAATTGAGCACCTACTATATTCTAGGCAATATATAAGGGGTTAAGATCACCAAAATGAGCACGGGGCAGCCTCTCTTCTAAAGAGTCTCAGTCATCCGCTTTCTAATTCTCATAACAGTCATTGAACCACTTATGTTGGCATTGGTTGCATGTCACCAATCTTATCCTGTTCTCTTAGTTCATTTGGGCTGTTATAAAAATATTGAGAACATCACGCTTAGTGAAGTGAGTCAAAAACAGAAGGTGAAACATTGAATGGTTTCTCTGATATGAGAGACCCAGATCACAACTATATCATGGAACTCAAAATGAAAAAACAAAGTAAAACAGGGGGTAGAGTGGGGGGGAGGGGGAGTAGGGGGAGGGACAGAAGGAAAGTGGGAAAGTCCTTGCCACCTTGATAGGATACGTAGGTGCACAAAATGCTCAACTTCACTGTAAACCTTAAATTTTGCACTTATACATATCAATAAAATGGAGAAAAATAATAAAAAATATCCTATGTGGAGTCATTTGTAAGTAATGGAAATGTATTTCTTAGAGCAAATTCGCTGTTTGGCAAGGGTTCATCATCTGCTTTCCTGAAGGGGTCTTCCTCATGTGCCACACAGGACAATGCAACTGCCTTCAGCCCCTTTAATAGGGCACTAATTTTAATCATGGGGACTCTTGTTTTTTTAATGCAAGCAATAGTTTAGTGATCTAAACAAAAGAGAAACAAAAGACCTTTGGTTGAGAAGCTAAAAGAAAACTCAAGCAGGTCTCTGTTACAGAAAGAATAGGGAAAAAAGAAAAAAAAAAGAAGAAAAAAAGAAAATCTCACGGCCAAGAAGAGCAGAAGGCACCTGAGCGGGACTGTTTAGGACAGGGGTCTTCAACTTTTTTGACACCAGAGACCAGTTTGGTCATAAGCCACTCTCCCAAGGATTAGTGAAGTGGAGCTCTGCCTCTCCTCAGTGAGCAGCAGCATTATAACCCAAGCAAGGGGCATGCTGACAAGAGGGGGAGGATTATTCATCTGTCCCAATGGCCAGGTCCTCCCAAGGCCGCTGACCTGTGGTCTGGGGATTTGGGAACCTTTGCTTTTGACGGTTGCATTAGTCAGTTTTCTTGTCATCGAAACACAATACCAAACAGTCACAGTTTAAAGGACAGGTTTAATTTAGCTCACAGTTTTGGGGGTTCAGTCCATGTTGGCTGGCTCCAAGGCAGAATCCTCATGGAGGGAGGGCATGGCGGAGCTCAGATGCTTAGCTTACAGCAGCCAGGGCAGCAAGGAATCAGCTCCAGAGGGGAAGAGGCCCTGACCAGACATATGCACCAGTGCTGTGCTTCCAAGGCTCACCAAGACATGCCCAGATGTTTGCTTTACTGATCCTCTAGGGAGTTTTCAAGCCGGTCAAGTGCACACAACAAAGCTTAAGCATCACAGAGGTGACAGGGCTTTGCTGATAAAGGCTTCACCCCTCAACGCTACCTTATTCAGTATTACATTTCAACATGGGTATTTTAAGAGGACAAACATTTAGACTACAACACCAGCTGACCCAAAATGACTCCTGGCTTAGGGAGGCTGTGTGGCTGGCTTAAGTTCATTCAGTGAGGACAATCAGCATTGTCTTTGACCAAAAGAACAGAATCAGATTGATATTTTATTTTATTCATGATCCCTAAGGTACCTAAACCCCCACTGTTGAATTTGAATCTGTTAAATGAAAACATTTTGATTTTTTTTTGTTGTTGTTGTTTTTGTTTTGTTTTTTGTTATTGGCATTAAGCCCAGGGCTTCCACACTGATTCACATCCCAGTCCTTTTTTTTTTTTTTTAATTTTGATTTTGAGACCGAGTCTTGTTAAGTTGGTAAATTGTACAGGATTGGTTTATCTTAGTCTTCCTGCCTCTGCCTGGCAAATTGCTGGGATTACTTGCTACCAAGTCTAGCTGAAAACATCTAATTTTAAAGCATTTTTTCCTTTTTTTTTTTTTTTTTTGCTTTTGTAACTATGATAGCCAGATGTAATTTAAAGATCATTGGGTAAACTTAGTTTAAAGCCACCAAGACATAATGTGATAACCAGAGAAAGGTCACAGCCTGAGATGTTTCAAAAACGGTCAATGTAACTATTTCAAAAGTAAATGCCTCTATCACCAAAGCATGTTTGTGTTAGGTTGGCCTTTGGGCGAACTTATGCTAGAATTTTAATAACAAACACACAAAAATATCTCATTTAATATTCAGTCCCCAAATATGTAAAGTTTATATATTTGCAATGAAGTTTCCTTTGGGTATTACTGACACAGGTACCAGCGAGGTGGCCATATTTACATAGGTAGGAACTGTTTTTAAAGCAGAAAATAATACAAGTGCTCCCTCAAAACAAAAATCTTCTCCTTAAATATATTGAAAACCCTCAACAGAAGGGAGTCCTAATTGGGGCTTATAAAAGTTTAACAGACTGTGATGTTGAACATTACATATCTTTTTTTCTGTCTATATTCACAGCAAGTTTTCTTTGAAGATTCGTAATCACATTCTCCCTTTTCTTTCTTCATATTTCTTTTAAAAGGTTAACTTTATGTTATAGCCATATATATTTTAAAAGTAGTTTTCTACTTATGAGGCTACACTATTTAGATGAATCTGTTGTACAAATTTGATTGTGTAAGAAAAATGCCCACAGTACATAGCAAAAGTGGAAACTAGTTGGTTAGGGTTTTTATTATCACTATCATAACTTGTACCATTTTTGGACTGTTCCCATTAGACGTTAATTCCCATAGGTTCAGAAGTTATTCTGCACGCCTACGTGTGGCAAAGTTGCTTTCAATTATTAATAAAACAAGCAAATATTAAATGAGATGCATTATGTGATACAAGGAGACAAAAGAAGCTTGTAAATCTGCTCAATTTTATTTCTGTGGCTTTTATGTAATCGTCTAAAACTAAAACAGTGAACTTTCTGCCCCCTCACACTGGGGAGGTCCCGGGAGAGATACAACCATTTCTGGACTCTTCCCAGTGCATGTCCTCAGTAGTGCCTCAAGATGAGTGTGTGTGTTTTAATCAGCATCCCTCTGTTGATGTCATACCTATCTTTCGCTCATCATCACTGACATAAGCTTCCAAAAGACAAGGTTAAGAACAACACACATGTATACTCACGTTCTTAGTAACACAACTAACAATAGCTAAAATGTGGAAGACACCAAAATACCCATTAACAGACCAATAGATACACAAATTGTGGTATTTATACGCAATGAAATACTACTCATCTATAAAGACAGACAGGTTGGAGGCTTTTGTAGGTAAATAGAGGCAACTTGAGACCATCATGCTTCATGAAGTGAGTTAGAAGCAGAAGGTGAAATAACAAATGGTTTCTTTGATATGAGAAAACACGATGACAATTATTTCATGGAACTTAATGTGGGAATAATGGGAACTGGGACAGTGGGATGGGGGAGGGTCAAAAGGAGAGAGGGGAAAGATCTGTAGCCTTGCCATGATATTTATGTGCACAAAATGCTCAAGATCAATGTAAACTTTGTTTTGCATTTATACAAATCAATAAAATGAGGGTGGGGTTCAGGATTTGAAGGCCTTGTAGTCATGGCAAGCTCAGAACATCGGAGTCAGTGCGGCTCTGGCAAATGCCTCTATAATGGCCCTTCCTGTCCCCACCACTCTCCTACAGCTGTGGTCTGGGTGGCTCACCTTGACCTTATCCTGTCCCCACCACTCTCCCAAAGTTTTGGTGTGCTTGCTAACTAATTTTAAAGCACCAACTAGCATCAGGAAGGCATTTTCCAGATTAGGTCAGAAAGGAAGCTTAGCATGGCCATGTTGATATTTTTACACCTACAGATCGTTAGGCTACTGGGGAGTGTTTTTAAAAGCTGTCTTTACTTTCCTAACTTGTACTTGGATTTTAAGCCTAGTTGTCTAAAGGGATCTGGCTCCAATGTGCTCTGAACTCTTCTCCCTCCCTTTGAAAATATGTGAGGTTGGGGTGCAGACTAGGGGGCAGGGATCACTTGCTAGCACCCACTTAGCCTGGGTCAACCCTCAGCTTAAAAAAGCATGTGTTTTAAACCAGTCATGCTTAATAAGATATGATTGCTAACTCCCCCTCTCTGACCCCTACCCTGGTGCTAGGGATAGAACCCAGGGCCTTCCTACTGAACTACACATCCAGCCCACTTTTAAGTTTTGATTTTGAACCTCCAAGTCACCAAATCATGGTTACCTGCCCCGGGTCATAAGCTGGCCAGACTCGGCTAGATCTTACAATCCTCCTGCCTCAGCCTCCCAGAATGCTGAGATTACAGGCTTACACCACTGGGCTTATCTGGTGGTTAGTTCAAAACTAAGTTATTCAAGCTTGTTATACATTTTTTGAATATTAATATACTCAAACATTTCTCATTCAACAGGTACAAAAGGCGCACTATTACCCTGGTCCACCTACCACCATGTTTTCTCCCCTGGAAATAAACAACTCTGATGCTTCATTGTGTAATTGTTTGAAGGTACTGAATCAAGTGTAGGTAGCATAATTCGCATGGCGTCTTGCGTCCTGGTGTTTGGTTGTTGTTACTACAGATTGGCAAATGTTTTCAATGTATGTATGAAGAGCTTCCTTATTGTGTTTTACACCTGTATGAATATTATGTTGTACAGTTGTTTCATAATATGTTTAACTCTCTCCTACTGATGTGCACCTGTTTAGGTTGTATCCTTATTTTGCTTTTACACACGCACACACACACACACACACATGCAGAGTTCCTATGCAGCATTCTACCCAGTCTTGCTCAGATATGCTTTCAGTCATAAATGCATTCTGAAGTTGATTCCTACAAATGCACTTCTGTTTCAAGGAGTTTACGTGTTTCTACGTGCTTTAATTTTTTCCTCCTCCTCCTCTTTCTGCTTTTCCCAAATTGCTTTCCATAAAGGTAGAAGAGATAAGGGACTGAGTTCTCTGCTCCTCCACGAACACGTGGTTTCCTCAATCTGGACTGCGGCTATCTCGAACATAGTACAATATCTGGTCATTTTGATTCATTTTCCTCAGGTTATGAGTGAGTTAGACTCCTTTTATTTTGTCTAATTGTATTCTACTTTCTACACGATGACTGAATATTTATTTCCTTTCTTTGTGTCTTATTGGCTTTTTCATATGGGTATTCCAATTTTTCAGTTTTACTTATTCACTATTTCATCCTTTTTTTCCACAGGTCTGATGTACCATTTTTACATATTAAATTCTCAAGTTTGTGCAATTTTCTGGGCTTTTTGATTGTTTCTCTTATGTCTGTATATATGCAAATATTATACTTTGATATTATAGTTAATTATTAAAACTTCATATGATGTTTTAAAAACTGGAATGTTCAGGGTCTTTTTTAAAAAAAAGACTCCCCAGTTCTCTTATTTTTTTAAATATGAATCTTACCCTGTGTTGTGTTCTTCAAAACTACTTTGTCTGGTATAATAGCATCACTATAGTACTTACAGGTGAAAGGATTTATTTGAATGATATGTTTTCTCACTCAAAATATTATATGCCTGTCTCTTGGAATCATTTCCATTTTTTTATTTTTAAAAAGTTTCATCATATACTATTTGCTCATTTTTGTAATTTATTCTCAGCAATATTTTTGCTTTTTATGTTTATATATACAAACCACGTTCTAATTGCATCTTGTGCCACCTTACAGTTCTTGAACGACAGGTAGAAAACTGACAGAAAGACCTCTTTCCCTAGAACATGTTCAGAAGATGAAATTTCTACTGAACCAGTGAATGTAAATAAATATTTAAAAATGAGCCACGATCTTCTTGCAGAAAAAGAGTGGGTTTGTGCACTAAATGTATTGGACTGGGAAAGGCAGCCAAGGTTAGCTTTACCATCCTATTAGGTTAAAAGGGGAGATGCATTTCTATCTGTCTAAACAGAATTACACATTAGTAAGCTGGTTTAAATCATTTTTAAGTTAAAAGATTTTGTTTCTTTTTCCCATTAAAAATCTGAAAGGAAGCAACTATTAAAGATAGGAAAATAAGCTGGGTGTGCTTGTGCACACTTGAAATTTTAATACTCATGCTGAAGGAGGAAGATCGTGGATTTGTGGTCAAACTGGGCTACCTAGTGTTCAAGTTCAGGACCAGCCTTTATGTCAACCTTCATCCCCCCCAAACAGACCAAGGTAATAAACAACGACAGAGTAAACTACACGTGTGTATAACTTCTTAAGCTATGCAGATGTACAGGTACACACAGCTCAGTGGTATAACATATGTAAAGTCCTGGGTTCCATCCCTAGCACAATTTCCTGGAAATGTAACAAAATATAGAAGATTAGACTTTGAACAAATGGTTAGGGTTGTAGCTCAGCGTGAAGGATCTGAATTCAACCACCAGAATCCAAAACAAAAAATAAAACAAAACAACAACAACAAAAAGGCATTTATTAGCTGGGCCTTGTGGCTCAGGCCAGCACTCTGGGAAGCTGAAGCAGGAGAATGTCAATTCCCATCCCTGTCTGGGTAATCGAGTGACTTGGTGACACCCTGTCTCAAAATTAAAAATCAGAAAGGGCTGAGGATGCAGCTCAGAGCGTGAAGGCCCTGGGCTCGATTCCCATTTTCTCTTTCTCAAAGACACATCTCCTTGACACTAAAGGGGATTCCCAGGATGAGTCTTCCTGTCCCTTGGTGGTCGCTGCTGGTCACTCGTGTTCCCACTAAGCAGCTTACACCTGAGCACTCACCACAGGGAAGTGAAGACCTCCTCTGCCACGGCCACGGTCTATTCATAACCTTCCTCCAGCAATGCCTCTCCCTGCTCTGTCCTAACAGCCTCCTTCATCACCATCACCCAGCAATTCTTTCCTCCACTTCTCAAGTTTCCTGGTCCTAACTACTGCGTCAAGTCTTAGTGGTAGTTTTAATAAACGGGTACCTACTTTCAAAAGTACGTATCTCATTTGGGTGGCAATGAAAGGCTCCTCACCACAGGAAACAGACGCTCATGTCCTCAGGGGAAGGACTCCTAAACCACACTGTGTTTTGTACATTCAGCCAAAAGAGGAGAAGAACTTAATTCCTCCCCGTCATCTTTCCCCATGTCTCTGCAGCCTGACGCCTTCCTCAATCACCTAACTAACGTGCGGAAAGAATGAAAACGCTTGGAGAAATTGGTGACCCGGAAAGTTAAACACCAAAAATTATGAAGCATCAAGTGACATGCTATTTATCATTTCTCTTCTACATAAAAACCCACCACATACAGATTCCGTGTTGAGGTTCTATATATAAATGTTCTATGACTGGGTGGTTTGTGTGATTTTAATATGGCCTCTATACATAAGTATGCATAAGATATTTTATTATAAAATGCTGATTTGCTTATTAAGGAAGTCTTAAGAAGAGATAAATATGGCAACAAATCTGTGACTCACTTGTGTTTCTAAATTCAAGTACAACCTCTGTGTTGACTCTTTTTATATCATAACTATATCCATACATCCAAGATAGAAATTTTATCTTGTATAACTTACTGAAAGTATTTCTCTTTTTACAATATAATTAAATTGTGAATAGTTCTAGAGTAAGGTATAGAAAATAATATGACAGGTTGTTCACACCACTGTACAGTCTAATTATCTACAACAGCTGGTGGGAGATATCGAGCTTTGGAGGCACGTGGACATGGTCTCGTTCGCTGTCATGTCTTCCTCTTTATGGTCGTCATTTTTTTTCCTACTCACTGAATTGCTGGTTTTAGTGGAATGTGTACCTCCTGGTATGACTATGGTGTTTGCTTTCTTTTCTCGAAGTTGGACTTCTATCTGATATGATGGCAGTAGTGTACAACTTTCTGGCTTTATGTTTTATCTGGGAGATTAACATAGTTCAGAACTGAAAGGTCCCCCAGTAGCCTCATGCATTTGGTTGACGTGGATAATCTATGGGTTTCCTTTGCTGTTAGGAGGTGGGGCCTGGCTAGGAAGGGAGAGTTATGAAGAGTGCGATGGATCACAGCTGTTGGAGGGCATGACCCGGAAGGACGCACTCTTGCGTCTCTGGCTTCTCGCAATGTGTGATCCTTCGTCTTGTGATACCTTGCGTAGCTGTTGTCCACCAGACCCTTCTGGCCATTGCCAGATGCCATCAATGGGCGGAGACCTCCTGAAACAGTGAGCTAAAATAAACCTTCCCTCCCTTATGTTGTGGATGTTGGGAACTGTGTCCCAGTAACAAATAAAGTAATTGAGACATATATCATCTATTATTTGATTCTGAAAGCAAGTATATTAATTATGATTAAGCAAAACCATAGGTGACTTAGAACACCCCTCCAAAAAATGCCCTGGGATTTAAAGACACTTAAAAATCTCTCTCATAACAGCCCATGACAGGCATTCTACAAAAAATATGGCATCTCACGAAGTCTGCAGTTTTCCATTTCCTCTACTTCAAGAATGTTCCCTAGAAACTGAGACCAACATGCATTAAGCTCCAGTATTCCAGCCAACAGGACTAAGGAGGAAGGTACACCAGAAGCCGATGCCACAAAGCCAAGTTCCAGTCACAGACTTATAACTTGCCAGAAGATACAGACTGCTCTTACAAGTTTAGGTCAAAATCAGTTTATCTAGGGCTGGTTACCAACTCAAATGAAATCAGAGTTCCAGTTCTAGTAATAACAAGCAAGATGGCTGAAAGATGCATCCTCACAGGAAGTGTTTGTCATACTTAGCAGAGAACCTTGTTATCTGTGTAATGAGACAAGTTCTACTGCTCAGTTCTTTGGAAATCAAGAGATGGCATTTGAGGGCTGGGACTGTAGCTCTGTGGTTATAGCACTTGCCTAGCAAGCACAAGGCCTTGTGTTTAATTCCCCAGCACCACTTAAAAATCACCTATGTGTGGTGGTGCATGTTCCTGTAATCCCAGCACTCAGAAGGCTATGGTAGGAAGATTATCATAAGTTCAATGCCAGAGAGAGAGAGAGAGAGAGAGAGAGAGAGAGAGAGAGAGAGAGAGAGAGAGACCATTTGAAGGAGCAGGAAAGACACACAACCCCAGGTGGATGCTCAAAATGTGGTAGCTATTACCACTGCTATGGCTTCATTAAGTCAATGCATCATAGTTTACCAAACTGACCACGTGCCAAAAATCTCTGGATTATTTGTTGTTTTTCGGTTGTCATATACAAGTCAAAATTTACTTCCTTTTTATACCTTTCTCTTTCTTTCATTATTTATGTTTCTTGGAGAAGCGCTTACAAGTACAATTACTGAGTCATCCAACATTAAGAGGATGAAGTGTGATCCTATGAGAATACTGTAGAAATTATCAACATGTGTGAGTGAATAAGTCAAATATGTCCTTATATCTTCATAGATAAGTTTACTGGGCTGCACATAAAGGTGAACAGATTGGGAGGATTACAAATGCATGCAAACTGGGCCAATTTTGAGACATGCTTTTTTTCCCTATGACTCTAAAACTTTTCATCTAAATAGAAATCAGTGTGGCACAAAAAGAAGTCCACTAAACGTGCCCTGTTAGTCTTTGTGTGATTTTTGAGTCTGAGTAAAATCTCTGGGACTCTGGACATATAGTCAAAATATTCTATTTGCCTGAAATTAAAAAAAAATACTTCAGGAAAGGCTTTGGAAGTTAAAAACCAAAGGCAAATGCCATAGAGATATAAGATATGCTTATCTATCTTAAAAATCTGAAATAGAAAAAGAACTGCTCTTAATTTATTAAATTTATTTAATTAATTTATTAATTCCAGAAATAACTCTTAGTAAATTTTATTACCTTTTTGAATCTTCCCAGAAAACAAAGGAAATAAATACTATTGTTATGTCCATTTTACAGATGAAGAAACTGGGGCAGAAGGAATTGAAATGCCTCTCCTTTAGTCAGGGTGAATTCGAATCTGCACAGAACAACTTCAGAAATCATGATCTGTACTACAACACGACACTATCAGTCTTGCTTAAAAAAAAAAAAAAAAGGTTAGGTTGACGAAGCCTGTCTTCACGTCTTACTAAATCAGAAGGCTGTCTCCTGAGAAAACACCTGTGCAGACAACATTGTCTGTCTGTCTGGCCCATGAGTCCTGACTGCCATCACAAGGACTTTGCGTGACACGAAGCTTGGTGCCAGATCTAGCAGCCTGCCAGGCCTCGCTATGCTTGGGCTCCTTTTCTCCTCTGTGGCTTGCAGTGCTGCGATGTGGGTTTATGTGACACTTTACACGTGACTAAGCCCACGGGTGACTGAAGAAAAAGGAGCAAGCAGAACTCTGCCCAGCCCAAACTGCGAAGAGGGTGACGATTGCGCGTGACGTGGCTCTCCAATACTTGGCTCAGCGGGACTCCCTCTGTCTTGGCCCTCCCTGCCCGGTTGTGCCTGTGCCTGCCCTCCCAACTGAGCTCTCTGCTCTTTCTCATTAAAACCCCAGGCTCATTAATTTCCTCTCTAATGGGATCACGATGATGAACGCACTCATTATCTGAGGTGATGATAACAGAAACGAAGCACCGTGCGGTCTGTGCAGAGATGCGTCATAACACGGAGTGGGCGGTAGCTTCAGTGGCTGATGCTAAAATTTTAGGCATTACCAGAAATCGGTGAGTGGGACTGGCAAAGGCCCTCAAGATATGCCAACTGGGCGGCCCTGTATCCCACAGGAAGAGAGGAATAGAAAGAGAATAGTAGGGGAAGAAGAGAGACCATGGCCAACACACCATTACTCTGGTTTTGTGGTGTTTGTTTGTTGCTATTGGAAATGGAGCTCAGGGCCTTAGCACTGAGCTACCCCTCCAGCCCATTTCAATTTTTGATTTTGAGACAGGACCTCACTAAATCATTACGTTGTACATGCTGGGCTGAAACTTGTGACCCTCCTGCCTCAGCCTCCCAAAGTGCTGGGATTACAGGCCCATGCTGGCCAAGCCACCTTTGAAGCAGTGGGGGCAGTGATGGGTGAGACATTGAGTCTGGCTTCAATGCCCATGTGGGTGCTTTCTGTCCCTCCTGGTCGCTTCCTCTTTCTTCTTCCTAAACTGAAAACGTGACACTAAAGCAACAACAACAGTCCTGAGCCACTGGCCCACACCCGCAAGGCCTACCTACCCGAGAGGATTTCATGGGACAAGCAAATCAACCTTTTATTTGACTAAGCTACTCCATTTCTGTTACCTGTGGTAGAAACCTTTTTTCTTTTTTCTCTTCTTTTACATATTAGGGATTGTCATTGATTTACAACTTCAGCCCATTTTTACTCACTTATTTTGATCCTGAGACAGAGTCTCTCAGAGCACTAAGCTGCCCAGGCTGAGCTTGAACTTGTGGTCCTCCTGCCTTGGCCTCCTGGAGTGCTGGGCTACTGGGCCTGGCTGGCTATCATGATTATTATTAAATTGTATTATTATTACCATTATTATTACAGTTTGCAGTGCCAGGGGTTGAATCCAGGCCCGCGTTCATGCTAGGCAAGCACTCCATCCTTAAGCTACACCCTCGGCCCACAATTTATAATCCAGGTGACCTGTTACTGAAAAGGGGCTACAGGCACAAAAGATGGTACATTGCAAGTAAGACCTTGCAGAAGCTACAAGGTCTTGGGTACAACGCACAGAGATGGCCAAGCAGCAGGATACCCAAAGGAAAATGAAGAAGTCTAAACATCAAGGGGTCTTAGAGCAAGATTTGCATTCTGCCCCTTTAATCTCTTCAGGCTAATATCCCCACATGGCCACCCACAGAAATCATATATCCTCACACTCCTGGCCCTTTTACAAATGTCCCGATAAGGAACCACTGAAAACATGAAAACAGAGGCATAAATCCGTCATCATCCTCAAAGAAAAAATGTGAAGTGTGTGCTATTTTTTAAAAAATATGCTTCAAAAGACTGAAAGCTGGTTAATCACTTTGTTTAATGACACTCATCCCAAAATAAATAATTCTTGATGTGAACAAAGATTTAAAGCAAATATTATGCCATCATTCAGGTAGCTGATAGATTGGGACAGCCTGAAAGCTGAATTTTGTATCATCAAATTTAAAGAATATTTGAAAACTTTTACTTGACTATTTGGATGATTATATGGCTCCTCCCAGTGATGGAATCCCATTTATTCATTTGAAAGACTATATTTGGATATTTGATCAAATAGTTTATTTCAACAGTGAAATTATATGCCATCTGAGGTATAGTATAATCTTTTATTGCTCTGTTTTGCCAGTGAATAGAAGTAGTATGATCTCATATCTTAAAAAATATAATGTATGCACATTTCTGTGTATTAGTACAATACTATGTAATGTAATAATATACTAAGTACTACATAGATGTATAGTGTAGGTTATACATTTATGTAAATTAGACAGACACACTACGCACAGATGGAAATGAAAGTTGTATTTGGGAATTGTGGTTTTGGGAATATTTTCCTTCTTCTGGGTACAAACATTTTCTTATTTTTCTCCACTGAATAGACATCATTTTTATTCTGTGAGAAGAAATATTGAAACAAAAAAAGGTAAAAAGTATATGAACGACCCCACACATAGAGATCACAGAATAGCGCGAACAGCCCACTGCTCAACTGTCTACAGGTCAATGTCAGAGGACTGCTACTTATTTTGTGCTAAAAGAGACTGTTTTGTTCCCCTGAAAACCCTGGCTTCTCGGGATGCCCATGGCTAAATGGACTGGTTAGAAGTTCACAGTTCTATGTTCTAAGCAAAGGCAGAACCTGATTTTTAGCCTTGAATAAAAAGAAGTAGTAGCTTTGAAAAACACTAAAACAGTTTCAATAGCAAGAAGCGCCGATTCTTTCAGATGAGCAGCCCTGAGACACACATCACGCAGGACATGAAGAGCTGACGGGAGCTGAGGAGTCACCCAGTACCAATCAGGGACCGGGCAGAGATTGTGGAAGAACGGGGAAAATCAGACATACGGTGTCACTGTACATAGTTTTCCCCATTAAATTGTAAGCAGTATGCTATTAATAATTAAATCAGGAAAGAATACCTGAATAACAAAAATTGTCCTTGTTTCTACTTTTTTTTGTCACCCTACATTCTCTATACCATGTAACTAACTAGAATATGGCCTGTCCTGCATTGCCAGGCATGTGCATAACTGCCAGTAAGCAGCACCCTAGAGACAGCAGGACAAGTGGCTTATTCAATTAAATGCTGGATACAGAAGTTTTGAGTTCGTTATCTTCCACCCAAATTTAATATTTTGCAGTTTGGGTACTTAGAAGCTTGACAAATCAACTTTCTGTTCGTGAGTTACAGGCAAATAAGAAGCACTCCAAAAGCCTCATGACCATCAAATGTCAATTGCAAACACAAAAGATTTTGATACGACTGTAAGGGAATCTGAAACATATGGATTAAATTTTCCTGGTAATATTCTAGAGTCTGAAAGGAGAGTGTGCAATATAACAGGTTGTTGGAAACCCCAAAGTTGAAGTGCCGTTTTAACTGTTTACGTTCAGAAATGAGATAAACATTTCACACCTCAAGGAAATTAATTAAGTACCATATTCCACTCAGCATGGCACAGCACAAGAATCTGAGTGAATCCCCTTTTGAGTTGTGGTGAGCCATTTAATACATCAAAGTACGAATCTAATCAGTGGAGGAGCCCAAACGTTTCCTTTGGTGTTCAAGGACTCCACAGTTTCCATTAGCTCCTCTCTCCAGGTGATCTCCATACACACACACACACACACACACACACTCCAAAACAATACCGTGTAAAAACCTAAACAGCTGGCACAGACTTGTAATCCTGATACGTTCGGAGGCTGAGGCAGGAAGTTTGCTGGTTTGAGTCCAGCCTGATCTCAACTTAGTGACTTAGCAAGATCCTGCCTCAAAATCAAACATTAAAATTGGCTGTAGGGACTACAGAGAGAGGCCCTGTCTAAGAAAAAAAAATCAGACTATAAATGTGGCTTTGTGGAGCACTGAGGCTCGATCCACCATACACAAAAAGAAGGAAAAAAGGAGGAAGAAAGGAAAAAAAGAAGAAAGAGAAAAAGAAGAAAGAGAAAAGAAAACCTAAACCATGATATTAAGTAAAAATGGTAAGGTTGCTATGGAAGCCAGGCTTTTCCCATGAATCCTCCACCTGGCTGAAAGCCGTGTGTCTCCACTAAGTCAAGTAGGCGATCACACTGACGGACCCCTGAGTGCGCTTTGCTGCCTTTGGATGATTTCTCACGCCTGGTCCTTAAGTTTACTAGGCCTGGAGGGCTTCCGGGTGCACCCGTTGAGTTCCATCATGGGGCTCTGGGTCCCGCTGTTCACACCAGCCTTTCACTCTGCTGGGCTGTGCTGGTTCACAGAAGACAACGTGAGGAAGGGCAAGAGGGCTGAAATACACTTCAGAGGATGGTCCCACCTCTGTGGTCTTCGGACGTATGCGTGCTATTTCATAGGGCTGTCTTTCAGAGTCACTGATTTGCAGCTACTTTGTAGAAAGACCTTGTCTTTTCAGGTTAGAAGTCATTTTGGTCAAGGAAACTGGCTTAAGACTTCTTTTTACTATCTTTCTGAAAATTTACAATCATCACAAACATGCCAGCTTTGGTTCAGATACTTTTGATATTGTATCTTAGTTATCTTCCTTCCTAAGTGAGTAAGCCAGAGTAGTTTCCTTAAATTCTGAATCTCATGTTCTTCTTTGTAAATATAGAGACATTGATCCTTCCCTCATTGAATCTTTCCAAGAACTAATGATACAGAATAAACTATTTACCTGGCAGATCGTTCTATATGTAGTTGGAGTCCAGTGGATACAACTTCTCATCACAAAATCATTAAGGAAATCCACCAAAATAGATAAAATAGAAAACAAATCATCAAAGCAACAGCTATTGTCTGTTAAAAATTCTCTAATTTTTGATGCCCAAGAACACAGAAGGATTATAAAGTATGCACCCTAAAATTATTACCAATATTATGGTCTTGTCAACAAATTGAAAAACTATCAAATGAAAATTAGGAAATGAAAATTGAAAAGAACTTCTCTTTGTCTTCCTAAAATGAATAAATATTATAAAGAGAAAAATAGCTATATAACCCCAAATCAGATCACTTTAAGGAAGAAAGATTTCTTTATTTATTTTCACATACTAGATATAAAAAAGTAGGCTTCCTATTCCAAGACCCCAAATATATTACAACATTTAAAGAGTCATGTCTTTTTTTTTTTTTTTTTTGTCTTTAACAGGTATCAAACACTGGCTTGAAAGGTATTTGCTGTTAACAGGCATTGGGGAGCAGGTAAGAAAAAATTAGCCAAGAGAAAGCAATGATTCTGATTAAGTAAATTCCATTGAACTCTTTCTAGTAAGCATTATTCAGGTCATGAATGCTAATTTGTCCTGCAGGGGGCTGTGGGTAATTACCCAGAAAACCTATCAGCTTTATTGAGTTGCTACAAAACAGTATTACTGAGTGGTAGTACACTGTAAAGGAAGACAACCTTGGTGTGTACTCATGGAAGGCGGTCTTGTTCTTTCCCCTACTGGGAAGATTTTATCACTTACATAGGAATCATAATAAGTGACATTTTGCTTACAAAAAATAGAACCACATCAGTGTCACTTCTCGTTTAATAGTCAAATAAAATTCCTGACATGCACAGACACATACACATCTGAAAAGTGCCACCAAGCTACCCGAACAATGTTAGCTTTCTGCATATTTGAAATTGTGTAGAACCATCTTAAAAATGAAGCCAACGTGGCAGATTGGCCGCATTCCAGCAACCACGCAGAACTGCTGACGTTACTAAAATCTAGATAATTTAGTCCCATATGGGAATCCATACCACAATTATATTGTCCCTGCTCCGACACAGCCCTGATTTTGCACTTCTGTAAGTCTGGCTTTTTATAATTTTAATTCCCTTCACCAATAAAGCAATTTGCATTCACATAGTCTTCCTAGCCAAGGAAGAAAAAAAAAGAAAATCTGTTACGTGACCTTGGTCTCTTTACAGTTGATTACAAGAAAACAAACTCTCCAACCAACCCATCTCCTGATATTTTTTTAGTTCATGTGGACCATCATGTTACAAACTGCCAAAGACTCTGCACAGCAGGCTGGAGGCTGACACTGTAAAATGAGTTTAAAATTTCTTCATTTGCCCGCTCAGTGTGATGAGGTAAACGCACCCCAAGTTTGTGCACATGTATGTATCATGGGCAACACTCTGATGTTAAAAAGATGGTGTTCTCTTGAAACAAACCCCCCAGATGTTTTTGGATAAGGTGTCATAAAATATTGAAATACATAAAGGTTAGTATCTTTTTCTCACTCCCTGCCTTGTACTGAGATGACTTGAAAAAGTATGCTAGCTTGATTCACTAAAGTTTATCCTGATGCTTCATAAATGTTTAATAAAAAATAATAATTTCCAGAACATCATTTTCTCTATAAATTGCTCCGCAGAGTGCTAAAGTCAAATGTTCCCAAGAGATGTGCTTTCCTTTTTGATGCACCTTGCCTAGCTCCAGAGACAAAACGGCACAACCAGAAATGTGGAAGGTCACATAATCACATTTGATTAAACGCTAATGGAGAAAGTGAGATTACTAGCTTTGCAAAAGTCCCTGTGTTCCCTCATTCCCCCTGCACAAGAAAATATAGGTGCCAGTTATGTATGATTATTAAGAGTGATATGGTTAGGACACTGTAATAATATAGAATCCATCCTAATCCTCCCTTTACTCCTTTGAGTATTAAAAACTCTCGGTTTTCTTTAGCTGTGGACTTAACTATACAGTAGACAGCATGCCCCAAGATGCCTCTGTCATTTGGGGTGTCTGTTGTTGCTTATTTTAGGAAACTTACTCTCAAATTGATTCTCCATTCAAAATGACCAAGTAACCATATCTGGCTGCCTAACTAAACCAGTATGAATTTCACTTTGAAGGGTTGTAACAGATTCTTTTTTTTTTTTTTTTTGAGACAGGGTCTCGCTCTGTGGTCCAGGCTGGTCCTGAATTCACTTCAGAGCCCAGGCTGCCCTTGGACTCACGGTAATCCTCCTGTCTCAGCCTCCTGAGTGCTGGGATTACAGGCGCGCGCCACCACGCCCAGCTTATGTGGTGCTGGGGAATCGAACTCGGGTACTTAGCGCTTGGCTTAGCGCTTGCTCAAGCACTTTAACCGCTGAGCCATTGCTCCAGCCCTATAACAGATTCTTACCTATTGAAATATTTGTTTTCTTTGACCAGGAAATACCTTCCTATTGTCTTTGCTGGGCACTTATATACAAACAAAGCTCTGAGGAGTTTTGAGTTCATGTGACCTAGGGCGTGCCCTTCCTTTACTTTCTTGTAAAAATTTTTGTGAACTTGTTGATACTCACGTATTAAACCAAAAAGGCTACGCCCTCCTCCTTTGTCAAATAATTTTTTAAGAGCCTGAAAAAGGTACCAACTATGGGAACAGACAGCTCCATAATGGAGAGTTCAAACTGCTCATGTATACTAATAAAGAAACACGCCAAAGTATTTTTCATTCTTTCTACACCTTGACAATGACAAAAAGGACCCAGCTGAACTCCTCTCCTTCCCGGGGGATTAAAGGCGGCTCAGTTTTCACTGTAACTATAACCTATGCCTAATAACAGCCTTTTGGTGAATTTAAAAAAAAATCAATACTATCACCAATGCATATCTTTTCCCTTTCTAGCCTTGCGAATATAAAATTGTTTTCCATCATGGCTCATTTTAAGGGTAAATGAGTACCATATGTATTCTATCCATAGTATTAAAGAGTTTGATTGAGTGTGTTTGCCAGGCTAACATTCCTGGTTCCAAAAAGTTTGGTGTTTCAGCCTCCCTCACACTACTCTGCTCAGACCTAACCTACCATCCTTATTTTGAAAAATAAAATAAAATGAAAATTCCCTCTAGTCTTTAAGACCCGGCCGCTGAGGTCCTTGCACGCTCCCATCAAATCTGCTGGAAGGCGGAGGGTGCCACCTGAGCTCTGTTGTGACTCTGTTCCACTTTCACTTTATCATTATCATGCCCAACACAGCTCGCTTGGTAAGTAATAATTATTAACACGAATGCTAGTTCAGACTAATTTAGTTCATTAGCAGGATAACTCCTTTGATTTCTAAAGAGGCATCAAGACACTTTAATCAGTGGGTAGAACCTGCCAGTTTATTACCAGCATTGAATTTTTTTCTCCCTACAGCCATGTTTGTTGGGTGGGCACAAGCTAAACACGTAAGAGAATCCCCACAAGCTTCCTTTCCACTGAAAGAGCTGCATGCCTCTTTGTCCCTTTGTCTGTGCCCACTCCACCACCCCGGGATTCCCTGTGTTGGGCAGAAATTCTGGGATTAAGAAAGCTGCCCAGAGCTCAGATTTGCCTAAACCCTCGCATACCGTTCAGAGTGGCTGCCGCCTGAACAACTTGTCCCTGTTTGCACACAAGGCATGGCTGGTGGGGACAATTCAACAGAAAGCCTCCCTGGCACAGTGAGTCAGGGTGTCAGTCCAGCTCTGTGCCAGTTGCTGTTAATCCATTTGCTCTACATATGGCATGAAAAATAGGGCTTTGTTATTTGAGCTAGTTCTTTCAGCCCTGTGGGAAGTGGTCTTTTCTCATTTCTGTTCTTTTACCAGGTACTAACATCATAATGCTTCTTGTTAGAGATGTGGTAATATGATTTCTACCACAATACAGGCAGGCACTGGCTCCACAGCAAAGGCATACATAGTCTGTCAAAATGTTGTGTGCTCCCCATCAGTTATAACACGTGTATCTGAACAGGGCAGAAGGCCACTGCAATGGACAGAGGGTCAAGAGGAAGTGCCTAGAGCAGCTTTTCCTGTGACACTTACATGGCTTTTCTAAGTGGGTCCTGTGAAAGAGCAACGACATACCACGAGATGAATGAGAGCTATGTTGTTCCACCCCTCCCTTCTCTCACCCCTCCCAGACCCTGAGATGCAGTTAATGTTCGTCAGAATGCCCAGCAGGACTGTTGGATTTGCAGGCTTTTGCACATTGATATCCAATTCCTTTTGGCAGTCAGAGTATACGATTACTCCAGGTTTTAACCATTCTGAAAGATGGGATTTGATACTCAAGGAATGTGGTAGTGATTCTTTTTTAAAAGGAGGAAGCAAGAAACAGTAATCAAAATATGATTTTAGCATAAGAGGAGGAGGAGAGGACCTATGACACTGCACATATTAAAAGATGAATAAGCCAGCCTGGTGGCGGAAGCCACCATTACTCTGGGAGGCTGAGGCAGGAGGATTGCAAATTCAAGTCCAGTCTGAGCAAGTTAGCAATTAGTGACTTCACAAGACTCTGTCTCAAAATTAAGACCAAGAAATGGGCTGGGAATGTAGCATAATATGAAGGCCCTGGGCTCCATCCCAGCACTGTAAATGAAATAATAAAATATAAAACAAAAGATGGATAAACCATAGCAGGAGTGGATCAACAGCTTTCTGAACTGAGCCTAAGAAAAAGGGCACATGGGCTAGGAGCCTCTTGAGAGTAATTGTTCAACCTAAATTCTGAAGATATTTCCAAACTAACAATGAATATTCTCAGAGAATATTTTACCTTCTAAATCATGGATGTCCAGTCTTTTGTCTTGGCCGGGTCTCATTGAGTGAAGAGGCATTGTCTTGGATTTTGTATAAAATATCTGATATAGTTAACACAATCAAGCTTTTTTAAAAAACGCAGAAAACTCCGCCTTTCACAATGCTTTAAAAAGTTTATTTCCTAGAGTACATGTGACCTGCCAGCCATGGCTGGACAAATCTGTTCTATTTCAGAGAGACACCAACATGATAAGTGAAAGACAGCATTTGTAATCTCCTTGGGAGATGGTGGCACTCTCACTTGTGGTTCCCATATTGCCTACTTGGGCTCAACCTGTGTACTCAGCACCATAGCACAAGGGCTTGGCACCACCTTTGATCCTCTGTGGCCGCTATCTGGAAATCCATAGCAACTTTATCTTTGAACTTGTATTTTACAAGTAAAGATACACACTGTTGATGTGTATTATTCTTTGCCCCATCATTTTGGGGATGAGTCCTGGGGCTGAGGCCAGAATCTTCACACTGAGCTACATCTCTAGCCCATTCCATACACTGGCTGTTGAGAGAAGGTCTCACTAAGTTGCTAAGTTGCTCAACCTAGATTTAAACTTGTGATCTCCCAGTTCAGCCTCCTAGAAGGCTGGGATTATCAAGGTCCACTAGCCTCACCATTAAAATACAGCATTCTAGGCCCATACAACAGGAGGGCAGTGAACCTCAAAGTGAGCACAATGGAAGTGTGCCCTGATTGAGGTGGAAGTAGTTATAATAACACAAGAAAACTGAAATATATAGCAACACATGTCTCCATTTCACCCCCAGCCTTCCCTACTCAACGGGACGATCGGGAAGATAGAATGTGCACAGATCAAGAAGCGAAATATAAACAGTTGGGTTAGTCGTGTAGTATTTCCACTGTTCTGGCAAGAATAAGGTGCAGATGCATAGATAAGCTACGGAACACGAATTCTGTGATTTCAGTGATTCCATGTGACTTAAATGCTCAAATTTGCATTTACAATTGGCATCGCACAATATAAAATTGAGTGGCGAAATTCATGCTAAAAGTTTATGATTTTTCCTAGAAGAACATTCAATAGCAAGGGAACACTACAAGTCAAAGAAACAGAGTGGAAGAAAAGTTTTGTACTCTAAAACTCTTTTTTCTTCCTTTCTTCCTAATTTTTCTTTCTTCCGTACTGAAGATTGATCTAAGGGACATTCTATCACTGAGTTTACATCTTTTTTCCTTCTTATGTTTTATTTTGAAACAAGGTCCTGCTAAATTGCCCAGGTTGGCCTTGAACTTGTGATTCTCCTGCCTCAGCCTCCAGGGTAGATGGGATTGCAGGCATGTGTTACCATCCCAGGCATCACAGCTTTTTGAACATGGTTGCCACATTTTATTTGTGTACTGAACCAAACAAGTCTGTAGCTGGTTCTGAAAGCAGAAAATGTTACTACCAGGACAATGGAAACTGGGAGATGTGTCTGCCACTAGGGAGCACAAACATTCTGTCTTTCCGAAATTATTTCTTCTCTGATATCTCAATGACAATCAAAACAAGGGGACCGCCTTCTTAAGAAATAAAGAATTGCAACCAGGAGTGAACTCCTCTGTGCTCAGTCACGGCTCCACTCACCACAGCTCAGCACTTGACGGATCCCTTTCTGGTGACAGGTGATGGATGACCAGCTGCTCTCACGTGCTGTCTCCCTCCCGAGGAGCGAGATAAATGGCCACGGTGTCACGTGCAATGGAAGACTTGAGAGGAACACACTTGCAATGCACGTGGCCACCGAGGAGACTGTCACTAATTAGAGGCCGGGAAGCAAACACTTTGTAAATGAATTAGTAAATGAACAATACCCTAGGGGCCCCAAAGAGTTCATTTGCTTTTAGAAGATGAGCAATTTACCCATCGGCACTGGTGGAATCGATCCCTGATTAGAACTGCTTAATGCTGGGGTCACCGCTTCCTGTTACTATTACGTCTACAAGGAGGAGAAAGTGTGAGGGCCCTCTGCAGGGTAGGGCTGCTCTTCGTGTTCCCACAGGGCCTCCATCAGTCACTGGCCGTGACTGAATCATCACACAGCTCCCCTGTGCTTCACACGTCCTCTTCTCAGGGAAATTATCCCTAGCTTCCCTTCCCCAATCAGTGACCCTTTGGCCTGTGCTGTGTCATGTGCTTCGGTTGGATTTGTTTGGGACGTGTGCTTTCTATGCTGCCCGTGGGATCTACAATCCTGGCTTGTGCCACTCTCCTGCCTCAGCTTTCTGAGTTGCTCAGACTACAGACACACACCTTCACACTCACGTTCCCTTGTTAGTGTTTAAACGTTTTTCTCCACCAAACATCACTCTCTGAGACGTGGTCTATAGGATACCAGTGTCTCTTGGTGTCCCTGGACTTAGTTCCAAGCCCAGAGAATGCCAATATCCTTGTGTGCAACAGTGCGGTCCTCACTTTGACACTTAATCTTCTCTAGATTGTTCTTCAATATCTAGTACAGTGTAAAAAAATATTTGGGCCAAGCCTGGATCTGCAGGCCTGTAATCTCAGCACTGTAGGAGGCCGAGGCAAAACAAGCAAAAGTTTGAGCCCAGTCTGGATGATTTGGTAAGTCACTGCCTCAATCAAAAAAAAAAAAAAAAAAGTTTGGGAAAGACTGGATTAAATAACACTCAAGAATCTTCTTTATTGCAGGTTGTGACAGAACCACCCATGGCTCCATGTCCATTTTCAGTCTCCAGGAGAGGTACTGTACACAAGTCAGCTGACCAAAGGAGCCTGCTCCTCCACATTTAAGGCAAGTGCACTTTGGAAGACATTTTGGGAAATGTCACCTAAAGTGATAATTTATTGACCTCAGAGAATTTTAAATGAGCCTTTACCAGAGTAAATCCACCACTTCCCTTCAAGTTCTCAATATTCTACGAGGCAGCCTTTCATGGGCTGATTCCCCACCCTGCCCCGCTCCGCCTGCCTCGTCACATTCTCTACTTGGGACACTAAGTTCCCTCTTGACCCACACTTCATGCCAAACTCCCAGTTTTCGTGGCTCTGCCTTTTCTGATTCAATGATCCATTTTCTCTAATCCTGCACACTCTCCAGGGTGTCGCCTTGACAGCAGAAGCTCTTCTAGGTGGAAGGATCTACACTCAATAGTTTTTGCTCGATACTTAGGGCTCCCCACATGATACAGTGCCTTTGGAGAGATCTTAGTGAAAAGTGACAATGACATCAGTCCCATTTTAAAGACAAAAGCTGAGAGATACAATAAAGTAAAAAGAAACAAAATTAAAACTGCTTTCTCTCAACTCTAGCTCTGAGAGTCCTTGGGTTAGAACTGATGTTAACATGGAAACAGAGAGACATGCTCAGATTGCCAGGATGGGGGTGGGGGGTGGGGTGGGGGATGGGGCCCAGGGGCAGAGCAGTTGCCTGGCAGGTCCAGGCCCTGGGCTCAGTTCCCAGCACTACTAAAAATAAGCAAACAAGTGAAGAAAAGTAAGCAGAAGAAAAGGAAAAAAGTGGGGAGACTTTGTTCCTTGACTAGGGATCCAGAATATAAAGATAATAATGCTGGACATTGTGATAAACTCCTGTCATCCCAGCACTCAGGAGGCTGAAGCCAGAAGTTGCTGTGAGTTTGAGGCTAGCCTGAGCTAGACAGTGAGTTCAAAACCAGCCTGGACCACAGAACAAGACCTTGTCTCAATAAACAAATAAGTAAATAAATAAACAGATACAATGAGGCATGTAGCATTTTCTTTCTTTCTTTTTGTCTTTCTTTCTTTCTTTCTTTCTTTTCAATTATTTTATTTATTTATTTACTCTTGAGGCAGAATCTTACTCTATATTCCAGGCCAGTCCTACCAATCCTGTTTTAGCCCCCTGAGTGCTAAGATTATACCAACACACCCAACTCATGTGGTACTGGGCTTTGGGCCTTGGGATTGCTAGGCACATGCTTTAGCCATTCCTCCAGCCACTTTTTTTTTTTTTTTTTTCTTCAACTAAGAGAATTCAGCCCAGCACCTTCACACTGAGTTGAGCTATATCTCCAACCCATTTTTCTTTTAAGATGGTGTCTTACTAAGTTGCCTACTCTGGACTTGAACTTCCAATTCTCCTCCCTCAGCCTCCCAGAGTGCTGGGATTTCAGGCTTGCACATTGGGCCCCAGTTCTAGTAACACCCTTTCAAAATAGAAGGTGAGCAATTACTGAAACAGGATTTCAAAATCCAGCAGCCCTAATAGAAATCAGTTGCACAGACCTCTCAACCCACCCAGGGAGCTAGTAAAGTCATATAGCAAAAATACTACAGATGAGCATATCAATGAGTGGTTGGGAAGTATGTCAAGATAAATCTTCACATGTTCTGGTCCCATGAAAATATGCTCATACTTTGAGAGTTAAAAGGCTACATCAAATCAGAAGTGAACACATTTTCAAATCCAAGGGCTATTATACTTTCATTTCTCTAAAGGGGCATCGAATCTGCTGTTCTTACATGCTTAGCATTGCAACTATAGTGACCTTTAACCTGGAAGTTCTGGCAGGTGCATCCATTCTTCAGTCTGCCATTTTTTTTTTCCCTTGTTTAAGAGTGAAGAGGAATTGACTAACCTGGCCACATAGAGAATGTATCATATAATTAATGTGCCCATGTAAGCAGTAAGGCTTTCTTCTAAAAATATTTCGTTATAACATTTTAAAAAGTTGTGGGCAAAGCAAAACAAAACAAAACAAATAAACCCCAGCCGGTTGCAAGTTAGATAGGCATTTGAATGTCAAGTTTTATCTGTAGTTTTTTAGGAATAGGATAAAAAAAAAGGTGTAAATCTAGTACAGAGAATTTTTGTTGTGGCTGGAATATATTATCATTCAATTGGAGATAGGTAATATTATATTTCTTCTGTTTGAGAGGCTTAAATTATAAGTTTTGGATATCAGGTAGTCTCTGTGGGGAAGGGGCTTTTTATTACTGTTGCAAAATATCTACAACATAATATCATTTTTTATCATTCCTAGGCTTCGAGTCAATGACAAGTACATCCACATTCTTGTGCAGGATGGCCATTGTCCATTCCAGAACAGCTTCATCAAATGCAGCTGGAGCACAGTACTCATTAAACATCAGCTTCCTACCGGTCCCTTTTCCCAGTCCCGGGTGGCTGCGTTCCTATTTTCTCCATGTGTGAATCTGACTATACCAGGTGCCCCAAATAGAGAGGACTCATACAGTACTTGTCTCTTATATCATGTGGAACAATGTCTCCAAATTTCATCCGTGTCGTCAAGTGTCAGAGTTTTGTAGTTTAAATTATAGTCTTTTTTTTTCCCCCCACATTTTGTTTGTCCATTCAGCTTTAGCTAGACAGTTAGATGTTAGGTTGTTTCTACGCTTGTGCTGTCATGCATGATTCCAGTATTAACATAGGTACACAAGTATCTGTTCAAGTCTCCCCTGTTAACTCTTGGAATATACTGAATCTTACGGTAATTCTATGTTGAGCTTATTGTAGTGTTGGAGATCAAACCCAGGGTCACTCTACCACTGAACTACATTATTTCTCTAGCCGTTTTTGTCTTATTTTATTTTTATTTTCAGAGAGGGCTTTGCTAAGTTGCCTGGACTGGCCACGTACTTGTGGTACTTGTGATCCTCCTGAGTTAGCTTCCCAAATAGCAAGATTCTAGGCAGGAACCACCACCTTCGGCTCTATGTTTAATTTTTTTTAGGACCACATATGATTTTCCACAGTGAATATACCATTTTATATTGTACGAGAGCTCCAATTTTTCCAGCAATGTACAAAGATTCCAATTTCTTCACATCTCCTTTCTAATATTAGTTGTTTTAGTTTTAGTAATAGACATTCCAGTGAAAAAAAATCGACATTACCTCTTAAATTCCCAAGTATATTTTCCACTTCTTAATGTGTAAAACTCAGGCAATAAGATGCCTACGAGGGTGATACCACATTAAAATCGTTTTCAGTTCCAGGATAAATTATTTTTTTCTAATAAGGCCTATTAGCTTTTCTAGGAAACTAAACCTGTTTACGGACACAACGTGTGTGTGTGTGTGTGTGGGTGTGACATCTATCACAATCTGCTTTGCTGTATTGACAAAATCTTCTGCCCTAAGAATAACGAAGGTGAATATAAAACTGCTATCTGAATTATAAAACAGGAAGGCCAAATCCTTTCTTTTGACACCCAATTTTGTAAGTATTTATAGCAGTGGTGGGCTTTTGTTTTGGAGCTCGCTGGTGATGGAATCAATATATCTCTCTTTAAGTTTCCTTGCATGCCAGTTCACATCATGCTGCCTCACGTAGGCTTCATAAATACAGATGCTCCCTGCCTGTGGGCTTCTCGGGAGGGCATAGATTTTAGGCCCAAATGATGACGCATTACCTGTGTTCAAACCACCACCAGCAAGACGCTCCTATTAAATAAGACAAACAGGTGGCTCCAGGTTTTGTGATAATTTTAACAATCGGGTTCAAGTCCCGTTCCCTCTTCTAAATTAACCACAAGGAGATCCGTCACCCAGGCCGATAACTTCCGTGGCAGATTGTGCGAACGTCACCTCCTCGGCTCCTGTGATCATGTGTGTGAATCAGTGCATTTAGGCTGCCGCAGGCACTGGCAGAGGAAAGCAAGGCCCGGACCCAGCTGATTAAGCTGTAGCATAAAACAACACTTCAGTAGTCAGGAGCGTGACAGCTCACGATGGTTTATTGGACCAAAGAGTATAACATTGTAATTTACTTCTCTAATACATGTCATGTTCTCTCTTATTGTTTCCCCTTATGCAGTGAAATATGTAAGAAAGAGATTGCTGTACAAGCTTCACGTGTTATGCCCCTCCAAAATTAGAGGGTAACAAACTGCCTTTATTATCCCTCGCCTTTGGTGAGACGCCACAAATCACAGAAACCACTGCAGGTGAGCATCTAGTGGTTTCAGAAGTCGAGGCAAGCTAAAAGACTTCATGTCTCTGCCTGAAGCTATTTTTAAACTACAGTGCAGCGAGACACAATTATTATACTTCCTGGCCCTTCCTTTTTATTGTAAGTTCCTCACCATTTTTTCCCCTTATTGACAGGAAACTAGGATTTATAAAGTCTGGCTCAATGCAAATATTTAAAGACTTAATTTTTTTCTTCCTCTAAACATAACAAGATGAGTTGAATAGCGTTTTGGTGAGTTTATTTTTCTTTTTCAACTGGAATTCATGGCTGTTCTCCAGCTGAAAACGGCACTAGTCACAGATAATTTAAAGAGAATAGCTCGCTTGTTTGTCAAGCAAACATGCGTAATCTGATGAAATTATTAATGTCATAGTGTTAACTCTTTTCTCATAAATACAGTTAACAGTGCTGACACTGCAATTATCCTCAAATGTTCTGGCTCTTGGCTGATCCCCTCAGTCTGTCAGTCCGGAGTGGGGGAGGCAAGTTGTGGTGGGCATTTGACATGCACGGAACAGATAGAAACCTCTTCTGATCAAATCTCGACGAAGGATTAAATGGTTCTGAATGAATTCCAGACAATAGGACACTGTTAACCTGTGGTAATAGCAATTCTACTCAATTGCGGTTTTGCAAGAGATTGTGAAGATTTCATATACGTATGATTATTAAAAAAGGTACATATGCGTATGCTCTGTAGAGTAAGAAAAAACACGGTCGCTTTTCACCTTAGATGAAAATTTTGTAACAAAGGGATAATGCCATGCATAAGCGTAGGCTTTTATAGACATTTGTTCTCAGGAGACAACATGGACTCAGACATTACCAATCTAGTTTCCTCTTAATTTTAATGTATTGACTGTTTGTTTATGATACCCCATTCATAATGAGGGTCCCTGTTTTCATGGTGTAAAATTTTTTTTCAAATTTTTCTTTTACCATTTCTATCCTGGCAGAACCAGGAGTGTACAATAATCTAGTGTAGGCTTTACCCTTCATTTCTTAAATTTAGCTCACACTTTTTTATTTTGGGTATTTAGATTAAACAAAAGCAGAGCCAGGGGCAGTAATGGCTAACAATTACATAGCGTTTCTTACATCCAAGTCGTGTTCTGGGTATTTCCTGTTCTTCACATTGTTTAATTCTGTGCACGAAGTAGCTGCTAGTATTTTCTGCCCTTTTCAGATGAGGAAACTGAGGTACAGAACAGTTAACTTGCTTAAAGCCGCACCATGAACCATGGAGCTAGGATTTGAATCTAGGCATTAGGACAACACACATGCGTGGACCAAGAACCTGGAACTGTTCTTAGCTTCTTTAATTTATAGATGATTAGCAGGCATTTTTTTGTTGTTGTTCTACAAGATGAAGTGTTTGCATTGTCTCAAATTCCAAGTCGGCGAAGATAAAGAAATCCTTGAATGAACTTTGGAAAATCATTATGGTACAGATTTTAAAAATTCATAGCATCATGGATGCGGAATTATTCATGTTCCTATCAAGAAGTATACAAAATGGAAGTTTCAACAAAGAAACCTCTTGCACTTCAATACTCTAGTGCCTGGAGCAAATGCATTCATTAAGAGTGCAAGGGAATGAGGCAACCAGAGGAGGTGAACCCAGCTACCTAGACCTTTCTGTTGACTTGCTAGGAGCAGATAAATTGAAATAATAAAGAAAACTGGCAGCTTTCTCCCTGGTGTTATTGCTAAAAGCTTGTTGCAAATTCAGAAGGAACCTATGCAATGCCTCCCTGGCCCTTTCTTTCCCTTTGTATTTGTTTACAGAAACTGTGTGGTCCTGTTCTTCCCTTTCCACCATGGGAAACTTGCCTAAAGAAAGATCATGTAGGAGGACGGAATTTAAAAATGATTAATCGAAGAGAAAAAAAAAAAGATCAGGTAGGAAAAAGGAAGACAAAACAAATGGACAAAGAAAAAACTGTTTAGTTTTTACGTTGTTTTTAGCAGTTGTTTCCCACTTTTAAAAGTTCATTATATTTATTTGTAATCAGGGTAATTATTCCACACTCGTGGCTAAGTCTGTTGCTTGCTTTCTGATGAACAGATTCATTAAATTCATTTCTAATCCCTGTCTCCTAAATTCAATAAGCGCTATAAAATTTCTTTCCTTGTATGGGAATTCTAAGGTCTTTTTTTTTCCTCAACAGCTTGAATTCCTGTATTCTGATTAAGATAGATGAAGTATTTGCATTCTATCCATATTCATAATTCTCTTTCAGAGTTAACCTAAAATACCACATTTGTTGCCCAGGCAGACACAGGCAATGTGTTAGAACTTTGCAGCTTTTTGTTTAAATGGCTAAGGACTCCTCTTTTCAAATCCAAAAGGAGAGGTGGTCACTAGGTGGATTCAGGCCCGGGAGGGACCAGAATAATCATTGGGTCTTTTGTGTGTGACAGAAACTGTAATTAATGATCCCCCTCCCTTTTTTTTTTTTGCTAGAGAGAGAAAAAAGAGAGAACGATGTGCAGTTGACAGACATTTTATTAATAGTTTCTGCCAACTTGCTGTGTATAAAAGGTTTTATTGGTTGCAATGCCAGTGTAAGAAAAAGTTCTTTTTGATGAAATGTTCAAGATGGTTGTTTTAGGGATGAAAAATGAAGGCAATCTGTCTACCACCACTGAAAGTTTGGGTTTCAATAATAAAATTAAAACGATTGTGACATTTTCTATTGTGTTATTTAACCATCTGCTTCCGACCGGTCTAATCAATGATGGTGTTACCTAGGTCCTCACTACTTAAGATCTGCCAATATTGTGTCTCATTGTTAATTTACAAGCGAGAGTTATTATTGATAAAGGTGTTTGCATATTTGGCAACTCTTATTCTTTCCCCAGAAAGGGATTCTTTCATCTTGTGTTTGAGGGTTAAATATTTCAGTTCGACAAACCGCAATAGATATCTGCTCTCCCTCAATAACCAGAGATCTAGGAACGGTGCGAGGAATCAATGAGAGATTTATACCAATGAAAACCTCTCCTCAGGTGTGGTATGTGTGGCTTTAGGAGGCACCTGTTATTTTCTTGCTTAGCATTAATTGCAAGCACATCTTCTGAAATGTTTCCTCAACATCAGAAAGTTAAATTCACAGTCACCTGAGTTAGAGTTTTTTCCTCCTTTGCGATTGTTTCATGAGAGATTTTCTTTCGAGTTGAGCTGCTATTTCAATGACTTTGGCTCGTCAATTAAGAAGGGGAAAGACACACTTTACTGCACAGATTCACAGTAAAGCAACTTCAGCTTCCTGAATCCTCCCTTCCAAAGGGGTGAGAAGAGGAATATTCAATATTTTAATAAGTCTTTGGATTAGGTTGCAGCCCAAGGGGAATTTAATTAGAAATGTGAAACATTAGGTAACTAAAGTATTCTAATTATTGGCAAACTTATAAAAATACCCTCTTTTTTTAGCCCATAACAATCATCATTACAGTTCATTTAAATATCCCTTAGTATTTGCCCATATCTTTTATGAACTTTAATTTTTAAAAATCTTCAGTTGTTCACATTTTGGGAGACAAGCAGCCGCAAGTGTGCTCTGCACATTGATCCTCAAGTAGTCATTCATTCACTCCGGGAATTTTGATGTAAGCTCCTTTCTTGGGAATATGCTAATGACATCCGCCATGATTACTGATTTTCTTTGCATCGTTATTCCTCTGTGGGGAAAGTAATCAAAAAGGGAGAACAGGAGATTTCCTTCTTCCTCGTGTGCCTTCCTCAACCATCTGCTCTCTACTGATTCATTTGAATAAGATCTGCAGTTTTCAGATATTTTACTCTGACGTCCTAAGGCATTTGGAAGCTGAAGAGGAGTGAATAGTTATCTATCTACGTTACAGATGTGGTTCTCTCGTGCGTTCTCAGTGCAAACTTGCCTGCCCAGAGTTTCCATGGGAGGATTAATTTTATGAAGTTAAAAAAAATGGCAATCTAGGTTAGCAGCTTCATTATTTGGAGTTTGTCAGTTCTTAGCACTTTTTTATTAATGGCCTTGAGCACAGACACTGCAAAAAAAGTAATTGATGTAGTACAACAAAATATCCTACGGTGGATAAAAGTTCAATTGGAAAGACAGAGAAAGAAAGAGAAAACTTATATATGTCGTAGCTACTTTTTTGTTGTTGTTGTTGTTGTTGTTGTTGTTGTTGTTGCTGGGACATAATACCCAACATCCATGAGTTAAGGGAGGAAAAGTTTTCTTTAGCTCACAATTTTAGGTCTTAATCCATTCGTGGACTAAGGAATGGTAGGAATAATCTGGTGAAAAACCGCCACTCATAGCATCTCAAGAGAAATAATGTGGCCTTGGGGCAAAACTGGGCAAGAATCTGTTTTCTCAGGCTACACCCTCAACCATCTATCATGATTTCAGTAATCGGATCCTCTCAACCAGGCCTCCTCTCCTAACAACACATGAAGTTCATAGATAATCCACATGTACAAGTACACAAGACTTTGGGGGACATTCAAGATCCAAGACATAACATTTAAAAAGTAATGTTAAGGTTTCCAACGACATTTGGAGGTATGTGTGGCAGGAAACGAGGGGTGGTGATTACGGCTTCTGTGTGACAGCCACAGCGTGTTCGTGCTCTTGGAGGATTATATTGGCCTATAACTGGGACAAGATGTCTGCCACTTGCAACTTAAAAATGAAAGATTTCGGTTTATAGTTTTGGAGGTTTCAGCTCATAGATATCTGGGTCCAGGAAAGAACATGGCAGGAGAGAAGCGGAGTGGAAAACTGCTTAGTTCATAGCATCTGGATAGTAGGAAATACAGGGAGAGCCCAAGAGGAAGGAACTAGCGATCATAGTCCCCAAGGCCACGGCCCCATGGCTCACCCATATGTGTGCTCTACTGATCTCCAAAGTGTCTCTCAAATTAACCGAGTAGAAAATCAAGAGCAATAGTCACCACAAGGCCTATAATCTCAGTCTGAGGCAGGAGAATCCCAAGTTTGAGCCTAGCCTCGGCAAATTAGTGCCTTTACAAGTCCTTACCTTAAAACCATGAGTTAAAAAAAAAAAAAGTGGGCTGAGGATGCTGTCAATCTCCAGTGAAACTACAGTAACAACGGCTGCAAGGACAGTCGCCAGCCAACACAAGGAATGATTCTCAAAGCTTCATTTTCTCAGTGGTGCCACAGAATGAATATCATAGATGATCTTTGAGGTTTCCTGTGTCAATAAAGTTAGATGTTTGTATACTTTACTTCCATGAAACAGATTGCAGATGATGGGTGATATATGTTAATGTTTGGCTTTAGCCTGGGCATTTGATCCTGCCATGGGAAAAACTATTCTGAACAGTCTGTCCATCTTCATAAAACGTACTCAGAATCTTCTAGTTACATTTTTAAATGATGAAGGTAGATCAGATTTTAGGAATGACATATCCTAGCTTCTTTCAGTTTACCTACAGCAGGCACATTGCTAAGAACATTGTATAAGTCTCATGCTTCAGTGACTGAAATCAGCAACATTTTGACATTAGAAGCAAGACAGAGCCAACTTCGGATATAGAATTGGCATTTAAGTTCGAGTGTTTGAAACTTGGTGCTGTAAGATTGCTGGATATTGTCAAAGCACAGAGGAGGCAGAAATTTTGGGATGCTGACACTGCAGGATTGGGCTGATTAAAAAGTGAAGCCAACGATTATTGTTAAAATTTTTTTCAGAAAGTGTCTATTTGTCCCATTCAACTTCTTGTATTTTCTCCATGTTGGGAATCAGATTGAGAGTAACACAGCAGCCCCCATGTTTCAAACAGTGGCTAAGGCTTCTCTGAGAGTAAGTTAGAGGATTTCTGACCATGTGTCATAGCATCTACTATCCCACACTTCTGAGAACACTGTTGACTTGTTCTCCGAATGACCACTGACCACTCCATCCTGCCTTGCAAATGTAATTTTTTTTTCTTCTGTGTGTCGGCCTTGCCAACCATTACTGATTGTGTTCTCATTTCTGACGGCTCTGGTGTATCACAAGGGGAGCGACAAAGCCCAGACTAAATAGAAATTACTTCAGCTGACCAGGGACAAACTCGCCCAAAATAACCTCCACTCTCTTCCTTCCACTTACTCAACAAAGGGAGAAACACACGGCCACTCTGTCTTTTTTTTTTTTTTTTTTGATGTATTATACAAATAGAAGGCTTTTGAGAAGGAGAACTAAAAATAGGCAAGCACAAACCTATCTTAATATTTCATGAGATAAAATTCCAGGGGACTGAGGTTAAAGATCGGCAGGTAGCCAGTGATATGTGGAGAAAGGTATTTGTTGCAGTTGCAGGCCTATTTGGATAGACAAATTTCTTCCCAAAGATTCCTTTGGTTTTTGACTACTGTAACACACCCTCCTGTCACTGAGCTGCAAGGGGTGGCTTGACACTGTCTCTACTGAGCTATTACACGATCACATTTAGGTTTTTAAGACTTTTCCTTAGCTTATTTCCTCCTGAAATTTTTTTGTACAAATCATTTTGAGGATGAATGGTGTGACTTCTCAGAGATGTATAACATGTAGATACATAGTTTGTATTGGTAGTAGGATTAGATTTTTTAAGGAAAAAAATCGGTTGTATTCCTTTATTGCATATTTTGTGGATCTCTTAGATACCTTTATGCAAGCATTGCTAGGTAATGAAAACATATGTTGCAGGTCAGATGTCAGCCAAGGTCAAAATCCAAGGTCATCTGTACTACTTAATATACATATCTGTTCCCCAAACACATGATCTCTTCCTTCTGTTTCTGGATAGAGGAAAAAAAAATCTAGAAAGGAAGTGTGTTCACTAGTCCTACATAGGCAAGTTTCCGATTGACGTCAGCAGGGCTCTGTGCATCAGCAGATCAGAATAGTATGTGGCCCAGGGTATAAAATACTATGCATGCTGTTGAAAATGTCCTTCTCAGAGCAGATTATTGAATGTTATATCCAATTTTGAGGACAGTTTTATTCACTTGAAATCAGTTTCTCCCAGTTTAGAAATGATGCATTCTTAATTTAAATTTAAAATATTTCAGAGTGATGATTTTCAGCCATTAGAAACACATTTGTACTTTAGTAAGTCTAGGCCCTAGTATTTTTCATTTAAAATGAGCCTTTTTTAGCATTAATTTGAGTATTTCTATGGCTTCTTACATTTTTCATTCCCGTGTGATCTTAGTCGATAGACTGTTGTTACCAGAAGAAAGTTCTTTACATTTAACTGAATTCTGATCGTATAAAACAGACATAAAATTACTTGAAAATGGGTATTTAAAAAGTGAGTAGAATTTAAAGTGCTCATCACACCTTCAGTCGTTTTACAAAGACATTTGTGTAAAAACGCCTTCTATGTGTGTTCAACACCAGCTCTCCCTTTGCGTTTTCTTATTATTAATTCAAACCCCATATACAAAGTGGTGAGAGCTTTCAACATTTCAGTTATTGCTAATCAGCATATTAAATTGTAAAAATGGTTGAAAGTCATACACCTAGAAAACTGAGTCTTAGTTCCCTATTGAAAAGAATATATACATATATATATATATGCTTAATTTGTGAGAGAAAGAGAAAGAGACAGAGAGAGTCAGAGATAGAGAAGGCTGGAGGAATGGCTCAGTGGTTAAAGTGCTTGAATAACACAGGAGGATTGCTGTGAGTCCAAGGCCAGCCTGGGCTCCATCATGAGATCAGAATAAGCCTGGGCTATAGAGCAAGACACCAGGGAGAGAGAGAGAGAGAGAGAGAGAGAGAGAGAGAGAGAGAGAGAGAGAGAGAGAGAGAAGAAAGAGAGTCCTCATGCTTCAGATTCCCGTGGAGCTGGAACCATAGAGATGTGCCACCTTTTCTTTTATTCGACTTTCCACTTATCATTCTAAAATCTTTTATTCTATCATCTCTTACTTTTTTGTTTCTCCACCAACTTGGGATGCTGAATATCCTGTTTATATATTTTTTTAACACTTAAACATTTTCTTCATATTCTATGGTCATGTCTCTCCTAATCTTCAGGTCTACAAATACATGTACTTAAGTAATCTTTTATGAAGCAGAGTGTGAATAACAAATCATAAGGATATAATTTGACAAATTTTCACAAGAACATACCCATGTGTGCGCTGTCCTGATAAGGAAATTCACATCTACCTATTTATCTCTTTCTGTTTATGTCTGTACATCGCCCGAGGAGGTCACATTCCACGGGCCTCCAAACTAGTCATTACTCTTCCCTGAGTCATAAAATTTCAACATTTTTTACACTGGTGAACTTAAGCCTGCATTTGAACTTTCAGTGAAATCATGTAGCATTGTGTTCACACAACACTGTGTCTATCCTTTTGCACGTAGTGTAGGAGGAATTTATTTCCATTGCTTTCAGTATTTATTCCAAGACATTTCATCCCTGATGGAGCTACTTAGCCAGTCTGGAGACGGCTCTCATTGTTGATCCAAAGGTGTGTTACTAGCACAAGGCAGGGGAAAGCCAGGGGTGCTGCTAAATTGCCGAATAACCTCCAATGATCATACAAGTCCTTCATGCCTCGGAATTATTTGGCCCTTGATGTCAACGGTATCCTACTTTGAAATGTTTCATTGCTTTGCTGTCCATTCTATTATTCATGAATATTTGTGTTGATTTCACCCGAAGTTCTCATGAATACAGTTAGGCAGCTTACATATCCATCCATCCCTCCATCCATCCATCCATCCATCCTTCCATCCATCTACATACAGGTATCATTTATCTTATTTAAAGTTTATATGAAAGACTAAAGTTGTGGGTACAACTTTACAAAGTACCATCAAAATATCTTCCCAAAATGATCGTATTAATTATTTTCTCACCAGCTATGTGTGAAAATTCCAGTTGTTCCACATCTTTGTAAAATTATCATTTGAAACCATTCTGTGGGTGTTAGCAGAATCCCAATTTAGTTGTAATTTGCATTTTCTGTGATGGTTAAGTGGGTTGGTTGACAGCACTTTCACATGTTGACTATTTGGGTACTCCATTTTCAGTCTTCTGTATTTTTATTTGGTTTGCTTGCCTTTTTCTCATAACTTCAAAAATGCATTAAGTCTCTTAAAACTGATAGAAAACAAAAACTGGAGTCACAAACCATTGCTCCACGATTTGCTTTTATACATGATCACTTACTGGTCTTTCACGAGATTCCTTTCTAAAATCTCTACATCTTTGTAGAGTTTTGAATCACCTTATCCTGCCCTTTCATCTCACTCTGCAAGATTTTCTCAAGCATTTTTGTGGGGCAGTTCTCAGAGTAATAATCTCCTTAGCTCTAGGTTATCCAGGGATGTCTTCATTTGATTCTTACCTTTGAAGAACCCATTTGCTGGCTACAATTCTTTGGTTGACAGTTTTTGTTGTTTTTTTTTTTTTTTTTCACCATTTTGAACATCCTGACCATTGCCTTGGCTACAAGTTTTGGTGACAAACACAATGATTGTTTGCTTTGAGGATCCTTTGTGTGTGATAAATCCCTTCCCTGTTGCTGCTTTCAAGATTCTCTCTTTAAAAGTTGGTTTATGAGTCTTTGTTTGGGAATCTAGAGCTCATCTCTGTTTTTTGCATGCCTTGATTCTCTCTTTTAGTTTATCCTAACTGGAGATCCTTGAACTTTGCAGATGCTCACATTTACATAGGAGATGTTTTCGGTCATTCTTTCTTATTTCTTCTTTCCCTTTTCTACTTCAGAAATTCCCATAATGTGTACATCGTTCTCTCTAGTTGAAAATGTCTTTAGGTTCAATCAATTTTTTCAATGTTTTACTCTATATCTTGGCTCGATAATTTCTACTCTATTTTTAAGTTTGCTGATTGTGACTTTTCTTTGCTCAAATCTGTCTTTGAATGCCCCAGTGAAAATTTTCATTTCAGTTATTATATTTTAACTCTTCTTTTTAGTTTCTTTATAGACCTTCTATGTTTCTGTTTATATTAGTTGCTTGACTCTCTCTCCATCTTCTTAGTTCTTTGGATAGCTTTGAGACAGATCTTTTCAGACTGTCCCGCTCAGCTGCGTTCAGGGCTCTTTGAGAGACTGTTTCCATTGATTTGGCTTTTCCTTTGGACGAGTAATACTCCTCTGTTTCTTCATAGGCCTTATGATATTTGTTGCTGTTGCTGAAAGTTGCATATTTGAATCTAATGAACTAGCTGTGAAAAATAAGATCTTACTATTTCTCCAGAGTTTTCTGAGTTTTTGCTTTTTTTTTTTTTTTTGGTTCTGATTGTTATAAGCTATCTCTGTGGCAAAAATTAGCCTTCAGCGTAAATTTAAAATATTCTCAGTTCTTGCCTGGGTTGACATTTTTAACCCATCAAATTAACTTGTAATTCTTCCCATATATGAAGTGTCCTTTGATTGTGTTAATTTGTAATTTTGGCTTCCAAAAGAGAGAAAAATGAAGGAGAAACAAAGGATGCCAGTCAGCTGTGCATGCACTTGTGTGTAGTGTGTGTGTGTGTGTGGGGGGGGAGGGGGTGCTCGCACACAGCAATCCATGACTGCTGGCCACTTCGACTGTACCAGGAACAGCAATGATCAAAATATGGACCTGATGTTTGGAGGACACATTGCAGTGTGCATGCTCTTCGATAGAACTATATCACTGAATTGAATATATTTCTGTATGTATCTAAAAATTCATTAGCTCCTGTTTGTGAGAGAAATCGACTTTAGATTAACATATGTGTACATACTTCTCCATCTTCTCCTCAGCCTGTCCACATTCTAAGCAAGCGAGAGTTCATAGATCCTCTATCTCAAACTACACAGCAGTGGTTATGTGGGTTGACAGTGTAATTAAATGTACAACTTCAATGAAATTCCTCATAAAGTATATGTTTATTTACTTTGTAGTACTGATGATCAGGGCCAGGACCTTCACACTGGACTACATCTCCAGCCTATTTTTTTTTTTTTTTTTTGACTTTGAGATCGAGTCTTGCTAAGTCGCTAAGTTAGGAACTTGTGATCCCCCTCTAGCTTAGCCTCCCAGAGTGCTGGAATTATAGGCTTTTCCCTGGGCCTGCCTTCTAATATATCTTTAAATAATTTATATTACTCAAATTTCACATGTGATTTGGTCCTTTTAAGTGTCTGTTTTCAAACAATATCTTTAGCTCGCTCACTATTCTCATTTGTTCTTATTGTCACTTGCCACTATATTTGTAAAGTCTTAGACATTTTTAAACATGCTTCACTGAATTTCATTTCCCCTTACCGAGTTAATAATCAAAACTACAGTTAAAAGTGAAAGAACTCAGAAATTTAGAAATATGCCAAATACAAGATAAGTTTTTAGTGCTTATGTCCTACACATGAGAAATACATCTTTATGTGTTGCCAAAATGAACAAAGGCTGTGGTGGAATTTTCTATAAATTCAGAGGTAAGAGATAAATTCAGAAATCATATGTAGCATCCTGGAATGAAAACAGAGATAGTGATGTATAGCTTGATACTCATTTCAAATAATCCTCATCTACTTAATAGTACAGTATATTCTATTCAAGTCTTTTCTCTTCTAAATTAGTAATCCCAATCATGTTTGACACTGGGGACAAATTTAGTTGAAGACCATCCTCCCAGGGACGGGGTGAGGGTGGCATACTTGTTCTTAAGTAGGCTGCTGGAGCACAGCTTTGATGTGGCAAGTAGGAGCAGGTGGAGGGGGGAATGAAGTTGCACCTCGATCAGATCAGCAGCAATGGGGCTGGGGGCATGGCTAAGTGGTTAGAGCTCTTGCCTACCCTGTGTAAGGCCCTGGGTTCAATTTCCCCAGCACCACATGCAAATTAGCCAAGTATAGTGAGTTCGGGACCAGCTTGCGCTACAGAGCAAGATCCTATCTCAACAAACACAATCAGTAGCAGCATTAGAACCTAATAGTAACATGTTAATAGGAGGAATGGCTTTTCTTATAGCTCATCCTCGTCAAGGGTTTGGGGAACTGTCTTTTTTTTTTTTATTTTCTGGGACAAAATACCCAACACCCACAACTTAATGTGGGAAAGTTTTAGTTTAGCTCACAGTTTCAGAAGGTCTCGGTCCACTTCATGGGTTACGAGCAGTAGTGAAAGCACATGGCAGAAGCCCAGCTAGGGAAAAGCTATTCACAGCCTGGTAAACAGGAAGAAAAATGAGCCAAAAGGCCAAAGCTAGTGTGTACACTTCCAGGTCATGTCCTAGTGACCCACCCCTTCCAGGTCAAGCTCCAGTGATCTGCCTCTTATAAGCAGGCCCCTCTCTTAACAGGAAGCAGAACTCACAGATACTTTACAACATCCAAACCCATGAGGCTTTGGGAGGATGTTCCACATTCAAACCATAACTAAATCCCTGGTCTAAATACGGTAGATATTTTGAATTGCGCCATACATTACTCATCTTAGCCCTTTGAAGCTCAGTGTGTGTGTATTTTTTCTAAATTAGTACATAGTACAAACATATCAGTGTTTCTACAATTCTCTTGAATTGTCCTCAGAGGTAATTTATGAATCACGCAAAAACATTAGCTCCTGTTAACCAATGGGCAGAGTGCTAGTAGTTGAAACAGACAAATGAAAATAGCTTGGCTCCTGACCTTGGGAGCTTGTAATTGAGTGGGAATGCTAGCCTTGTAAACAGATAATGTCAAGGAAATCCAACAAGGGTCAGAGAAGAGGAAGTGCACACGTGGGTTTTGACCACACATGCGTTGCCTGACTTCTTAACGTATTTGACATGCTAAACAAAGCTACAAATAGTTATTGCCTATTTTTGAAACTCAACTATTCAGCCAGGCATGGTAGCACATGCAGGTAGTCCCAGCTACTGGGGAGTTTGAGAAAAGAAGTCACTAGAATCCAGGAATTGGAGGCCAGCTTGGGTAACATGGTAGAGACCTGGTCTCAACCCCCGAACGCTGTCAAAAATCATAACCCATTATTGCTAAGAATATTAAAAAATATTTAAAGCTAGGCATGGTGGCACACATCTGTAATCCTAGCACTTGAGACAGGAGGATTCCTGGGAGTTCAAGGCCATCCTGGGCTACATACTTAAGGACTGGCTTGCACTACAGAGACAGACCTTATCTCATTAAACAACAACAACAAAAAAATAATAAGATTTAGGCATGTTTCTATAAAAAAAGCAATCCTACTGGCTTGTACACAGAAGGTATTTAAAAGACTGCTGGGGCTATAAGCGCGCGTCAAGTGTGAGAAGGGTGTGTGGAGAAGGTTGCGGTTTTAGTTCTATAGGTGTCTCATCTTATGGGGAGGTTAACTCCGAGTCTTCACTTTCTGTACTGATAGTCTTTGATCTTCACTCCTTCATTTGATTCATCATTTATACATGATTCATTGATGGGTGAATCAGGCTGGACTGCTAATAATGTTTACCTGAGTGGATCTGGCTCTCTTTCTCTCAAATGGTTGTTTATTCATCAGGCAGGCGGGAGCAGTGTTCCTTAGCAAACTTCTTAATGCACAAAGGTCACAAGACTAGCACCTGTGTGTACCCTACGATGGTGCTGTCTAAGAGTGAGTAATGCCCTAAGTGACTTGGGTTCATTGCTCCTGAGGCATCCTAGAAATGCTTTTCAAGAGCTAAAATCTCTGTGTGTGTGTGTGTGTGTGTGTGTGTGTGTGTGGCACTGGGGATCCAACCCAGGGCCTTCACATTGACCTACATCTCCTGCACTCCC
>PVKB01002727.1:0-22852 GCA_004027205.1 Ctenodactylus gundi | reverse complement strand
CGATGCCAATATCAAGTCCACTTCTGCCTTGACCATTTTAATGTGGAACAGAAATATTTTATCACAAGAATGCTTTTAAAAATCACTCAAAGTCTTTAAACAGGAGCCACACAGATCTTTATTGTCTCTTCTGAATTCTCTAATTATTTTTGAATTCTTTTCCAAGTTCCTAACTGCCATATATCACTCAGAAAGATAATTTTATTTTTCTCTTCAAAATATAATTTTTAAACTACCTTTTATTCCTCTTTTTTCTCCCTTGGACTCAATTTCTCAATCTAAACTGAACTGAGAATGCCCCACTGAAGGACATTTGAGTGCCTGCGTGCTGTAGCGTTTGCACTGGACCAGACTACGCAACTTTTAGATTTTCTTCTGCCTTTGTCTTCTGAATTTGGCTTCTATCTTAATTACCAAAACAAATCAAAAGAAGCAAAATAAAACTAGATTTTTTAAAGCATTGCAGATAGGGGTTGAATCATTTGTCCATATGATTGTCACTTAAATTTCCCTAATTGGAAGGGTATCCGAAGTATTCAAATCTTCTGCTTTAAAGAGGAGCAAACACTATTTAGGAAATCACATTCTTAATATAGTAGCTACATGATGGGAAATCACCATAACAGGATACATTCTCCCTTCAGTTACTTTTGTCACTTATGTGCTAATTTGTTTGTTTTTTTGTAGTGCTTGAGATTAAATCCCAGGATTTGCAAGTACTAGGCAATTAAGTCCGGAATTCTGCCACTGCACCCTGTCCTTTTCCTTTTAAATGACTGTACTTAGGCAGGTGACACACCTTAGTTCCAGACACTCAGGAAGCTAAGGCGAGAAGATGGTTTGAGGCCTCTGGAGTTTGAGGTCAGCTTGAACAGTATAGTTAGGCATTGTTTCAAAACAAACCATAACACACACACACACACACACACACACACACACACACACAGTGCTTTGTGCTAAGTTGTCCTGTTCAAGAAGCAGAGACCCTCTGGGCCTGGTGGTGCAGGCCTTTAATCCCTGTTGTCATGGGAGGTTGAAGTGGAGAGTTTCAAATTTTAGCCAAGCCTGGGCAACCTAGGCACATAGTCTCAAAATCTCAATATCTCAAAATCAAAACTAAAACACGGGCTGAGAATGTAGGTTGGTGCAAAGGTCTCAGATTGGATATCCAGTAAGAAGGAAAAAAGGAAAGAAAAAAAAAGAAAGAAAAGAGAAGCATAGAACTATGTAACTAAACAGACATCTATATTTTATGCAAGATAACCTACTATAAACACACACACACACACACAGACACACAGAGCTCATATCAGAAATAAAACTGAACCACATCATAGAGTTTGAAAGAAAATTAAAGTGGCTCTTTCTGCTCCTGGTTTTACTCAGCAGTAAAGAGAAATCCTTGCGAGTGTTGTTTACACAGTATGAAATCCTTGTAAAGTCACAGTGGAACAAGACAGCTCTCCGACCCAGCCTGTAGGGCTACTTAAACACCTGTGGATTTATGGAGTTCAGATGTCCACAAGGGGCTCTGCTGAAGTTCATTCAGAAACCTGGAGCCCAAATAAAATGATCTGTTGACATGACCGAGCTGTTTTGTCCCTCAATAGTCCAATTAGTCGTTTGAACTAGAACAGAACCCAAGATTGAAGAATGTACTCTTTAAAATAATTAAGATTTAATGAGGAAATGGAGGCATATTTCCTTAATCCCTGGTGCTTTTTTGATCAATTGATCTTTGAGTTTCTTAAGTTTAGATTTATAAAGCACAGAGCAATGGCAGATTTATTTTCTTGTATTGCGTGTGTCTAAGTGGCCCCCAGCAGGTACACAGACTCATCTGGTAAAGGGGGTGGGTCTCCTCACATGGGACATGTGTGTAATTGAAAGCATGAAAACCTGTGTCCTTTGGAAACATACACCCTTTTAAAATGATCGCATACAGCCAAGAGTTATTCTAATTAAGTCCATCACGATTTCTTTCATTTGAGGATTGGATGTAGTTCTTCGAAAATCAAAGATGCCACAATTTAGATACTATTCTGTTGTATTTGGGATCGTCCCCCATGAGCTTATCTTAATATTGTTACACATATGTCTTCCATTTCCACATGTCTATTAAAAGTTTTAAGAAGGGGAATATGCTTGAAAACACCTTAAACTCAGACACCAGGTCACATTCACCATCCAAAATGACCTGCCAACATCTTTCTCATTTTTATCAACTAATCGTTCTTTACCCGGCAGAATGCAGAAATGCGGACAAGACTTCATCATGCCTGGTTCCCCGCTTCTTTTTACCGCTTGCTGAGTTATTTTTAAAAATTGCTTCTGGGAAAATGGTATACATATTCTTATGCAATATGGGGCTTTATGTGGTGCAATTAATAAATGAATGAAAAACCCAGAAATCAAGGTTTTATCAGACAAGGAATGCCTCGTCCTGGCATTCTTCTCCTTTTTGTAAATTCGTTTCAGGAGTATTCCATTATTTGTCAATATGCTTCCCTGCTGCTGAATGTACAAAGGTACTTGAGAATTCATCTTCACTGCTTCCTATTTTTCATCTTGACAAGTTCATCTCTCTTATCTTGTTAGGATATGACAACAACCACGACTTTTTAAAAAATGGTTTAAGATGCATGTGAAAAGCACTTTTTCCAAATGTGAACCACTGGACGCTATGTAAGACGGACAGAGTTTTAGAAAATGTGCTACGACATTGACATTGAGTTTGGGTTTGAGGTACACAGTGGCGAGTTGTTGCGCTGATAAGTTCTCATCCTGAGGGTGGCTGGTTTGTGCCCTGAGGCGTCACTTGGTCGCCAGCCTTTTGTAGGAAGGACAAACTAGAAGAATATAGCCACACAAACTTCAGTAGATTTGGACCCATCTAGACTAAAATCAGCGGGAAGCATAAAGAGGAGTTGGCTATCATTTTAAATAAAATTAGAATGATGAATTATGAGTTTTTGTGTACTTACTCTAAAATGCAGAAAAACATAATGGAAGTATAAGGTATATAATATGTATTATATATATATATATATATATATATATATATATATATGGATAGGTAATGAAGGCATAAGGTTTGAAATGGTAATAATCTCTAAGAAGGGATTATTTATATCACATCTACAAACAGAACCCTAGCTAATGTCTACTGTGTTCACAGAAAAAAAATGATTTCATGCTGTAACATATATTAATAGCTCTATACTCTAGTGTAAATCGCCAAGAGTTAAAAGTAAAAACATTTAGCAGAGTCTTTTAATAGAGGTGAAAATTTATTGCAATTAGAATATCTGCAATTCAAGCATTTTGGGGCATCAGTTTCAAAACTGCACAGGTAAAATGAGATAGAAATGACTGTATCTCTCTGCTTTAACTACTTTTTATTGTTAGTACACGATATACAACACCTGTGACCTAAGAAAGGAACTATCTATCTTACCTCACAGTTTCGGGAGCTCTCAGTCCCTTTACTGGTGGCTGGAAATGGCAGGAAGGGTTTGGAGGAGAGTAGCCGCCCATGGCACCTCAAGAGGAGAGATCAGCTTCTGCGAGAAGCCAGGGCAAAAGGGTGTCCTTCCAGGCCACATGCTCAGTGACCCACCACCCCCTCAGTGAACCACCTTTCCCGACCAGATCATCTACAACATCCACCTCCAAACAACAACACTCTGTTTTTTAATAGTCTGTATGCGAGTTTTCAAGGAAAGATGGTAATCATATGTTATTTTTAAATTTTAAGAATTTTCTTTAATAAATATACCTCTTTAGATAGCAAATGAAAAGTATCCATTTTAAAGGACATTTTTAGCCTTACTACCAAATACATATTACCACGAGTCCCTCATTAGCATTCATTTCAAGAGAAAGCAACGTGGGGATGCACCATGTTTTAGTTAAACTTTATGCTCCCACCATCTATATCCTGTTGTCTATGTCAAAAGTCCCCATTGTCTGCTTCAACTAAAGTCCAAATAATTTATTAATGTGGGGATCGCTGTGCTAAAGCATCAATTTTATGTAAGCAGTTGGTGGTTGGATTTTTCTTTTCCAAGGCAACCTTTAACCTTTTGAGGGTGAAGCAGGGATTAGTGAGGACTGTAAAGAATCAAAGAAAGCACCGTAGACAGCAGTCGTGGACACAAAGCATCAAGAAGCATCAGGAGGACTCAAATATGAGAGAGCGGGCCCTTGTTTATGTTGGTAATTGGCTCTAAAAAGCCATAACTGGATGGATGAGATGGGAAGGTAAATAAAGGTAGGCCAGATACTGGAGAGAGGTGGAGGTCAGGACCACAGAGATGGGGATCTTCACGGGTGCACCTCCACGGCTGCGGGATGTAGCCCGCCAGTTGCAAAATATTTTCTGACCCTCTTTGAACATCAGCCCATACAGGAAACGGGGCCAAAGTGGGTTAGGGAACACTGTAACCTCATTTCACCTTATTTAGCTATGTGCCAGAGATCTCAGCAGGTAGTTCAATTAACTTCCCCTAGTTAAATGAGATGAAAATGAGGTTACCCAGATTAACAAAACACGACTCCTGATCCTTCTCCAAATCAGAGGGAGGAAGGCTCGGAGATGCAGCTGCAGCCACCGGCCCCGACTCCTGCCCGCGGGTGCCGGGGGCTCCTGAGCCAGAGGCCAGGTCCTCCTCACATCTCACCAGAGGCTGCAGCGCTGCCTCAAATGAATGACGACACTCCAGTGTTGATAATCACACTCCTGTAATTGATTCCCCGCAATCAATGCCTAACTCAGCGTAGGAAATATTTCCCACGTGACTGTTACATCTGAGAGAATGCACACAATGAAGTCTTATTTTCTAAAGCTCGAATTTTGTGGAATTATTTTCCTATTGACCGTGGGGTTTTCTACTTTAGAAATCTCAATTAGCTGTGCAATTATTTTCACAAATAATGCTCTAGTATCTGTCGCTATGTTTCATACATCTAAAAGGCTTGGCGCTAAACAGGAATCATTTGAAACGCATTTAACAAACATCTTTTAGTGGTAGCCAGGGGTCAAATTAAATTTCTTTCATTTGGGCCTATTTTCTACTTTAATAAGTACTTCTACCGCTAATGGTGACTTTTCAAAGGTAAAGAAATGACATGAATGGCGACTTGTGCATAAATTTTACCTCCCTGGGGACATCGAAGTTCAGGGAAACTTCTCCATAATGGGAAGCTATAGTAGATAAAATTGCCATTGCATGTAAAAAATTACATTTTTTAAGCAGTATATTGTTATGTGGGATCAAGGACATTAAGAATGACTGGTATAAATTCTTACATTAGATAAACTTGCCTTTGTGGACATCCTCTGTGAAATGATTTAAAAAAAAAACTAGATATCAGACTATTTTGTTCTGAGAAAACAAGTTTAGGAAAACACAGCACTTATATCATCAAATTGTTTTCATTTTTCTATTATTATTAGAAATCAAGTAAACCCTTATCAAATATACTTCCGGAGGTCCACACTTTCATGTTGTAGACATGTGATGATTTTTGTGTTTTCTTTTTCCTGTATTTTTAAAGTATACTGCCATTTTTGCTAAACTTATCTGTTTAATGACTTTGTGCTATTAAATTATTAATATTTTCTACCTGCCATACACAGAGGGAGGGTTGGTCTATACATCTTCAAATTAAAATTTCCAATACAAAATTGAAGGTGTTTTTGGAAAAATTGTGATCGTTTTAACTGACCAACTGAGACTAGCTCAGGTTCATTTGGTAATGCTAGGTGAGACATCTATAATTTGGGCAGAGAAAAAAGAAAGGTAACTGACCTTTGCGGTAATAACTACTTCATTTTTACCTAATCTAGGCTTTAAAATATTCAAACGACTTTGGTATGATTTTGTTTCTTGTAAAAATGATAAAACTAGTGTCTGAGATGGTACCCAGTAAGCCAGAGAACCACAGCTGATAGCGCCTGAGCCAAGTCCATGGCTTCTTGGTTGGTTTGTTGGTTACTTATGGGGACAGGGTGAGCTGGAGCTCTGTCTGGTCTCCAGCTTGCACTGTGTCACAGAGATCAGGCTTAACGCCCTCCCGCGCCAACAGCTACGGGCCCAGCTAGTCTGAGCTTCAATTTTGTCATCTAAAAATCCCAAAATTTTCCTAAGAGCCATAATAGCTAATGTCCATAAAACATATTGCTTATAATGTAAGGTATTATTGTGGCTTAAAATATTAAAAATGATTTTAAAGTTGAGAGAACAAATCTAAGTATGCTACTTAGATTATATAAAAACAAAATAATTTAATATAGCAATCACACTATATATATAAAATATATATACTAGCTTATATCACTGTGACCAATAAAGTGCCAATATTATGACAACCAAAAGAAAATGCTTAAGTTTAATTTATTGCAATACTGGGATTGACTCCGGAGCCTTCACGCTGAGCTACATGCCCAGTCCTTTTTCCTTTTTCCTTTTTTTTTTTTTTTTTTTCAAGCTTTGCAATAGGGTCACTGAGCCACCAAGGAGTCCGCGCTGGGCTCAGGCTTGCAATCCTCCTGCATCAGCCTCCCGTAGTGCAGGGATGACAGGCCTGGGTCACCACACCTGGCTAAGATGAAGTAATATTGATTCACTTCATTCTCTGCCTCCAAATTTACCATACTTGAATCTAGAAGCTCTCTAAATATATTTACAAAGAAATAACATATAATGATATTTTAATCAGCTCGGCCAATCACGGGGGAAAAGAGCTATGCCAAATATCAAATGCCATAAATGAGTATTTTCCTTTTTTAACCTTACTTAACATTTTCAAGCAAAATATACAAGATATTTAATAAAGAAACAAGCGGAGTACTGATGGTTCAATGACTGTAGGGAAAAACAGAAGACCTTTAAGATCTTGGGTTTTAGCTCCTTGTGTGATTGGAAAAAAAAAAAAAAACGCTATAAGACAGAATGTATCCTCTAAGTATCCCATTTTGGTTTCATTGAAAGAAGAAAAAAGCTTCAAATAAATGCATGCAGATGCCAGTATTTTTTTTTTTTTCATAACTTGCACTGATCAACAAGCATCCCCCAAAATGCTAAGAGCAATCAGCACAAACTTTGAACCGCGGAGAAATGGCGATGCCCGCCCAGCGTTGTGTTTGGTGTGAATATCATTAAGAGGAATCTGATCGCTGCTGCTATTAATAAGACGACTACAAATTGTAGCCCATCAAACCAGAAGGAGCCTTGAATGTATTTGCTGGGAATCGCTTAAGGCTTAAACACCAGGGACTTGAAACAAACTGTTCTTATCACCTTTTTTCCAAACAGAGATTTAAATTTACAATGGAAGTGCCAGCACCAGCTGCACTTAAAGAAAGCACCACATGTCTTGATAAGCTCCAGGAAAATGGAAGGGAGCCCAGTTCAAGCTGGAGGTGTCATCTTGCTCTAGCCAGCTGGGTGACACAGAGCTGAGACTGATGAGGTGCTAATTAAAGTGAATGAACAGAGTCTTCTGAAGGCACCTGCCCGTGACCTCCGCAGCATCAGCTACAGCCCTGGGCACAGTGCCCAGCTGGTCAGGCCGAGAAACCAAGTGAATCCCAGCATCGCATATCGGGTCCCTCACCTATCAGATTTTTTCCCACTGCAGTTTTCACTGGAGCTGATGTCTTCTCCTGCCCCTTATACCTACTCACAAATTCTCTGGAGGAATAATTATCACGTAATGCGAAGTGTTGAGCATAGAACCATTCTAAACACAGAGTTGTTTTTTTTTTTTTTTTAAGCCAACAGATTAAAGCCTTTGTTAGGAAAAAAAAACACATACACACACACAAAAAGCATAAACAATGCAAAAGCCACTGCTAAACAGACAAGGAATGTTCTCCAACTCTGGAGCCGAGCGTCAGGATGGTCCCTTAGCACTTCTCCACCCTCCTCCTGGCTGAACTTCCCCCGTGGGAGGCTGGAGCCAGGATTCCTCTGTCCTGATGGGTGATGGATCCCGGAAAAATGTTTCCAGCAGCTGTAGAAGCTGCTTTTCAAAACACAGCGCAATACGACCTGAAGCAGCTGAATCATTAAAATCAAGGGTGAAACATCTTTTCTTGTTTCTTAAAATGATAACCTTAGATCACCTAATCCTTTGGTGGCTTCGGATGTTTTAATACACACTTCTACACATGATCTAACTAATGATCACACTAATACACATGATCTAGCATGAAGGATACTTCCTAACCGGTTACATGCATCCGTTGCCTTTTCTCATAATTAGTAAACGCACTACTGAAGATACCATATAAATCATGGCAAGGCGAGGACATATGCTGAACTTGAAGAGTCTGTGTTGTCCAAATTTCCTCCCCCTGACAGAGCTTTTTACTACTGGGCTGAGATGGGAAACTTCTCTTTACTATACAACATACTTTAAAATTCTTTGATAAAATGAGTGAAATGTATATTCATGTACTTTCTGTTTATTCCTCCAGCCCTGTAGAATAATTCCACCTTCCCGTGTTCATGTTTTCTTCAGATTAGCATGAACATGCCAGTGGTCTCAAGACAGATGTCAGTGGGAACATTGGCTCCATGACTTATTAGCTTAGGGTCCGTTTGGGTAAGTTACTTAACTTCTTAATGCCTTGTTCCTTCATCTGTAAAATGGACAGAATAGTTCATCTCAGAGGTTTGAACTAGGCATTTTGTGATGTGGTACATGTACACAGCATCATAGCGCATAGTGGGTACACAGTATTGGCTCAGACTTTGGTCCCTGGAAATACTCAACCAATCTGGAGAATAGAAGGGAAACAAGGTTTGTGAGCAGGAAAGAGGAATTTTCTTTGGCAAGTTGATCTGAGCTTATGTAAAGCATTCCTGGACATTTCCACATGGCAGCTGGACTGCAAAATTAATGATATTTAGGAAACCTGTACTTGCCAGTTGTGATAATGTGTATCAGGAATGTCTCCCAGAAGCCTTATGTATTTGGATGTTGTAGAATATCGTTTGGATTCCATGTGCTAATAAGAGTTGGGAACTCGTCACAATAGCATATTAGAGGGGCTTGACCTGGAAAGGGTGGGTCACTGGGACTTGACCTGGAAGTGCATATTGTAGTTTTTCCCTTCCTTACTCAATCTGATTCCTGTTTGCCACACCATAAACAGCTTTTCTCCAGCTAGGCCTCTGCCCTGTGCTTCCACCATTGCCAGCTGTCCTGAGTGGACTGAGACCATCTGAAACTGTGAGATAAAATAACCCTTTCTTCCTGAAGCTGTAGGTGTTGGGGATTCTCTTCTAGCAATGAAAACCTAAGATACAGGTAGAGGAGTGTATCAGTGACTTACAAACGCAGAGTAGAGCCAGGTATGGAGGTACACATCTGCAATCCCAGGACTCCAAGAATTTTAAAAGCAGGAGCGTCACAATTTTGACCCTAGCCTGGGTGACGCAGTGACTTAGGAAGACCCTGCCTCAAAACAAAATATGAGACAGCATCTTGCTAAGCTGCCTAGGCTGGTTTCAAACTTGGGAACCTTCTGCCTCAGACTTCAAAATAGCTGGGATTATGAGACTGTGCCACTACTTCTGGCTAAGATGGAAGAAAGGGAAGGGTATTGATTCTTTAGTTAATGTAGCCCATCTTTTTCTCTTCCTTTTGAGCACAGGGAGAATATCCGCCTCACATTCAGATTTCCGACACATTTTTTTATTCCTTTTTTATTCCACAACTTTACTTGGACCCATCAAATGTGTTTTGGCCTTTTCCTGTTCCTGAAAGTATAGGATAGAGGACACACTGGTGGCATAGGAAAACCTTGCTCACTTCTTTCCTTCAGCCCATGGGTGTCCTTGACTGTATATTTGATTGTGATATTGATATCAGTACTCTTCTCAGTAGAAAAAAAATGAATTCAGACCTACCTCCTCAAGGTTGGCATCCCTAGGATTCTTGGACATCCACTGAACTCCTGTGACCTCTGGCCAGTGACTGGTTTTCTTCTTATTCCTGATAACGTTGCCCTCTAGAGTAGAAGTGGGATCCATAACACTGTATCCCTAGTGCCTCCAGTGCCGGTGGGTGGGAGAGGTAACTGATTCATCACAGACCTCTTTCCTGTACAAATCCAGGGGACTCAAAATTCTTGAGCACCCACTTCTAGGAAAGCCACTACTAGCCTAAGGTGATAACTGAGTTGAGAATGATTTGCCATCTCGCCTCCATTTCTTTCTCTACCATTTTGTTCTACTTGTCCTGATCATTTTCCAGTTTTCTTTGCTTTCATTGTCTTTCTCTGTTCATTTTCATCATTAAAATAATCTTTCTACTGTAAAGAAATCATTGTTTTTCTCTTTAAGAAGATAAAGTTATTTACCCCAAAAACGTTGAGGATTGCATCATCCTTGTTCTGTCATCCATCAAATGATAGAACATATGCAACTGAAAATGACCAAATCTTAAAATAGAAAAACATTTTCCAAATTCCCTTTCTTTAATTATTCAAAAATATAGAAACATGATTTTAAAAGCTCTTCAGAGAAATCTAAAAAATATCTATGTTGTTCATAGATTACTGGGTACATTTGGGCAGAGATGTCAGGCATCCAAGAAAGAGGAAGAGTTGTGAGACTGCGGACCACAGTGATGAAAACTGCCATGGTCAACTGTGCTTGAACAAAAAGATAACTACACAGTCTTCTCAGTCAAGTTCATATATCCAAGTAAAATACTCCCCAACATCTCCTAATGAACCAATGACCAACCCTTATGAGTATCAATCTCAAGACTGTTTAGGCATGAACTTTTTTTAAACTATGAGTTACGATTCAAATATATAGTGAGTACCTAAATTTCACAAAAGTTTATAAGTAAAAGATGCATTGCTATGAATCACCCCAAAATATTCCCTACCAACTTTGAACACACTTAATCGATTGTTCTTCTATTTTCTGAAGCAACCCTGGAACTCCTCTTCCATGAGTATGTTGACAAGATGGGGTCAAAATTACAGCGAGTGCTGCCCCTGCGGCATGCCATTCATGGAAAGGCAGGCTCCTAAGAACATGAAACTGTGTCCCTACCAGATACGACACGATGGAACTGCTACTTCTTCTCCAAAGTCAAATTGACTCTGAAAGGTAAACATTTTGAGTTGATGCCAAACATAGAGGCCACCATGACAGGACAAATAAGACCAAAAAAGGCCTTCCAGAGCTGGCTCAGGATGTGGGAAGAATGATGGAGTAAATGCCCTTGGAGCCAGAGGCCTTGTGATTTTTACTGAGATAAATGATTTTTTTAAAAGCTAAACATTCACTGTAGTTTTCTACTGTACATTAAAGACGTCAAATTGTTTTTTTCTTACTGATTTTGAGGTAAACAATGAGTGGGAGGGAGAACTAGGAAATTGAAAGAATAAAATTCCTAGAAATAAAGAAATAAAAGAAATAAAATAAAAATAAAAGTCTTAGACATCAAAGGAACGAATCACATCGATAAAGTCCTTTTGGGCCCTGAGCTTTCCTGTAGTAGGCACTACCCACCTAGCAAGATATTTTCTTAGGAATGTTAGAAAACTATCCAGGGGGTGAAATATGTCTTTGTCAAAGTTACTACCTTTCTCTCTGTCCCTGAAATACACAGAGTAATGATGAAAAGGGTTTGTCATGCCTACAACTCAATCTCAAGCAAAATGACCAGTAATTGAAAAAACAAAAGTAATTGGCCATGAAAGATGGAAGAAATTTCACGAAGGAGCTTACCGACTGAAAAAGGTTCAATAACTCTAAAGGACTGGAAATATTTTAAGCACCGCAAGCCTTAATATGAGTCTATTGGCAAGGAAAATTCAAAAGAGTTCTTGATAGTACGGCATCACGCGGCGATTCACACTATACTCTATAATTTCTAAAATGGACTGCATTTGCTGAACTGGCCAGCAATCCTCCTCCCACCTACCAGCCACTTCATGCTCATTAAATGACATGGGCTTTGCTCTTCTTAACACAACTGTCCTGTTTACTGAATATGCTCCACTCTCTAGGCACAAAAGAAAGGATTCCCCCACCCCCACCCCGGCATTGGTTGCTTTCAATCATGTTAGGTCAGATTCATTCATTTATCCATTCACACAATATATTTATTACACATTGACTTCACGCTGTGTACTACCTTTGGGCCCTGAGATATGCAAGTGAAAAAAAAAAAAAATCAAACTGATTTTCCTCCTTCTCTATCTCCGATCTGCTTACACGTATCCGGCTAACTCACATAACGAGTGCTGGAGTTTGAATTATGAATAAAATTATCACATAGTGCTTAGAAAAAATGATGAATGGGCAAACAAGTGTCTGTTTTAAATTCTCATGCCCCCAGTTTCCCTTCTTTCTTTTTATTTTTTAGTTTTGCTTTCTTTTCTTTCCTGTGATATTTAGTATGTTCAGTTATAAACTTATGTAAAATATTGCCAGCTTACCATTGTCTGAAGCTAAAAAGGCAAAGGGAAACTTCCTAAAGCTGTCTTCAAATTTCATTTCTTAAGATTTGATCACAGGGCTCCAACTGGTGACAGGACAGAGACTGGCACTGTAGGATTCGACTGTGGCGATTGCTAAGAGATGCCTCCCCTAAAGATTAGAGATTTCAGAATACTGGATTTTCCAAGTTCTTGCATTGGCTTCCTTGGTTGAAATGAGCAGTTAGTTTTTATGCCACATATTTAGGGAAATATATATATATATATATATATATATATATATATATATATATATATATATAGCTGTGGTAGGAGAAAAATTAGTCTTTCCACATAAAGATGATTTTTTAAAATTTGATTTTGTTCATTTGTTTTAGAGGCCTCTATTTTTCATGCATATTAAGATTCCTTTTGACTTGAAGAAAATTTGAATTACTTATTTCCATAGCAGTACAGTATTTTGAAAAATATTGAAGAGGCCGAGGCATAGCTCAGTGGTTAAAAGGCTTGCTTGGCATTCACAAAGCTCTAGGTAAGATTCCCAAATTCCACAAAAAAATTAGTTGCATGTGGTAGAACTTCCTATAATCACAGTATCCAAGAGGTAAAAGCAGGAGGATTTCCATGAATTCAAAGCCAGCCTGGGTTACGTAGTGAGTTCAGGATCAGCCTGGACTATAGGGCATGATCCTGTCTCAAATAATGATAATAATAAAAATAATAAGTTATTTAGTATTTTCAAAAACATTATTTACTATGATCCAAAGGTATTTTTTGCATTTTCTACCTTTTAATAAGCAAAGATTCTGACAAATAATAACCATCTTTTTTTTGGTAGAAACTTTTGTTTACAACAGAACCTTTCACAAAGATGGCTGGTGGATCTCTTCTAAATCTATTGAGAATTTAAGTGGTTTATTTATCTTAACGTACCCTGAACAATGCTCTTTACTCGCCTCAGCTCCGGGAGTTCTCACATGGTGTGGGACATATCTATCCACAGACAAGTTTTCCTGGCTGTGTCATTTATAATTTAAAGGTTAAATACTGAAAAGTAAATACCCAAACCTCAGAACACTGAGTTTTGACGTGAACTGATATTATCTTTAATTAGGTCGCTACTAAATTTACCAGTATCCTAAAGGAAATGATGTAACAAATTCCTTAGATCCTTTTTCCAGTCGTCTAGTGTTACTATGATAAGGTAACTTGCCAGCTTTAAAATGAACTATAAAATTTAGGCCTTGCCCTGTTTTTTTTTTTTTATCCAGTTTTGAATAATAAAGATCTCATGTGATTTTTCTATAAGTAGAGTAATAGCTTAAAAAAAGTAGCCCACTTAGGGCAATTATATTCTGCCTATATACATTTTTCTTAGAAATTTGATTCAAGTTTATCATTCTTTCTGTTCTAACTCCTGTTTAAACCTGGATGAGGTGAAAGATTTTGGTTGTTAGGGTAGTAAATTTTGAAATTACTCAGGTAATATTGCAACAAAATTCTCAGAAACTCTACTGTATTAAAATGTTTACAAAGGCAATACATTATTTAATCATTAAATAGGATACTAATGAGTCTTTATTAAACCTTCCAGATAAACATTGTATTGACATCTAGTGGCTACAGAAGCAGACAACATATATTAGGTGCAAAGTACATAGCTTGATATATTTCCCATTTTAAAATCTTTTAAATGAAAATTATGCAAAGTATGTGTGAACTATTGAATTGTAAAATCTCTTTGTGTTGAGATGTTAAATGCGGATATTAAATGCCAGGGAATGAATTTGAGATTTGTGAAGAAAGAATTATAATACAGTTGTCTGAGAAACACACAAACACACACACACACACACACACACACACACACAGACACACACACACAATAAACCCGGGTATCTGGTGTAGGTTTACTTAAAAAGTAAACAGTAATAGTGTCAGTCACAACTTACGGAACTGCTCCTATGTTCCCAGTCCCGCAATGTGCTAAGCACATCTTATCTCACTTAGACTTCAAATAAAATATTGTTTACACCTCTCTTTTACCAAGGAAGAAAGCAATGGAGAGATTGAATTAGTTGTGAAAGCTACACAACTAACAAAAGTTAAAACATGAAACTAGACTGTTTAAACCCTCAGGTTTAAAGTCAGATACATGAATCATTCTTCTCTCTATAAATATATAAGTGGCTCTGTACGCTAATGATTTCATTTAAAAGTAACAAACTAGACGGGCCTGATGAAACAGGCCTGGAATTCCAACACAATGGAAGGCTGAGACAGAAGTGTTGCCTAGCCTTAGTAATGTCATAACTTAGTGAAACACTATCTCAAAATAGAGCATTTCTTTTTTAAAAAGGGACTGGAGATAATGGCTCAGGGCAAAGACGCAACATTTCACCTCCCAATACTACAAAAATAAATAAATCTTACCAAAAATATTATTATATTAATCATTTTAAGTCACTTTTTAAATTTCCCTAATAACTGAATCTTGCAATTTCCCTTCTCAAACAATTACTATCTTTGTGCATCAGTTTGAACTTGCCTCTACACTCAGGACTTGGCAGCCATCTTCCTGTGGCAACCTATATTTGTATTCAGTACTTCATAAACACAACACTGGAGATAGGGTGCTCTCACCAGTGCACATTCTCTCAGCTTTCAAAAGTTCTTTATTGTGTTCTCTTTCCTCCCCTCCCCCTAAAGAAGATTTCCTTGAAAGCTGTTATAGAAAAGTGTTGTGGTGATAAGTAAGTTTGGAGCAGGAATGTAGATCAAAGGTAGAGTGTTTTCCTAGCATCTAGCAGCCCAGAGGCTCTGGGATCAGGTCCCAGAACCATCCACAAAACAAACAAACAAAAAACCACAGGGAAGAAGAAAACTTACAAGAAGTTGACAAAAAACCAAAGTGGTGACCTGACAGAAGAGAATGCAACATGGGAAAGAGGACAAGAAACATAAAAGGGAAGCCAAACCATGGTTGGGGGTGAGGAGCAGCTGGAGACAGAATCTGGTGTGGAGAGAAAGGTAGGTTGGAGCCCTGGGAGGTAGAAACAGGTATAATGATGGGTTTCATGAAAACAGGCCCTTAGGATACGAGGTAAAAGGGGACCCATTCCTCCACACCTGTTCAAAGAGCTGCATGATTCCCATCATGTGATGAGGAATAAAACACAGAGATATACGTGTGTGTGAATAAGTATCAGCCTGTGCATCTGGATAATACAAGCAAGAACGATCAAGGCCTAAAAGGCAAGTGTGTTTTGGGGCCCACAGCAATGCCATGTGCTCCAGAGGGGGCCTGCTTCAGCTGCCCACCTCTCTTTAGTGGAAGAGCAGCAATTAAGCATAGCTACCAGTCCCCAGGCCAACTCTCACCAGAGCAACGGCAAACCTACTGGGAGAAGGCGGAAAAGCAGATTTGGAAATAGAGAAGTCCACTTTGATGAGATGCAAAATCCCTCAAGGAGGCAGGGGGATCCCCGTTCCAGTCCAGACCAGGCAACATAGAAGCTTAGTGAGAACATGGCTCAAAATATTTTTTTTTTTTTTAAAAATGGGGTATAGCTCATTGCATAGGGCCTGGCCTTCAGCTCCAGTACCCCACCACCTCCCACACATAAATCTCTAAGGATCTTAATTTAGTTCCTGGATAAAGATTGAAGAAAGGAATAGAGGCTGCCTGTGGGTTTTTGGATAATGAAAAAAGAATAGGCAATACTAAAAAGGAAATCTTTATTTTTTAATGTTTAAACTAGTGGTAAGATTCTCAAGATAGCTAACAATGGAAAAGGGACTCAGAGCTGAAAATTCAGAGGGATCTTCAGTAATTTAAGGGGTGAAAGGAGTGGAGAGAGAGAGGAAGGAAGTTCAGAGCAGATGAGCGGTGCCGGCTGGCTTAACAGAGCGCCGGGCATGGTGATGAGAACCTACACGGCCAAGATGGCCGACCAAGGAGCCACAGACCAGAAAGCACCCGCAAGACAGGAGATGTTCCAAAAGAAGCTGTTATCGTCTTCATCTTTTTAACTGCGTGCAGGGGAGAACATGCATGTCTTTTGAGAGTGAACTCGAGAAAACCGAAGCAGAAAGAACGTATATCAGCATTTCCCAAGCTCCCGGATTTGGTATCTTGACACGTGAGGTTGCAGAAAGGGGGTGCCAGGTCTCAGACTCAGGGTGGAGAGGCGGGGGCATGTAGAGCGGCTTGCTTGGAAATTGTCAAGGGAAAGTAACGAGTAGGTGGGTAATGGATGCATTTAAAAGGAAAATACGTCTATATGTGAGAGGTGTGGCCTATAAACAGTCCTCACACTGGCCTCCCTTCCGACACGACGTTTTTCCTTGACCCCTTTCTTCCGCTGAGACTTTCTCACAGTTTATTTTTGTTATTGAGATGCACTGAGTTTTCTCCTACCATCTCACTATATTAACATACTGAGCACACAGATTACAGAACTTTGTATGTCAATTGAAAAACGAAAAATGCTAGGTTGATGAAAACTTGGCATAAATTAGTCACAACATATTCAAAAATGCAGCCGGAACGCTGAGCTACACACAGGATATGCATAAAAATCCGATGTGGTGATTATTTCTTTCACAGGGTATTGGATTTATGCTCGCATCCTTTAAATATTAACAAGATATGAGGTATCAGAAATGTTCCCATTCAAATTTCTGAGGTGACATTAAGTAACCCATTTTGCTCTGTACTGGTCTTGTATATTAAAAAACAAAGTTTTGTCACAGAAAACTTCTCTTCCCTAAAAGAGTCCAGGTATACTACAAATTCTTGACGAATGATGGGGTGTATTTTATTTTCTTTCTTTGATTAGGCTTGTTTGATTCTGCAGTATTCACTTTTACTTTGATGACAAACAAAGACTTACTTTTCAAATGTGACACGCTAAATTTATAATGTGAATTTAATACAAGATTACTTGTAAGAAAGTAACATCAGTACCTAGGGACAAGGAGAGATATTAGCATAATTTACACAAGTGAAGATGTTCTATCCTAATTATTTGTGGCCAATTGTCAATTACTGGTCAACGTTAGAATCATTTGCCATAATTATTTCTCGAAGGTATTTTCTTGACTATATAAGAGACAACTTCATTTTATTTCTTTCCTTGGAAAAATAATATTTTTTCTGCAAGATTTCTATTCTATGAGGAATAAATTCTAAATCTTTACTAATAAGGGTTTCTCTGTAGGATTTTAAATCTTTGTGTTTTAAACTTCTAAATCAAAAATATGACTCGATCTATGATTGATGGGAGCAGTTTCCAGAAGGAAAAGTGAAAATCTTGCTTTTTCAGATCCATATTATTTTTGATTGATTTCAGTCCTGAAAAAATGTCTTTTTAATTTGGAACGATGAATTTATACTTCCTATGTTCACATTTTTAACGTCAATTCCTTCCCTTACATGGATAGCTCCTTTCTGTGGGGATCAACCCTGAAGCCTGCAAACACCATCCTTCCATTTGAATTCCTAATGACTGCTATTGTCTCACGACTGTGTGAACCTGTCAATCAATGGTGAAAAGTGCTAATCACTCCCAGAAACCCCAATCTTGCTCACAAAAGTACCAGTCACTGAAAAAATAATACCAATTGGTCATGGATGGGCAGGGAATCTCAGTAGGAATCTCAGGGCACAATGCCTTTTATTAAGTCCGTTTTGCTTGAGTCTAGATCTCCTTGCATGCGAAGGTTTAAACCTTAATTTCAAAGTCAGCTAAAAACAGCAAAGGTAACTTATATTCATTAGCTGAGCTCTGACACTGAGGTTCTATGAAATCTCTCGGTTACGGCTTTGCCTTTTGAAAATAATAGCGGCATTTGCTTTCATATTTTTCTCCCTTTCTTTTTAGAGGTAGGAAAACAACTTAGTCGATGCTAGTTGTTTTAACTTCATGTCCTTTGTCAACTGCTTCTTGTTTTTTCAGACTTCCATCTTTCACCCGACTAATATCCACAGAGAAGACAATTCTCTCTCTGGGTAGGAGTGCTCCTTCTCAAAGCTATGCCTGTGTTTATTGTGCAAAAGCAGCGAGAACGTGCACGTACAGCGTGGGCCATGAGGTAGTGGAGCCTCAGGTCGTAGAGAGGATAGATCTCAGCAATCTTATTGTCAGTATTACGCAGAACACCACCTTTCTTCCAGTACGGCTCGGTAGTGTGGTTTTGTGTTCTAATCTGAAGCTTATTTGCTTTCTTTGAGGCAGCAACTGCCAAGGGCCGGTGTGAGGGAGGAAGACAGCACCATCATTAAAGAATAAACAGTAATTACCTTGTAGAAATCTCCAGAGTGATCGATTACCTCTCTGGTTTTTAAGAACAGGACTGGGAATACACAATAATTGATTTCTATTACTTACGTGTATTTTCCTTTTAACTTTCTGAAGAAGCGGTGTAGTTTAATTGACTTTAATTTCAGATTACGTATTTTTTATGACTTCTGGAGTTGGCTACATTGAGAATGCACAGCGTTGCTGGTCCCGTGAGTCACACTAACAATAGAAACTAGAAAGACACGATGTGTATGTGTGTTTGTGTGGGTGTGCGTGTGTTTCATGTCACTCATATACCTGGTATTGCTTTTGCCTTTTAAGTTACGTAGTTGTTCGGTTTAGAGCGATTCGAGGAATGCCATGAGAGAAATGACTCTCTCTTGGTTTGGCACAAGCATGGCAGCAACACAGCCTCTTTTCTGCAATCCTGACAAACATGCACAGGGTGGTCCCCTGGGCGGGGCCCAGGTGGACAACGCCATATATCAAATCGTATTGTCTTGAATTTGATGCCGTGGTCCAGCCAGGTGTCTGTGGAGTTGTGAGAAATCAATTTGCTTAACCTGCACTTTCTATTTACACTGTTATAACGGAAAATCACATGTGTTTTTGAAACTACTGTACTTCCCTTTGCTGGCTGGGAAACTGAGGCATATGTCGCTACACAATGCATCTGGGAAAAGAGAAATAAAATCAAAATGAGACTCTTGTATCACTTGACACTAGCAGCAGTGAGTTTGGGCTATATAATATTTTACATTTAGACAAAAGTACAGAGAGGGTGCTCTCAAAAAGGTTGTACTTCCTGGCCTCTTGCAGGGTGTTTTGAGAGTATCTGACACTTTCCCCATCTGATATACTATATATTTTTTGACCATAGTACCTTTCCTATCATGCCATCAAGACTGGTTAGTTGGTTGTGTTCTGCTTTCATGACACAATTCTCCCATTTCAATTTTTTTTTTAGGTGACTTAAAATGTGTGTGAAATGAGTCAATAATGATGGATCCCTGCAGGATGGACCCCATCACCCTGGCAGGTGCTAAATTTCTATTTTTTATTGTTTGGACAAAAGCCATTAGGGTGTCATTTGTCCTTTGGTACTGTCCACAGGGTACAACCTAGCAAAGGATGACAGAGTTAAACAAGGAAACAATGTAGGTCTGATTTCAGTGACATGAAGGGACTGTAAAGCCTCACAGATGGACCCGAGACTCACAACTAGTTTGGAGAATCAGCATTTGAGGAATTCTAGACGAGTCTTCAGCATTTAATGTGATTTCATACTGTAATTCCAATAATAAAAAAATCTGCTAGATAAGCAAGAATCACGTTATTAACATCTGCAGCTTAAAAGAACTTTTTTTTCTGAATGGAAGTGCTTTTTCCTCTTCTCAACAAGGAGCAAAATTAACTAGTTAGTGTTGCAGATATGTTCAAAATGAGCTCACCCTATTACTTGATTTATATGTTGCTTACAGAGAAAAACATCATGTGCTCACTATTTAACATACTGTTTTCTGATAATATATGTATTTTTTCTTTTAAAACCATATAGATGTATTCTCAAAATTCAAGTCTGAAGATCCCAGCTCAGTAAATTCTCAATGAGTTGACACAGCTGAATAGCTTTCTGTTTTAAGAATGATTGCTTTTATGTTGTGCAAAATATCTGACACCAGAGGAAATCAGATTGTCACGTTTGACGCTGTCATCTTAAGAGTGAATGATTTCACCAACAATACAGTGGGTCTAAACAACGTCGCCGATGCGGCCGCCGACGTCCGGGTATCTCTCAGACAATGCCACCCAGACCATGAATGACACTGGAGGCCGGGGCCATGGGCGGCTGGGACACAGTGCTCTCACTCTTTGTCAACTATTCCTTTTTCTTTTCGTGTCTTTTCTTCTTTCTCTCCCTTGTGGCTATTTGTCATTCTCAGACGTCTCCAGACTTCCCTGGCCCTGGACCTTCCTGAACTCTGCTGTCTTTGAACATCACGGGTATTGCCAAAGAAACTATTTACCAGGCAGTAATGATATGCCACCCCTCGTGTAAAGGTAAATGGTAATGAGGTATGTGAGAAAGATTGGCAGCCCCGTCAAAGAGAGAAAGAGGGGCTTTCAAGGCTCAAGCCACACAAAATGCCTTATAGACTCGTCCTGGGGTAACTGTATCAATTAACCGCCCTAAAAGCCCTAACTCAGATGGGCCCTGCACACAGCACGTCTACTTGTGTTTTATTATCAAGTTCATTATGATGAGTTCTTGTCCTAGACAAAGGGAGAACAGAAAAAGAATTCAGGCTGACAAATGAGACTTGAAATCAGTTTCATTTACATAACGACTGGAAGTTCATTAATAACAGAGTTTTAATTATTCATGTTCTTGTTTCACTCGATACAGCAGTTTTCCCCCTGCTGCGTGGGATGTCTGGATTAGCTAAAATGAACCTTAGCAAATGGGTAGGCTGCCCAGAAACTCCAAGGATTTCCTCTTTCACGCTACGAGAGATGATTGGGGCGGCTGGGAGGGTTGGGGGGTGGCTGTGTAGACAAATTGGGGCCAAGAAGATGGCGCTGGCACTGAACAGAAAGAAAGGAACCTGGCTGTCGCGAGTACGTTGGGTCTTGTACATTAAGTGTGTGTCAAAAAGAGACAAAGAAGATACAACTCTGGTCCATTTTGTCCTTGATGAATACTTTCCACTCCACACAATAGTCCCAGAAATATTGATCATTTTGAGTTTTTCTGATGAGGCCTACAACTAACATGATCACGTGTGTCCACGCAATTCTAGTTTTTCAGATACAGCAGCATGGATAACATTTATTTCAGTTTACAAGGAACTTTTAAAAAAAAGAAAAGTAAAGAAAAATGACAGAAGCTTGCTCCCCTCTGCAATTTCAGTTATATGGAAAACCATGAGAACCAGGTTGCCTGTAGATTTTATTTTTCTAAATGGGAGCAGTGGTGATGTTATTGTTTTTGTGGTACTGGGGTCCCACCCAGGGCCTTCGTAGTGAACTACACGCTTAGCTCATTTTGTAACTTTTGCTTTGTAGACAGGGTCTCGCTAAGTTGTTCAGTTGCCCAGGCTGGGCTTGAATTTGCAATCCTCCTGCCTCAGTCTCCCAGAGTGCTAGGATCACAGGACTGTGCCACTGGTCCCTGTGATGTTTTCATTCTTTTGGGTAGCAAAGAATGACACAAGGGGCACTCCCTTGTGTAGAGCTTAAACTGTCTTCATACACAACCATGTTTTGGCCTGTGAAGAACACAGTTGACAGCCCAACACATGGGGGGCTTGTTGACTACCTTTTTGATTCATATGGTATTTATATAGTTTACTAACTTAGGCAACTATCACACAGGAGATAGTCCATGGCAAATAAAACAAGCCTGAACTGCTCCTAGTCTCTCTTATAATTCAGCAATGTGGGAAAAGAGACCAGAGGAAAATTATTTTCAATTTGAAATCAGACAGCAGCTACATCCCAGCGTTTCTAGAATTGTCTTTAGAACCCAAATTCAGCCAGGTGCTCAGCACAGACATGTCATCCTGCTAATTTAGGAGATTGAGGCAGGAGAATTGCAAGCTTGGGCCCAGTCTGGGCAATTTAGCAACTCTGGCCTCAATGAATAATAAAAAGGCAGGCTGGGGATATAGCCCAGAGCAAAGGGCCTGTGTCCAATCCCTCACACCAGAGGAGGAGGATGGGGAGGAGGAGAAGAAGAACCAGCATTTAAAACAATTTTAAAACTATTTTATTTTATTTTTTGCAAGGAGAAATCACATTTAAAAAGACCTGACCAAGTACTAAACGCTTTTTGTGTATTCTCTGGCTTGGTTCAGAGTTGACGAAAAAACCAAACCAAACCAAAACAGAAACTATAACTATGATAATATTCATTTTACCAAGGAGTAAGTTGAGCCTTGGGGAGACCAGGAACACAGCTGGCTGAGGTTGGAGAAAGAAGTCCAACCCCGGCCCGCCTGCCACATGGCTTTCCCTGCTCACCAAGACAGTGACCACTTCAACTTTTTTCCTGTGGAGCCTATATGGCTTT
>PVKB01002726.1:0-256195 GCA_004027205.1 Ctenodactylus gundi | reverse complement strand
CAAGTGTGGTTTGCTTTACTTCCTCGTAACCCAACCTGAGTTGCTTTTACAAGACCGGTGATCCAGCCCTTGAGGTTAATGCTGACCTGGTGTGCAGGTTACAAAACACAGAGCCCAGTGGCAGCCAGATTTCACTTGATCTAAGGGACGAGGAAATCCCAGGGCCTTAACTGTAGAAAACTTAAGGAAGGTGCACCTTTTATAGTGCAGTTCTATGTTGCTGTGGTGAAGGATGATGCCTCTTTGTTCCTGGAGTTTGTCAGTAGAAGCACTTGTAGATGATGCAAGCCTTTCACTTTGGAGATGGGGAAACTCACTGCTCCCTAGTTATGAACCAGTTGCCTAATAAGTGAATAGGGTCTTACAGGCAGAAGGTTGGGAGAGGTGATGGTAAGATGGTAAAACCTAGTCTCCTCCTGGTAGACTGTGAGTCCAAGGCCGGCATGAGTTACATAGTATGTTCAGGATCAACATGGACCACCAAGCAACACCCTTCCTCAAAAAAAAAAGAAAGAAAGAAAGAAAGAAAAAAAGAAAGAAAGAAAAAGAAAAAAGTGAACATCACAGAGGACTCCCACTGGGAGAGCCTGGCTGCTTGCCTTGACTCACTCCTCCTGTGCTGGTAGAGCTGGTGTTCAGCTGGGAGTGGACACGCTCACAGATATGTAGAGCTTGCTTGTCAGATGGTAACCAGTGCTGTGGGGGAGAGAGCAGAAAGCGAGACTGGGAGACCCAGAGAGGGTTTTGCCCCTTTAAGTTGGGTTGTTACTAGAGAGATGATCTCAACCAGGGACCTGAAGGAGGTGAGGGATGGAGCCAAGCAGTCACTGGGGGAAGTATATTCTGGGCAGAGAAAACAGCAGGTGCAGAAGGCCCTGGAGTCAGACAGAGCATGTACGGGCGTTCGACCATTAGGAAGGCGACCAGTGTGGCTGCTTTGGCCGTTGGAGACTATAGTTAGGGATTTAGCCATGTCTGCTTGAGGCCAGGAAGCTGCTATGAATTTTGAGCAGAGAGAGACATGGTATGATGTGGTTTTAAAGGGTCATTCTCCCTGCCAAGAAGACAATAAACATTCAGGGGCAAGACTTTAAAAGAGAATTTCCCAGGTGTGGCAACATATGCTTGTAGTCTCAGCTCACTATAAGGCTGAGGCAAGATCACAAGTTCTAACCTAACTTGGTAACTTAGTCCCTGTCTCAAATAAAGATAGAGGTACTGGAGACACCGTTCAGTGTGTAATCCCTGGGTTTAATCCTTAGTAACTTCAAGAAAAAAAGAGAAATGGATATATTTTCCTGAAGATTCAGGATAGACAAGACCTTCAAAAGTACGTATCTGAAAGACAGGTTTATTTTCAGATCGGAGAATTCCACATGATGTGAATCCAAACTGCACAGCCCTGACATTCCCCCCACCAGCCCAGGCAGCCTTATCCCCATGGTCCACCATTCTCCACATCCCCCTACACTCCCTGCCTGGTCCCTTGGGCATCTTTCTTACTCTTCGTTCCAGCCTTGCCAGAGCCAAGCCACTTAACCCAGAGCCCGGGAGCCCAGACTGCTTGGTTTGGATGCCGATGCAGTCCACTACCTGCGTGTGTGGCCTTGGGCTAGTTACCTAACTTCCTCATGTTTCAGTGCCTTCATGTATAAAATGGGGATTGCATTAATGCCACCTTCTTTGTGTTGTCAGTAAGCGTAATAAGGATGTGTGTATCCTTAGACAATGCCTGGACCACCGTAGGCTTCCAGTAAACATTTATTTTTATCATGACCATGCTGGCTGATTCTAGTTCCTAGAAGGAATAATGGTGGTGATAGTTGGTTTCCCTGGGGAGCCTGGATATAGGGAAGTGGGGAATGAAGCTCGCGTTTGCTGAAGTCCTCCTCCCAGGATCTAGTTACTCTGTCTTGTACTTTACACGTACCCCTGTTGCTCCTTGCAACAGCCTCCTTCTGGAAGTGACGGGTGTCCCTCTTGTTTAGAGGCAGTTGATGACATTATCTGAGGCCAACAGTAACATGGCTTTGGATCTAGCTGAGTCTTATCTTTGGGTCTTTCACCCACTGGCCATTGAATTATAATATATGTTGCATGTTTTATTGTTTAATATTTTGGTTTCAGTAGTCACATAAAAGTCATCCTATACAAATTAATTTCATTCACACAAAATTTCACAGTAGTAGCCCAGCAGTAGCCAGTAGCCGGTTATGGTATTAACAGAATGAATTATTAGAGAACTGATATTTTCGTCAGAAGACATCTTTATCTCGATTCTTGGCTTAGCTTCACATTGGTGAACACTAGATTTGATGTTCAAAAATGAATATTTTCATCCTAGCATAATTGGGACAATGTTTGTCCATAAAACTCAAAAAACTGCAGGTTGACTTTCAGGGCTTGACTTTCAGGGCTTATGGGCTTACTCCAAAAGGGGCCTTTTACTTTCTGGCAGGCAGAATTCACTTAGTCAGTTACCATTAAACCTAGACTCTGTAAATGGGGCAGATTTTGGAAAGTTGACAGGCAGCTTTAGGTTCCCCCTCTGAAGCAGCCATGGAAATTGCAAGCCACAACTCACGCCCAAGTCCACAAGTTATAATTCACCAAAGAGCACTTGAGCTTAGAATGGCTTCCAGCAAAAAGAATTGAATGAGATCTCCTGGAACTCTCTGTGCCACCCACCCACCTATCGTGAGCAATTTAAGTTCACAGAGACCCTGGCTTTGCCTTGGAGAAGCATGGCCTTGAACAGCCATTAGGAGGACAGGCCTATTGTTCTTGGGTCCTCAGGACACAGGCCTTTGATCTGAGGAGGCCATGCCAGAACTTTTCTCAGCCTTTCCATCTGTCTGGCCCTGCTCACCGGCTGTCTCCCACTCCACTCAGGCTTCCTCCATCCTCCACGTGGAGCGTGGTGGTGACGAGCATTTGTGCTTGCCACACCCCTCTCTGGTTCACCTGCCTGCTCCTCCCCTCATGCTCCTGGTTGTGCGTATCTTTCAGTCTCTTTCCCCTGCTCCCACTTGGTGGGCAGCCATGCCCGCTCCTCCTTTCTCTCCTTCTTTCATATATGAAGTATTCCATTGATGGCCTGAGAGCTCACCTTTTCCAGAATTTGACCAAACTTCTCATGTTTTGCTTGGGGGGTGCTGGATAGGGATGGGAGAAAACTAATATTTACTCAGTCCCTGTTGTGTACAGTTATCCCTTGGTATTTGTGGGGGGTTATATCCAAGATGTCCACCCATACTAAATCTGAAGATGCATGACTCCCTTATATAAAATGGCACCGCATGTCCAATACAACCGACAGGTATCCTTCCATATACCTCATATCACCTCTGGATTACTTACAATACTTAATATAGTCTAAGTGCTGGTACGGTCTAATATTATGTACATAGTTTCATGCTACATTATTGAGGATAGTAGTCCCCAACATTTTTGACCCGAGAGCAGTTGAGTTGAAGACCACCCTCCCAAGGATGAGGGGTGGAGGAAAGGGTACTTGTTATGCAGTCAGTTGTTGGGGGATAGCTTTGAAATGTCCAATAGCAGCAGGAAGGGAGCCAGGAACAAAGCTCCGCCCCCTGATAGATTAGGAGGAGGAGCTTCACTGACTGGAGGTGGAGCTTTGGGCACTGCTCACCTTCTCCTGGCTGCTCATCTGTCCTTGCTGCCCAGTCCTCCCAAGGTCACAGACCTGTATGGCAGCCTGGGAGTTGGGGCCTCATAATTTAGGGAATAATGATAAGAAAAAGAGTTGTCCTATTCAACACAGACATAAACGGTTTCCTGAATATTTCAGATCCACAATTGGCTGAATCCATGGATGTAGAACCCATGGACACAGGGCTGAGGGTGTGGTGCCATGCTGGGGACTTTGCATGCATCTAAATTACCCTTAGTGGTTAGCGGTTAGCGTTGGCTTCCCTGGCTTACACGTGGGGGTGGGGGGATGTGGGTAGGAATGTGGCAACGAACCCTGCATCAGGTTCCTCATCACCCTGCAGTTCAGGCGGGTGCAGAGCATCCAGGGCAGCGTGCCACCAGCTGCTGAGGAAGCCTGGGATAGGCGTCCCTGTACTCAGAGTTGGCTGTGCATCACACACCTCTGTTTGTCACTCATTGGGCTTAAGGACTGGAGGAGGGAGAGGAGATGGCCAGTTAATTGGCAAGAGGGAAAACACATGGCAGGGACGGCAGAGCAACTTCTGGTGACACCTGCTGGACCGTGACTTGGAAGAGGAGCAGTCCTCTTGGGGACCTTTTTTATGGTGTCATTTACTGAAGAAGCAGGACATCAGAGGACAGAAAGGAACAGTTGCTAAGTTGCAACTTCAGTCAGAAATAAAAGCTGGTGAGCAGAAGGGTTGCACCAGTTATATGTCCTGCACTTGGGTAGAGGGACAGCTTTGCCCATTCCTCCTGGAGCTCCCTGCCCTCCGGGGTGGGGTCTGCGGAGCACCCTTCACGTGCCCTGGAAGGTCTCTGCCCCAGAGGGACAATGAGCTCAGCCTCTGTCCCTCGTTGCCTGGGCTGCAGTGTCGACAGGTGTGTGAGCAAGGACACAGCAGGTGTCTTTGCAGAGAACAGTGCGTGTTGTTAGCCGATCAGAATTATGTCACTGACAGACTCCCTAGAAAACGAAAGCCGTGTATCTACTTAGAATACTGTTAACACTAATTCCTCTTAATGACCTACACTGAGCCAGCCTCCCAGGTGCCACAGCATCTGTGAGTAAAGTTCCCAGTGTAACTGGAGAGCCTTGCCTAGCTGAATTTTGGAATTTATCGCTCAGTGGGAATGCCCAGGACTCTCACTTTCCTCCACTTTAGGTTTCAATTAACCAGAGAATTTATTCTTAATATTTAAGTCTTAATGCTGCCTTTTGGAACTGCAATATTACCCAGCGTTGTGGCTGACTGACACGGTGTATTGAAGAAAATTAAGTGCCTAAGAATGATCTCAAGCTAATGATATATTTATGCATTGTGGGTTATTTTGAGTTTCTAGACTTAAAAGTTGTTTAATAGGTTAATAGTTTTAATCTATTAATTTAATCTTTTCTACTTGACTATTTATTAAAATACATCAGTGATACATGACAGAAATAGAAGTACAGTCAATTTGGAGGCTTATTAAGGGACAGATGGCGGAATGAGGATTTGGAACTTGGGCGTCATCATGAGAACAGATCCAAGCTCGTTCCCAGGACATGAGGCCTGAGGTCCTCTCTCTTGGCTCTCTTGGCTTGTGGTAAAGCTGCTACTTTTGCTCCCATTACGATTTGTGCCCTTGTCACTACAAACAGGAGGCCCTTTATATCCAAAGGACATGTCTGAGCACACAAGCCACTCGAGCACACATCAAGGAGAGATAAAGGTTAACAGCGGGCACGGAGCCCAGGCACTTTCCTCTACAGAAGAGACACAGTGCTGTGTTCTTGACTCGGTCACATTTCTCTGCTGCTGTTTTAAACATCTGCCCATCCAGTTCTGTCCAGATGATAAGGGGACAAGAGGCACAATCTCTGTCTCTTGGAGTGCCAGTGTTCAGTTGTTTGTTCATTCATACAACAGGTGTTCTCGTTCTCTCTCTCTCTCTCTCTCTCTCTCTCTCTCTCTCTCCCTTCAGGAAGAGAAAACAAAACTTGTTCTGCTGGTTGGAGTCAGGCAGATGTGGGAGAATTCTGCTTCCATCACCAGACAGCTGTTTTCCAATCCCTGCCTTACCTATAAAATTAAAACTGCCTATGGTGGGAGTCCTCATGCAGAATTGGCTTCCATGAAACATCTCAGCCCATTACATAGGGGATCAGAAGAATGAGCTGTCACTCTTGTGTTCTGAGCATTCCCCAAAGTGGTAAAAGCATCAACGGTGAAGGGGATGGGATGGTGAGGGGCTGACCACCAGGAAGGTTTGCTGGCATCAGACACTCCGGGTGCTGACACTGACTTTCCCTGGTTCCACTGGTGACCTGGCTCTTAGTCCCATCTGCCACCTGCTGCTGCTGCCCTGAGGACAGAGAACCAACCAGAGGCCTGTTCTCTTGTAGCCTGTATTCTAGTTGAGGAAACAGGTGATAAAGTGGACAGAGTGTTAGCAGAGGATGTTGGCCGAATAAATGTTGAGGAACCATAGGTTGGGTTTAAGCCCAGGAATGACCTAACTGAGCTTATTATACAGCTTCACTTTGGCTGCTGTGCCAAATGTAGATTTTAGGATGGTGGTAAGGGCAGGAAAGAGTGGTTATGACCCACATGGGACCAGGCAGAAAACAAGGAAAGAAGGCGCTTTGAACCAGAGTAGTAGTTATGGGGCCATAGGGAAGGGTCAGGTGCTGCACATCCTTCACAGGGAGAATAGACAGGATTTGCCAATAGATTCATTAGCATGAGGTGGCTCATTGGGGCACAAGGAGCTGGAAGGGCAGAACTGCTGTCCCCCAAAGCAGAGAAGGCTGCAGCTGTTTGATTGTGCTACCTTAAGAGCACTAGGCTGAGAGGCAGAATTCTTTTCCTGTCTTGAGGTAAGGGGCAGAGCAGCTGTTCCATTTGGGACCTGTTAAATTTGAGTTAGCTGTTAGGCATCTTACAGATAGGTTGGTGGTTGTGCGGGCTGGAGTCCAGGAGACAGCTCCAAGCTGGAGATAGAACTTGAGCTTCATCATGATGCAGCTGGCGGCAAGTGTGGACAAACGTAGAAGAGATTCCAGAACTGATTCTTGGGAAATGTCAGGATACAGGGGCCAGGGAATGAAAGGACTTCAGCACAAGACACAGGAGTGGCCAGAAAGTTTCAGGCTTCCAGATGACTAAGCAAGAGTTGGGTGAGGAGAGAAGAGGTGCTGATTGTAGAATGCCAAATGGAGAGTAGAAGGGACCTTTGGATTTAACAGCATGGTGGTCGCAGGGGTCCTTGGAGGAGTAACCGATGGAGTAGTTACCCAGCAGCTTTATCAGACCAAGACAATTGATTGTTGCTACCTGCACACATGGGCAGGTCCTCTCCGTGGCAGGTAGCAACAATCATTTGCAGTCATGGGCAGGTGGTAGAACTGGAGGATTTGGTTAGTCGACAGCCTCCACAGCAGAGTGACCACAGCCCCTGGACTCATGCTAGGATGTGTATTAATGTACCTTGCATCCTGTGCATCTGGACACTCTTGGAGAGTGTATTTAAGCTCAGCCTGAGACTAGTTACCATTTGTTCCTAAGGAGTTGTGTTGTTTAATAATGATTTATTCTGAAAGGGGTTAGGACAGTTTGATGACAGTTGATGACAGTTTTTCTCCAGTCCTGAACTTTTGTTTCAGGTAGATGAGGTACCAGAGTAAACCAGTACCCTTTTGGAGGAAGTGGAGTGTTCCTCAGGCTGAGCATGTGGACATCGACGGTATCTTAGTTACTTTTTTCGTTGCTGTGACTCAATACCTGACATCCACAAATTTAGGGGAGGAAAGGTTTATTTTAGCTCACAGTTTCTGAAGGTCACAGTCCATTCAGGGGCGACTGGGAGCAATGGAAGTCCGTCCGTTGCAGAGACGGGGAGGCAGCTTCTCTGGACATCACACACAGGAAGCCAAGTCAAGGCAAGTGGAGACTAGTCCTCCAAGGAGGGCAGGAAGCAGCTTATATGTCCTTCCAGGTCTCATCCCAGTGACCAGCCCCTCCCGGATCCAGGTGTATAAGGCGTGGTCAATCCCCACTGCACACCTATGATCCAGGTTACATGCCTGTAATCCAATTTACATGCCTACAATCCACCCCTCCAGACTAGGCCCTAATCTCCCAATAGCACATGGTTCCATAGACAATCTACAACATTCAAACAAATACATGAGACTTTTGGGGACATTCCAGATCCAAACCACAGTGGATGGGTATGCTGCTTTCTGTCTATGTAGGGAGAACCACACACCTATCTGGGTAGAGGTCTGGCCTCTGTGAGAGCTTTAAGCATCTTGGGTTTCAGCATACTCACTGTGCACATGGTAAAACTGAGTCCTAGGAATCCTGTGGTCCCAGCTACAAGGGACGCTGATGTTGGAGGATCACTTGAACCTAAGACTTTGAGACCAACCAGAGCCAAGACTCCCATCATAAGGGAAAAAAAAAATTAAAGAAAAAAAACAAACTGTGTCCCAGGGAGGACAGACCAGGAATCAGAAGCATTAATGGGACTGAAGTCCAAGGTACTGAGAGCCTTTTGTGTTTACAGTAACTTGATAGAATTTTAGTTGTCACCATTTTGGTGGACTTATGTAGAAATTGCTTCTGGAAATAGTGTTGCCTGACTTGGCAAGCTGACATCACCAGGGACTCTTGCTCCAACCTGCCTGGGAAAGGCATATCTCTGGGCCTCAGATCACCTGTTAAATTTCTCAGTTGCACTCTTAGGCTGCAGGGTTTAGTGGTATCAGGACCAGAGCCAGGAGAGTATTTAATGGACTAAACTGAAAGCTCTAGACCCCAGAGATGCCATTTGTTCACCTGTGTGTATTCAGTTGCCTCTGCCTGGTATTGTGCTAGAGCCAGTAATGGGGGAGCGAACAAGACTTACATGGGGCCTATTCTACACTTCGGATTCCCATCTGGCCTCGTGTACACCAGGTGAGCACTGAAACTGTCAAGTAAGACTAACAGGAAGAGATCTGTCTTTGAAACCTTCATCTGGCAAAGTCTTTGGGCACGTTGAACAGGCCAAACACAGTGGTGGGGGTGAATAAAAACAAAGAAAATGAAAACTGAAGTCAGTGAAAGGCTGTGGTTTATTAGCTTTCCTGCTTGGGAGCCGTTTTTTCAAATCTAGTCTTACGTAGCGTATCAGTTGCCTATGGCTGCTAAGAATATATTACAGTAGTCTCCCCTTTTCCAGAGTTTGGCCTTCTGCGGATTTGAAACTGTATCCCAAACGTATTAAATGGAAAATTCCAGAAATAAGCAAGTTATAAGTTTTAAATTACTTTCTGTTCTGAGTAGCATGATAAAATCTCACGCAGCCATGCTGCACTCTGCCCAGGACCTGAGTCACCCTTTGTCCAAGGTATCTGTGCTGTGTAGGCGGCCTGCCCGTTAGTCACTGTCTCAGCACTGCGGTACCTGTTTGTAGCTTTGTTTTTCCTTAATAATGGCCCTGATTGCAAGAATGCACAGGAGGCACCAGTGCACACAGTGCGGAAGGACGGATTAACTCTGGTGCTGTGTGGCTGTACTGCAGAGCATGTAGGTTAGTATAAATAAGATTTGGTATTACCCAGTTTCAAGCATACCCTAGGGAGTTTTGGAACATCTCCCCTGCAGTTAAGAGGAGACCTACTGTTCCACAGACTTGAGTAGTTTAAACCACTGAGAACTTAATTCTAAATCCAAATTAAGCATGTTTGCACTCCCCCTGGAGGCATTCGGGAAAAATACATCCTGCTCTCAGGTAATGGTCAACTTTCCCTGACTTGTGGACATACCATTTCGTTGTCTACCTTTGTGGTCACATAGCTGCTCCGCTTCTCTGTGAGCTCTTCTCTGTTTGTTGCAAATCTCCCATTGTCTATTGATGGCATTTGTTATTGGGGGTAATGGGGCCCACCCAGATAAATCCAGAATGAGCTCGATCCCAACATCCGTCCATTACTTAAGTAAAGACCTTTTTTTCCTAGATGTCACATTCATGGATTCTGGGATTAGAATACAGACGTGTCTTTTGAGGGATTACCATACACCCAATGTATAAAAGTCAGGCAACAAAGCCAAGCTCTGTGTAATGAAGGTGGAGCCAACAGTGGGGTCTTAGAACCCCACCTGATACCATCCTCCCTACTCCAGCTTCATGAGTGACTCTGAGCCATTGCTGTGGAACCCCTAGGTCCCCAAGGAACACACTTTGAGAATCATTGCCTGAGAGAAGCCAGGGCTCTCCATAATTCCATGGGCAGAAACCCATTTGGCCTGGCATCCCTCCTAGCAGACGGGCACAGACAGTAACCAGTGACACAGACAGCAGATAGCAAAAAAAAGACCCTTTTAGTGCCCGACTTTGGATTTTATATTGAAGCGTGATTCGGGTTAAATATAAAATTCATAGCATATCTTGAGCAACTATTTTGTAGCTATCTATATATAAATCTATTTTACAGAGACACAAATAGAATAGATTATGGAGTGTCAGCATGTAGATAGATTCCGAGTGCTTTTTCACTAATATACCTAATGATTCGTGCTGAGAATATCCAAGGACTCCACTGTACATTTAAATGGATATAATTAAAATAATGAGCTCTATTTTAAAAAATGATATATGAAAAAAATTTTGAAGAAGTTAGAAGGAGCTGCACCACTAATTCAAAGTGATATAAGTACTCCTGCGATTCCATTGTTATTAGGACACCTAATTAAATGCAAAGCATTTGAGAAAAGCAATGTTGGGTTTGTAAATCCAATGCACGGAAGTCGGGCGTAGGGGAGAATTGCTGTGTCCTTGGTGCCATGAGGCCTTGGGGGCATCTGGTTAAGGGAGTGGTTGGTTGTGGCCTGTCGCGCTGTGGACGAGAGAGGAGGGTTCTGTGGCTATTGAGGGTCACGCAGCCACGGAGCTGAAGTTGTATTCCTCAGTGTAGCCCTTGATTTGCTGGGGTGCGGGATGGGGGCAGCACAGAACCCCTCTCTCAACCCATGTGACCTGGGGCTGGTAGTTCTGTATAAAGGACAAAGGATGGGCTTTGCAGTGGGGGCTTGCGTCTCAGCTCTGCTCCATCCTGTGTCTCGGAAAGGGCTCTTCCATGGTGTAGTTTTACCCAGTCCTGCGGCCTGTGGAGGACTGTTTATTCTGCAGAGCACCTTGTTCCAGGGAGCCCTGGGGGGAGTCACAGCAGGCATAATCCCAGTGCCCACTTCCCAGGGGCCAGATACTCTTTTAGCCGCTAAGCAAGTCCAGCGTGTATGCTTGCTGAACACTAGGAATATGGCAGTGCATTACACTGGCCACCTGCCCTTGGGATGTGTACAGTCCGCTAAGTCACAAACGGCTATTTTCCGGTGGCAGCAGGGCTGCACAGGAAAGAGCAGGAGACAGGAGCTGGAAACTTGATGGAAGTTGAGAACGGTACAGAGTGTGCCAAGGTGAATTGTTCGTGTGTCGTGGGAGATGGCAGCGAGAGTCACTGTGCAGGATGGAGGTGGCATTTTGGGAGGGACTCTGGCTCTAACTCGAATAAGCTGAAGGTTGCCCAGAGGAGAGGAGGACATCACGAACCTATGCTGTTTCAATGACAGTTGCCATCTGCGTCAGCCCCCTGTCTGGGTCCTTCACCAGTATCATCTCCCGTGGGAACACATCAGCAGCGAAGGAAACGAGACGGGCTTCTGGGGGAGGCCTCTGTCCCCGCCTGTCCTGTCTGTGTGTCTGGCAAGCCTCAGGGTAGGCAGGACTGGCTAGCCATTAGCACCATGTGGACTCCGCTAGTGAATAGGAACTTCCGCATCTCTTTCATGTTGGTGAATGGACTTTCCTGCATGACAGCTCTGCTCTGTGAGCTGCAGACAAGGTCCTTGCTCCTCCCCAAGCCTCTGTCCTCCTTCCTATTAGTGGTAGGACTTGGATTTGAGCCTCCATTGGTCTAATTAAGGGGTCACACACTAGCATCTGTGCCAGGTAGGATCCTTCTTCCGCACCCTCTGCTCACCCTGTAATTTCACCCTGCTCACCCTGTAATTTCATTTTTTGTTGCTGAAATACTTGAAGCTGGGTACTTTGTACAAATAAGAGGATTACTTAGCTCACCATTTGGAAGTTCAGGGACCTGGCACCCAGCATTCTGGTTAGGCCTCATGGCAGATGGCATCACGGTGGCAGGAATGTATGCCACTGTGAGATCACGTGGCAAAACAGGAAGCCAGAGCAATGCAGGGTTTGGGCTGGCACGGAAACAGCACGATCTTATGGGAACTACCTCACTCCATGAGAACAGCATTAATCCCATTGAGGGTGATGCCCTGTGATGTCATTAGCTCCCATTCCCCCCGCCCCTCACATTCCACACTGGGCACCAGGCACACATCATTCTTGGAGGAAACATGTAAACCGTAGCGTTCCTCTGCCCTGTTCCCGTAAGAAAAGCCAGCAGACACCAGGAGAGTGTCTCCACTGGTGGCCAGTGTTGCATAGGTCCGTTCAGACGTTCCCTTGTTTCTACATCATGGCACTGCAGTGTAGATACTGCGTTCACTCATCCCCGCTGTCTTTGTTTCTCTTTATTGCTGTGACCGGATACCCGACATCCACAAATTAGGGGAGGAAAAGTTTATTTTAGCTCACAATTTCAGAAAGTCACAGTCCATTCCTGGGTGGCCTGCAGTAATGGAAGCATGTGGTGGAGGCAGCTCCTCATGACATCACAAACAGGGAGTCTGGTCCCAGAGAAAGGGGGGAACTAGCATTAAGTCTGCTGGGTCCTGTTCCAGTGATCCACCCATTCCATGTCCAGCCTCAGTGTTCTGCCCCTTCCAGGTTTAAGCCCCTAGTCTACCACATGCCTGTAATCTATAATCTACCACATACCTGTCTTCTGCCACTTACCTATAATCCACCACAGACCCATAATCCACCCCTCCAGACCAGGCCCCATCTCCTAATAACTCACGGTTGCATAGATAATCCATAGCATTCAAATACATGAGACTTTTGGGGGACGTTCCAGATCCAAACCACAGTACCCACTGTGTGGATGTGAAGACTGATGCCTGGCAGAGCAGAGTCCCCTTCTGCAGAGCCCACAGGTAGAGAGAACTAATTCCTAGACTTGCCCAGGGTGATTTAACTTCTGCAAAGTCCTCATCTTGCCTCACTTGACTCTGTGCTCTGTGCCTCCAGTGCAGGGGCTGGCGCACCCTGGGCTTTCCTTCTGCTGTCCCTGGCTAGCAGGCAGGGGCATTCTCCCTCTCCACAGCCACAACTACACCTGTGACTTCTCAGACCCACCAGTTCTCTTATCACTTGGGACCTCAAGAACTTTAGATGTTTCCCTGTCCTGTGATGACCCCATGGCCAGGTGGGACCTATGCTCCTCTGGGGACTCTAGTCCCTGTGCAAAGAGCAACAGCCAGAAAGCCAGGGAGCCACCCATCCTCCTGCTGTACCCCTGCCTTGGTTTTGACTGCTCTGGATGCTGAAGTTAAGGAATAGGTGCTGCCAGGGCTGCTGGTGGGTGGGATAAGGACCCTTCTGCAGGCTGCCATCTAGTCCAGGTGCTCAGTGACTGCCAGGTGCCTCTCCAGAGTCCTGGCCTCACTTCTCATTCCCCACGTGCCTTTGGATGTGTTATTCCACCTCCCGGTTCCTCGGTTTTCTACACTGTACACGGAAGTAAGCCAGGATTCAACACGAGGGCCGTGGCTGAATATGAAGGGTCATGAGGTAGGACAGCATCTGGCACATAGGGAGGGCGGGTTAAGCTTCTGAAATAAAGGAAATGACTTCCAAAGCAACAGACTCATGCGGGTCTACATTTCACACAGTAGGAAGGGCCGGAGCCGAGACAGTGTCTGGTGGCCCTGTTGAGGCAGACACGTGGAGGAGAGGCACCTTGGCCATAGGGCGCCGAAGATGTTCCAGCAGCGTGTCATCATTAACAGTAATGATAACGGTTTCGGGCTGGGCACTCTGCTAAGTGCCTTCTGTGTGTTATTGATTAAAACCCACATGACAGCCCTACGGGCTTTGCAGATGGAAAGACTGAGGCTCAGCCAGGAGGGGCTGGTGCAGGCTGTGCTCTGAGGAGGTGGCAGTGCTTGCCTTGGGGGGTCTCCTCACCCTACCCCGTCACTTCTGCTATCTCCAGCCAAGTCCCTGCCTCCATGTTAGTCCACTTAGGCTGCCATAGCAGAACACTGCAGACCAAGGGCCTTAATTAAATAACAGAATTTTTTGTGCTTTTCTTCCCCCATACTGGAGATTGAACCTAGGGCTTTTGCACTGAGCTAGGTTTTGTTTTTTTTGTTTTTTTGTTTTTTGTTTTTTTGATTGAGTGGTTGGTTGGTTGGTTGATTGGTTGGTTGATTGGTATAGGGTCTAGGGTGTAAGTTAACACCCTCCTATCTCAGCCTCCCAGAATGCTGGGATTACAGGAAAGCACTGCCAATACCCAGCTCAGAAGTTTCCTTTCTCTCAGGCTAAAGGTCTGAGATAAGAGTTCCATCTGGTTTGGGTTCTGGTAAGGGCTGTTTCTAGCTTGCAGACAGATGTCATCTTTCTTCCTATGTCCTCTCTTGGAAAAGAAAGCATGCCCTCTTCTTGTGAGACCAGTAATCCAATCATGACCATCCTCATGACCTTATTTAACCATCGTTGCACCTAGGGACTCTGTCTCTAGATGCAGTGACCCTTAGAGCTAAGATAGCGAAGTGAGAATTTAGGGGGACATTTTGACTCCGGGCACCTCGCTAGTGGCTGTTTTCTCTCACTGCCTCTTTTCCTTGGTCTACTCCCTTTCTTTTCTTGCTTGACACTCTTGCTCCTGTGCTACATGGAGCTGCTGAAGCCCAGAGAGGAGAAAGGTCTTGCCTGGGGCCACCCAACAGGCCCCCTACAGATCGGAGTCAGAGCCCGGGCCCCACCTCTGCAGTGCTCCTTTGGCTTGCTGGCAGCCCCCCACCCTGAGTATGCCTGGAATCTGGGCCTTGAAATCCATAGTCTGTTGTATCCCCAGGCCAGAATGGGACTTGATATCTAGCAGTTGCATGCCTTAGTTTCCCTACCTTAGAAACACAAGTCATGTGACATATCAGAAGGATGTTGGGCCACACAATGACACATTCATAGAAATGGCTCAGGAGTGGAAGGCAAGACCCTGGCTTCCTGCTGCTTGTGAGGATGGCCTGGGCAAGTCACAGCATTGCTCTAGGCTTGAGTGGCCTCTCATAACAGAGGCTCAGTAGCACATGCCCTGCTTTGCTTGGTACTGACAGCAATACCTTGAGGGTGCTTAGTGATGTTGAAAGACCTCCCTCCATGCCTCTAAGCTTTGCCCCCAGGATATCTCAACCATGGAACCCTACTGGAACTATAGTTGTACCCTCTGGAGCAGGAAAGACCTAGGATGAGATTTCTAGCTCTCTTACCATGAAACAAAAGGCCCTGGGCGTGCTTCAGATCACTGGAACCCTTGCTGCTCAAAGTGCCCATTGAGCACAAGGCACCAACATGAGTTGGGCTCTCATGTGGGTCTGTGGGTAAGTATGGGACTCTCTAACCAGATTCTCTTCTCTCCCAGGGAGCGCTTGAAGCGCAGCCAGAAGAGCGCCAAGGTGGAGGGCCCGGAGCCGGTGCCACCTGAGGCCTCACTGAGTGCCGAGCAGGGGACGATGACGGAGGTGAAGGTGAAGACCGAGCTGCCTGATGACTATATCCAGGAGGTGATCTGGCAGGGCGAAGCCAAGGAAGAGAAGAAGACAGTTGGCAAGGATGGGACTGGAGACGTGCCCGCTGAGATCTGCGTGGTGATTGGCGGCGTCCGCAACCAGCAGACCCTTGGTGAGTACCCACCTAGGATGGTTAGGGCCAGTGGCTGATGAAAAAGGCCTAGTGTCTTTGTCCCTCTTTGGATGAGACCGCCTTATGTTCTCAGGGAAAAGTCTAAGCTCTGGGGGCTTACCTTTGTGTGGTCAGTTCCAGTCTGAAGAACTCTTCTCTTTGTGCCTGTTGGGCAAAGCTCTGCCTATCTATCGTACCCTTGTTGGAGTCAGATGCATAGATCCTTCTCTAGATCCAATGACTCGCACACCTCAGGGCTCTCCCATCTTTGGTGTGACCTATCATGGGTCCTGTCAGTCAGTGTCCCAAATGCCTGTCTGCCTTCCTCCTTACTTGGCTTAGAGAATTCTGAGGGCAGCACCCAGCACAAGTCCTGCTTAGAGCAGACATGTGGTCAGGATCAGATCGGTGGCAGACTGATGCCTTCCCCTGCTTAAGGAGCCCTGGAGAAACCAGCTCCTTGGCACTGATGGCTTTCTCTTGAGCTCGCTAGTGATGTCTGCGGAGGATGCCCAGATGCTTACAGACTCAGAGGTCCACAAGGTCTAATCACACACTTATTTAGGTAAGTAGAGACAAGTAAACAGGACAGATGGTGGGTGGCGTGCATCCAGTTCGAGCATCCACACCCCACGTGCAGAGGGTGACTGGTACTCAGTGTCTGCATTGATGATTTCTTAGTGGAGACTCAGGTTCAGCATTGCCAGGTCTCTGCACAAATCCTGTGCCAGAAAGGAAAATTTTGATGCATGTTTTCTCTCTTTGGCTTTCAATGTTCACAGTGAGTTCTGCTTTTGAAAACTGTCAAACAAAATATCTTGGTGGGTCAGAGACATTTGAAGAGCCACAACCTTACAACTCTTGCTCTGAGATGAAATCTCCATTCTTGGCCTATCACCGAGACCCTTCTTGGTCTGGTCCCAAATTTCTGTTTCCAACTGCACCCTCTTCTACCATCCCGATGCTCCATGGGAGTGCTTTTGCCTCCCTGGTTCAGGTTGGCCCAACCTCCTCCTGGCTTCAAGCAACTTCACCTTCCTGGTGTATGTCCTGTGTCTGGCCCACAGGTTTCTTAGGGAGTCTCCTAGTGTCTGTTTCTGCAAGTCCTGTGCCCTTTTCCCCCCAGCTACAAACTGCCAGCCTCATGCTTTCTTCCAGCCGTTCCTCTGTGAGCCGTGTCCCTCTTCAGCCCCCACCAGGGTTGTGGCAGTATCCAACAAACAGCTGTCCTGCTTGCTATCGCCTGGCCCTTACGCTAGCGGCAGGGAAACCTTAGCAAAAGCAAACCACTGGCCAAACCTCACCCCATCTTCTACCATCTCTAGAGTCATGGCCATGGCCTTGAGTCCTCCATAGTCCATTTCTTGCTTCTAATCTTCCCAGACCTCTCATTCCAAGGCATCTGCTCTTCTGGTGCTTTGCTCATACTGTGTCCTCTCCCAGGAGGGCCTTTGTCCTTTTCCAGATCCAACCCATCCTCAAGATGAATTCCACTGTCACCTCCTCTCAGAATCATCCTTTGATCTCCTTTGGTAGAGAGATTTGTTTCCACCCTGCCCCTCACTGGGGCACTTTCCACTCAGTTTTTAAAGGCCCAGCTACATCTGACAGTCATGCAGTATGGGAGCCCCTGGAGATTGGAGCTGTAGGGTCTCCCGATTGTGTTTCCACACCCTCTAGTTCTGTCCCCTAAATTCCTAAAAAGTTCCTGGCTTCTGGGAAACCTTGTTAGGATGGGGCTAGGTTATGCCACAGCAATGAAAGATCCAAAAAGCAAACTCAGTAGCTTGAAACACCAGGTTTGGTTCTCATTCACGTTATGTGTCCACTGTGGTTCACAGTGGGTTTTGCTGTGTGCTGGGACCACATGAAAAAGAGCCATTGTGTGGAACACTGCCAGCCAAATGGCAGAGGAAAGCAAGCTCTGGCTAGCCTCTTGCCAGTGATTAACTGCGGCAGCCGGAAAGTAGTCACTTGCCCTGCCCAACTTCAGGGAGGCTGAGAAATGCCTTCCTCCCACGTGGTGGCATGGAATTGAGCTGGAAATATCACTGAATGTTATACCCTGGGCCAAATGAGAGGTCAGTGTTTTCAGGGACCGCACCTGGCCTCACTCCTTCAGAAATCCCTCCCCAAGGCCACGAACCGGATTAACCACTGGTGAATGTGTCCATCAGTGGAAGAGAGGACATGCCCTTGCTTTCTCTGGGGTTAAGATTCAGAGATCTCTGAAGTTCTTTATGTCCTTCGTCAGGAGATGCTCAGTAAAGGGCAGCAGAATCCGAGTTTGGGGATGGAGCCAGGACCTGGATCCAGTAGGGGAACGCCTTGAGCCACCTAGCCAGGGAATGTCAGTAGCCTGCCCTGGGCCAGCTGCCTGCGCAGAGAGAGCTCCAGGGCCTACAAACCTTCCAGCCTAGCTACTGCCTAGCAGGGGGAGCTGCCTGGCTCAACTGTATTTTCCTGTTTTTCTCTTTCAAAGGAGCCATGGTTGCTATCCTGGCCACCTCACAGATGTGGAAATCTGGAGCAGCAGTAGAAGAGAACAGTGTTGTGTGAGGAGAATTAGCTCAGCTTCTCCAACAGGGAGTGAATCCAGGCGCTCTGACGTTGGTACTTTGGGCAAGCTACTTGCCCTCCCTGTGCCTCAGTGCCCACACTCTCAAAATTCATGGGGTTATGTGAGGTTGCACTAAGATAATGTATGCATAGAGCATGACATGGAGCTTAGGGAACGATGGATGAGCTATTATTAGCAGTAGTACTGATACTCATGGCGTAAAGTACCTTTCCTAGGGACAGAAGTAGTCATTGGTTTTTGCCCTCAGTCTGAGAAATAAGCCACTGTGATATAGAGGAGGGATAGGATGGGGAGTTAAGTGGGCATTGGGTGAGCCCTCAAGCTCCTTCTAGTACTGCACCCCTGGATTTCAAGGACTTTGGACTATTTTGTAAAACCTTTGCGTTACCCTCCTTTCGTAACACTTGTAAAGGTTGGAGAAGTCCCAAGGATGAGTTGGAAGTGGAGCCGCCATAGTTGAAGGCTGTACCAAAGCAGGACCACAGCGCCCCCTGCTGGCCATGCCCGCTCAGCTCACATCTCCTTTTGCTGGAGGGGCTGGTTTCTGCTGTAGGTCAGGCTCAGAGGAAGCTGAGTTGGCCTAATCACAGCTAAGAAAGGCACTTTAAAAAAAAAAAAATCAAGTGGACAAACCCACTAGAGCCTTAGGAGCCCCCAGGGAGTGGCAAACATAGGCATGACTGTCACCACTGTCCAGTTCTGCATCCTGGCAGGCTGAGTGGAAATCTCCTTACCATTCTTATCCAAGGTGAAGACAAGGCAGACTGGGCTTACAGAGGCCAGGACACTTGGCTCAAGGGCTGTTTCTTGGTTCCAGCTGTGAGGATGTTGGAACTCATCGTGATGATCAAAGTGTGGGCACCAAAATGATCACCACGTGTGGGTGGTGTTCTTTCTGCAGTGGGACCAGTGATTCTTAAACTTGAGGAGATTTCCAGATGGGGCCAAGGAGGGCTAAATCAAGACTGGAACCTTCTGAACTCATTTTATCTCCAGATGGCTGGTAGATTTCATTTTGCGGGTGAAGTCCAAGCAGTTGCTGTTGGGATTGTTATGTGAAGAGGATTTTGAAGAGTGGTATGATAGATTGTTGATGCCTGCTCTACTTGTAGAAGTAGGTAGTGGGGCTACGCATGATACTGATTTAGTACCTCTGGCCCCTCATTTTAAAAAAGAGGCTGACAAGGGCCCGTGGAAAGAGAGTTTCTAAGAATCACATTGCACATTAGTGACATTTTATTCCTTCTAAAGGGCCCACTCACCTCACAGCACCTGCCTTGTACCCACTTCTGAAAATAAAGCAAGGGGTGGGGGAAGCATTCTGGGGGATCTGGCTGGGGTGTGAAGCTAGTGAGAGCCAGGCCTTTGAGTGAGCTTGTGACATAGCGTGTGTTCTGTGTTCTGGAGGCTGGGAGTGGGCCATTGATGTGTTCACTTGGCAGGGAGTGTGTGTGTGCTTCACTCACCCAGCCACACTGTGGGCTAAGAGACAGACTCTTTTACCGAAGAGAATAGTGTTCCTGTTTTGTCACCCAGGCCTGTGCCAGGAGAAGGCTCCCAAGCCCTCAGTGACCCTTAATAGCCATCAGACAAACAATATTCCCAGTGACACAAACATTATCCAGGGCATTTCCTGTGGAGGAGTCCAGGTCATGGACAGGCAGATGGCATTTGGCTGGGAGAGTCAAGAGGCATTGATGCCCAGGAGTCTGGCTGCCAAGTTTACAGTGGTTGCTGCTGCTGCCCTGCTGCCCAGGAAGTCCTTGCACTGAGAAGGGCATCACTCACCCTTGGAAAGACCACCCCCACCCTTGGACCGGATGCAGGATTAACGGCAAGACCCCAGGCTCACTTTCCTAGCAAGAACACAGATAATGCCAGACTTGACCTCTGTGTTGCATAAAACCATGAGTGAAAGGAAGTGAAATAACAGACGCTTGTGCCCACCTGACAAGCTGCAGGTACACCTGTGCACAGCAGCCCTGTGGGAGTGGACAAACCCACTAGAGCCTTAGGAGCCCCCAGGGAGTGGCAAACATAGGCATGACTGTCACCACTGTCCAGTTCTGCATCCTGGCAGGCTGAGTGGAAATCTCCTTACCATTCTTATCCAAGGTGAAGACAAGGCAGACTGGGCTTACAGAGGCCAGGACACTTGGCTCAAGGGCTGTTTCTTGGTTCCAGCTGTGAGGATGTTGGAACTCATCGTGATGATCAAAGTGTGGGCACCAAAATGATCACCACGTGTGGGTGGTGTTCTTTCTGCAGTGGGACCAGTGATTCTTAAACTTGAGGAGATTTCCAGATGGGGGCCAAGGAGGGCTAAAGATAGTGGAGGTTTGAGCAGTACACAGTTTCCTGGTGGTGATGAAGAGCCTATGGAGGGAGTGAGCAACCTGGCCTTTTCTGGACTTATGAAGAATGTGAGCTGGGCCGAGTGGCACAGATCTATAATCCCAGCACTCTGGGAGGATGAAGCGAGAGGATTAGAAGTTCAAGCTCAGCTAGGGCATCTTAGTAACTTGGCAAGACTCTGTCTCAAAAATAGAAAAGATAAAAATGGGCTGAGAATATATTTAGTGAAGAGTTCAATTTTCAATAACACACAAACGTACAGTTCACACACAAAGAATATGGACTATGCAGGTTATTACCAGAGAGCTAAATCAATGTGTGTAGGAGTCCATGGAAGAGCTAAGGACTCTTGTCCTGGGAGAAGGAGGCTGGAATCGTAGGAAGTGGGGGAGTAAAAGGAGAGAATGATGTAATCTGAATATTCACCTTATAGCATTTGGGGGAAGAGAGCAGATATATTCCTGGTAGCCTCAGCCAGCATGGAGAAGTCACCAGGAGGTGATTTGCATTCGAGAGAGGACTTTGTGACTAGGGGACCATTTGGTGTCTGAACCTAGTTCTGTGAGGGAATGAGCTCCCTGGCCTGGAGATGAGTGAGCAGGAGAGTCGCCAGATGGAGAGTCCAAGGTGGGGTGGGAGACTGTGAAAAGGTTCCTGGGCAGTGACCTTTAAGCACCGAGGAGGGAAGTATTTTCACACAGCAGAGCCACCGGGAGGCAGAGAGGTGTGAGAGGAGGAAAGGGTTTCAGGCAGGAGGTGGTGGCCGGGCCATGGCTCTGGAAAGAGCAACAGAAGAGCTTGACAGCCACTCCGACACAGCCACGTGGGTTTGGGCCTGTGACAAACTCAGGCAATGAAGGTGCCAGGTCCTGCTTCCTAGTGCCAGCTGATAGTTAGTTTCCTGTTTCAATAGGTTGTTGGCAGGGCTTTATGCCTGGGACTGCCAGAACCAACACTCAGCTCTTTGCTGTAGCCGCGCAGAAAGGAGGGGTCCTGGCTGCCCTCCCGGGCCCACTTGTCTCTGGTGCAGCCTTTCCATCTCGTGGCCTAAAATAAGAGGGGGATCCTGTTGGAATGGGCCCTGGACTGTAGGTCAGGAGGGTTGGGGTCTCCCCTGCTGTGGGGCCTTGATTAAGTCCTGTAATCTCTCTGAGTATCTTGAACAGTCAGTGGGAATAATAAAGTCTGCCCATCTTCCCAGATGGGTTGTTAGGAGCAGAGTAGTAGTATGAAAGTGTTTTGAAGGGAGGACGAAAAAGCAAAGCAGAGGCTGGCATTGGCTGAAGACTCAGGGTGCTGGTACAGTTGGGGTGACCTTGGATATGACAGGAGCCTCAAAAGCCCATGTCATACATTTTCTTTGTTCAGTATCTCCTAAAAGAATTCTGAAAAGCAGTATATGCTCTTTTTACATTTTTCAGTTGCCGTCTAACATTTTTATTCATAGTTTATGTCATTACAAAGGATATGACTTCTGGAATATTGTATTTTTTTAAAGGTGGCACTTTGGAAATAAAGCTACGAACCACTCTTTTTAAATGTATCCAAGGGGATCTAAACACCATTGCTTTTTGATAGCTGCCATCGTCACTTAAAAAACATATGAACAAGCTCATCTTTAGCAGTCAGAAATTTTATATCTTTTCCTTTTCCTCCTTGAACTCATATTTCCACTCCACTTCCCCCACAGGGTTTTATCCTAATGTAATATATTTTTTATGCTTGAAAGTCTTTTATTGATCACTGTTTCACACTCATCCACCACAACAAGAGGTACATAAATTGAAGTAGAAATTTCTGGGGGGAAAAATTCCTGAGATCATAAAGTGCTCTGTTTTAAAACCTTTTTTTTTTATTTTTTCAAATTTAGTTATTAGCATGCAATTCATCAAAAACAAATTTAGATAAATGGTAAATGTAAAAGGATGAAATTGTTGAAAGTGCATTTCTTAATGAAATGGATACAGCTTTATTTCCTTCTCAATGGGCGCATGGATCTGTGAATTAATATTTCTTAGGGCTAGAATGAGGCCGGGCTTGGCCTTCGTGCCATTCGTGGTGTTCAGTGCGCTAGGTGGGGGTGGGGGCGCTTGGGGAGCTGGAGCGGTGACGGTGGAACACATGTCAGCGGCGTCCCTCGATTCTGTCATCAGTTTTTTTAATGGTCTCTCCACCAACAACACTATTAGATCCCCCTTTATCATTGTTGAAGCCGAGAATTGGAAATCGCTGGACTCAAGAAAGAAATTTTCTCTCATCATTTGACCCAGTCTCTTTCCGAGCCCAATCCTGGTGTTGTTTGAGATTGTCTTTGCTTGGAGCCCTGACGTTTTCTGCCCCCAGGGAAGTCACCATGGCAGGATCAGGGGGTAGGTGACAAAGCGGTGGGAAGGAGGGTGGAGGAGAAAATGGAGAGAGAAGCCCCCCCAAACTCCTGTGGCACACTGGTTTTGGGAATGAATATGTAGAAGTTATGGCTTGGGAATTGAGTCTCTTAAAACAGCTGTGCGTCTGGGCCCCCAACAGACTCCACAGACCCCAGGGTGGCCTGTGCCCACCTTGGTGGCCCTGCTGCAGAAGGCATGGGTCCAGAGGCCAGCCTCAAGAGAACCACAGGAAACCCCCTCCCTCGTCCACAGCCACCCTCCCGGGACGCCCTGTCCTTAGCCAGCCCTCAGCCCACTGCCCTGGGGCTTGGAGCCAAGAGCACAGAGCCCTTCTCTCCCTCACCTGCTCTGCTTTTCTGCCTTCTTGTACTTAGTTTTTCCTTGAAGGAGTCTGAGCCTCCCTGCAGCTAGCCAGACACACGCAGTAGGAGTTGAAAGTTGTCACTCGTGTGACTAGTCCTCAGACTGCTGCCTCTCTCTTAGGTCCCCTTCTGCCCCTAGGGCCGCCCCAGTCTGCTCCCAAAGAGGATCTGAGTCACAGCCTATGCCAGGTGCTTACGGAGTGCAGGCGGAGGCTATTAACAAGGACTGACCTGTTAGCCAGGGACTGAATTCTTGTGGCACAACCGGGAATGGGACAGGGAAGGTGGGAGGAAGCTGAGTCCTGGTGTGCTGGTGAGCCTTTCCCGCCATCCCTGCCAGCTCTGCTCAGAGTGCTTGGGGGACTCTCAGGAGTCCTTTGGTCTTGGCAGGGGTCTGGGCATCCAGGAGGTGAATCGCCCTGGTGGCATGGGGACAGCTCTGGAGCCCTAAAGGGTAGCGTGGAGCTCATTTTCTCGCCTGCCAATAGCTGAGCAGTCCCGGCCCTGGTTGCCCCCAGCACTGTGTGCTGTCCTGTGCAGTGGAGGTTGAGGTGCCCAGCTTCACGGGGTTTCTGGACAGATGGAGGAGGGAAATGAGGCCCCGGGCGTGCTTGGTCAGTGGTAACCGCTCACAAGCACCATCTTCAGAGTACCATTCCACTGAGGTTGGTGGTGTGGTGCTTGCACACGTGGGCTCTGGAGTGAGGCAAATCCGAGCAGCCCGTGACGGGATGGGCCACAGCTTTGCTTGTCGCTTTTCACCTGAGGGGGAGAAAGAAAAGGAAAAGGAAAGAAAAGAGGTAATAGTCCCCATTATCTGCTGGAGTAGGGACAGTGAACTGAGCTGATGAGGACCCCACACCCTCTCGGTGGCTGCAGGCACCGAGCAAGTCACTGCCTACCTGCCTAGTCTCTGCTCCTGCATCTGTGCAATGGCGTCACAAGCCCGTCCCACACAGAAATGTTGTAGGTGACGTGAGCTACAGTGCCTGGCATGCCTGGTGCTTAGCAGACTGGTGGTGTAGTGAGTGCTGAGGTTCACAGAGGAAGAACAAACAGGTGGGAGCCAGAGGATGAGGAATCGTTTAGGGCAGGAAGTTGGCCTGGGGACAGGGGACCATCTGAGCTGAAAGTAGGAGGAGGTCCTCTGGCGTCCGCCTTGTATCAGCATGGGGTCAGTAGTGGCCACGGAAGAGAGGCACACCAGCCACAGCACACTTGGAGCACATCTGTATGGATAGTCATTTTGTTGGAAGGTTCCTGGTGAGAAATTTCGTGTTAGAACCAAGTGATGGACCAAAACAAAGAGAAGGGGAAAACTTGAGGGTGTTTCCTGCCATCCCCAGCCTTCCTGGGGGTCAGTGACGTCGCTTGGCCAGCACAGGTTCTTAAGCAAGGAGCAATGCAGTGCAATCTTGCCCTCCCCTCCCTGATCGCAGCTAGGGCAGCTGAGAACCTGAACACAGTGGTGGCTGGATGAGCCTAGCTGGAGCTCCCTGGCTGCCCTTGTCTCTCTCCTTTCTCCCAAACATTCCCCAACGTTAAGGGCTCTTTCTGATTTCTTACGTGATTCAGATGGAAAAGTTCCAGAAGGCAGCCCCCACGGTGGATCTGTGCGAAGCCGGTATTCAGGGACCTGGATTTTTGACCAAGCACTGAGATGTGCGTCTGGTACGTGATGGCCAAGGGACAGGGCCTGACGTGGGTCAGCGTGGGATGGGGCAGGGCTGCACACAGCCACAGCTACACACCCTGAAAACACGGGCCTCCGGTAGCATCTCAAGGCTCTGAGGGCCTGCCCTCCCTAGTGCCACCTCTTGTGATCAAGTCTGAACTCATTGTGGGCTCTAGAAGCACATGGCTGCTGGAAGGCTGATGGGCATTTGCAAATCTGAAAGTCTAGCTGTCTAAGCCCTTTCAGAAGCACTTCCTGCGGACGACAATTCTGTGGATTAAGCCGAGGAACAAGGGAGTCCCATGACACATGTTGAGACACGAGGATGAAGAGCAGTGGCATTTTTCACTATTGGATTCTTCTTGGCCAGTGGCAGCTGGTGCTCCCTGTTTACTGTGATGTACTTAGGAAGTTGACCTCCAAAGAGAAAGCTTTGCCTTTGCTAATGGTAACAGCAGCTATCATTTACTGAGTGCCTGCTGTGTACTGGGCACTGTGTGTCTGTTACTACCCACCTCCCCCGCCATGGGCAGTTTCACAGAGGAAAATCCTGAAACATGGGTTACCCCATGACGGCTGCATGGGATGGCATTTGCTGCATGGTGGGGCTGCCACTGTGCCAAGCTCTCTCTGTGCCTTACTTCCCATGTCACCTGGAACCTTCTACAGACAGGGAATCTGAGCCTAGGGATTTGGAGTGACTGAGGGATAGGCTGATATGTTCTGCCAACATACGCGGTTCAGTCATTACTCTATGCCTAGTGACAGGGGGCAGCCCGAGGAGGCATTGTGCCTTCTGTGATTTTGTAAGGCTGCAAGCAAAGCTGTCTGTCCCCTTGATTCTTGGTATAGATAGAGGGTAGGGGGACTGTGGATCCCATAAAGCTAGCAAAGACTTGGCTTGATTATAAATAGCATTGACCCATAGATTGGCTCCTCCTTGTGGCTGGGCAAGAGGTCCATCTTCATATCCCAGGTTCTGCTCTGGTTGTCATATGCCATCACTCTGTGCTGTCCTCGGGCCTGGTAGCCTGTCTGCTTCCCATTAGATGGAGGGCAGGGATTGCATCTGGTTCGTTGTTGGAGCCTCAGCGCCTGCCCTGTTGCACATGCTTAATAAATCCTTGGTTGGTTGAAGGGGACTTGGCAGAAACTCTTGAAGAGTGGGTGGAGGCGACTGGAAGAGTGTCAGGGTCATTATTACGCGGTAACAGATGAGTACAACAGCAAGCCACCATGAATTTATTGAGCCCTCGCTGTGTGCCAGTCAGAGGCCTAAATACGAAGAAATACGCAGCCCGATCTTTGCCCTCCACGTGGTTGTATTTTCCTTGTGTGGCAGGAGCAGTGCACGTACATATCCGTAAATAACAGACTGCTGAGTTCCACGTGGGTGTTAGGATGACAGTGTCTCTTCGAGACTCCAAGAGTGCCACTGGCACTGGCTGCTCTCCCTCAGTGCCCTCTCTGTGCCACAGAGGTGTTGTCTCGCGTTGACCCTGACCTCAGACACGAGGGGTCAGGAATCCTAGAGCTATATCTGGTGACAGGTAGGGAGACTGAGCTCACAAGTAAAGGGACTTCCCGAGGTCAAACAGCAAGGGGTGGCAGAGCTGAGTTCAGTATTCAATCTTTTGCCGTGCATTGAAGGGTAGGTCTTCCTCAGATCTGTCTGAAACATCCCGGTTCAGCTATTCCAGTCCACCTGCTCCTGAAAAGAGGCCTGGAGGGGGCTAGGGTCAAGTATCTATGTGGTGCTGGTCTCTGTCTGTCGGAGGGTGCAGGAGTGTGTGCTGTCTTTGTCAAGCATATTGGTATTAAACTGGATACTTTCTGGAGGAAGTAGCACCACCAATGCGGGTGGTGACTTTGGGCCCATTCTGTAGATGAACAGGCTAACGTGTAGTCTGTCTAAGGAAATGACTAAGACTACACAGCTGGCAAGTGACAGAATGGGGACAAGGACCGAATAACCTTTGGTATAAGTCTGCTCTGACCCTTGGTCCCATCCTGGAAAGGGTACCTGGGAATTCCTGTCATGGAGTGAAGGAGTGATTAACTTTGTAGGTGCAGTGATTCCTTTGAGAACACTTTCATGCTGGCTTTCTTTTTCTTTTGGAGGTGTTTGTGTGACAGTGAATTAGGGAAGTTGGAAGTTGCCTTTTCCATCATATAGAGGTGGAAGCTGAGGCCCAGAAATTGGAGGCCTGGGGAGGATGCCTTGCCCAGGGTCATGTAGAATAGAGGCAAGCCTGGATGCAAACCCTGGACACTGTTGACTTCTAGCCCAGTGCTGTATCTGCTGGGCCATGCTGCCCCTGTGCTGCCAAGGACTATTGCTGCCCTGTGGCACAGAATTAGCAATACCTGGAATCGACAGCCATGGGCCCTGCTGCCTGGTGGTCATAGATGTGGAACTGGCTGACTGGCTCTCGCTTCTGTTTTTCAGGGTCCTATGAGTGTGGAATCTGTGGCAAGAAATACAAGTACTACAACTGTTTCCAGACCCATGTACGGGCTCACAGAGGTGAGTGGGGTCACTGGGGCTGTGCCTCGCTACTAGGCACACAGAGGTGAGTGATGTCCCTGAGGCTGTACCTGCCTACTTTCTCTGCCTTTTTTCTCAGTTGGGTCCCAGAGGCCTTGAGAGCTCCTTCTCTTCCAGCCTCTTTCCTCTTCTGCCATAGGAGGGAGGCCAGGGAGGAGGAGAGGGGCTTCCTTGGCAGAAGCAGCACCACAGGCCACCAGGCTTCAATCTTGAGGCCCCCTTGGGTGCCGAGCACTGCTGACAGTCAGGCACCCCCCTAGGCTACCAGCTCATGTCATCTCATGTGGTTCGCATGACAGCTCAAGGGTGGGGCCAGCTGCTGCTTCCCACTCTGAAGCCAAGGGGGTGGCGATGGCTCGAGCCTGGCTGATGTTGGCACTGAGGCCTTGTCCCTTGCGGCTTCCATGGGACAAGAGCCGTATTTGCTTGCTCTCCTGTGGCACTGGCTTGTCAGCAGGCTCACCTCCTTCTTTCTCTTTCTCACAGACACCGAAGCCACCTCAGGGGAGGGAGCCTCCCAAAGCAGTGAGTAATACCTCTCCCCCATTTGGGTTGGTGGGGTCCGAAAGCTGAGTACAGAAGGAAGAGGCCCCACATAGCCTCTGCGGGGCGTGTTGCTGGGGTCCAAGCTTTGGGGCCAAGGGTCCTTATGAAATCAGAACACAGTAACTAGAGCCCCTCTTCCCAAAGTGAATTCCATGTTAAGTTCATTCTGGGAGGTCGACAGACGCTCTGTTGATAAAGGGTTCTCTGGGAAAACAGCTTGAGTGAGTTGTGCTCAGAGGAGCAGGTGTCCTCGCGCAGATGATCCAGCCCCTCTGGCTCACATGCCTGGGCATCTCCAGGAGGAGCCCAACCTATGCACAGCCTTCTTTGGACAGTGACTCCTGCGTCTAGGGTTATGTCACTGACCTTGGAGAAATGATACTTCAGAGAGGTATCTCATGAGCACACAGTCACGGACGTCGTTACAAATTAGTGCTTTGCCTTAGGGTGCCAGATCTCAGCTTCTGGGCCCATGTGGCACCTTGCCATCTAAGAATAGCTGCATACAGGCCCTGCCAGCCCTAAACCCCATGGTCCTAGTAGCCAGGTGAGTATAGACTGTAGTGGAGCCTCTGCCCTCCCTAATTGGAGCTTCTGCTCCAAGGTGAATGCCCAGCAGAAACAGATGCACATGGCCACTGCTCCAGGAGCGCCACCGGAAGTTGCCCAGTTACCCAGTCAGGCTGAATAGAGAAGTGTGCTTGCGGGAGAACTGCAGTGCAGCAGTCTGCACAAACCCAGTACATGGATATTCTCACATGAGTGGAGCCAGAGAGGCCAGACCTCCAAGAGTTATCATATCAGACCCTCCTTGGAGGAGGTACAGCTTGGAGCTGGTGGGGGTCAGAAGAGGGATCCAGACCCAGCTGTTTGCTTACAACTTGTGTGCTGTCCTGTGTCAGGACAGGAGCGACTTCCGTCAGAGGGCCAGGTGGGCAGTAGCTTAGACCTGAGCAGCCTGATGTCTCCCCTCGCAAATACTCAGCCCGGCCCTTGTATCAGGAGCTCCACCAGGGACACTTGCAGCCGAATTCCATACCCACACAGGCAGGGACAAGCTCCGACCCTGTGGACCATCACGTGCCCACCCCTGTTCTTCAGGTGTGGTACGCCCTCATAAGCACTTTCTGTGATAATAAGTAAACATTACCAAAAGTGAAACAAACCTAAAACAAAGTAGTTCTGAGGTACTCAGCCAGGGCTGAAGAAGGGCCCCCCAGTGGGCTGGATCCTGTATCTTTTTTTTTTTTTTCCTGAGACACAGTCCCCTTGCTCACAACCTCCTGGAGACTAGCAGGCTGAGGAGTCCTGCCAGTTTGGGGTGACCAGATACCTGCCACAGGGCCTGTGGCCAGGAGGAAGCGGAAGTCCAGCCCACCCTCCTCAGCCACACTTTGCCCCGGCCTAGCCCGACTCCCTTCTCGCTCAATAATTCCATTCTTTTCTGGCTCCCACAGTCTGCCTGTGGTCAGCCACATTTAAAGACTTCCCTGTTTGTCTTTCCTTCCCTGGATGTTCTGGGCCCCTGGGCTCCCCGGTAGCCCCTCAGTGACCCTCTTTGTTTTGTCTAACTTCCATTACCAGCTTGCTGGTGGTTAGGGCTCTGTGGCCGGCGGCATTTTTAAAACTTCTCTCACTTTCCCTTTCCTCTTTGAGCTCGCTTGCTGTGACCACCGCACTACTCTTCTCATCCTGCACCCTGACGCTGGCCCAGGCCAGCTGTGCTGCTCAGAGCACCTGGTGAGGTCTCCCACGCACCTCCTTCTCGAGTCCTGGCCATGGAGTCTTGAAGCCAAAAGGGCCCAGAGACTATCATGTGCAGCCTACCCACTTTGCAGATGAGGACTGCATCTCAGGAACAGAATCACGCGGCTTGTTAGCAGTGGAGGTGGGCCTGCCCGCCAGGTGTCAGACACCTAGTCCAGGAACCTTTTCTTTATTAGGAAAAATAGCCCAGTCATACATAGAGACCAAGGACACACCCACTCACCTGTCTTTCTACTGCAAGGATAACAGGTTAGGTCCAAGTACGGTTCTCTTGCTGCTGATACATTGGTTCCCTTTCTAAAGTAATATTGGGTAACATTTTCCAAGTACTTACCAAATATTAACATTGTGCTCATTTGGTCTCCTCCCTCTCCATTTTTGGCAGTGCTGGGGATTGAACCCAGGGCCTCACATGCTAGGCAAGCTCTCTACCACTTCGGCAAGCCCCAGCCGTTCACTTGTTCCCTATTATAACTCTTATTCTTTTATCATTATTATGTATGTACTTTATTCCTTATTACAACTCTGGGAAATAAGGAACTGTCATTGTGCCCATTTCACAGATAAGAAAGTGGAGGTGTAGGAGTTATGAATGGTATTGGAAGTCAGTCGTACTTGTGTGTGTTAAAGTGGGATTTGAGCCAACTTCCAAGAAAGGGTTTGCAGCAGCATTCCCGAGACAATGCGCTTGCAGGGTTCTGAAAACGGAGTTTCACTGACAAAAAAAAAAAAAAAAATCCTCCTTTTTCCTCCTTTGGGAATAACTCTGTAGCTGTAGTCTGTTCCTGCATTAGGAATTGGGAACAGGGCCTCATACCCATGGAGGAAACACGGCAGTGTGGGTCTCAGCAGGGCAGACTGGGCATTCCTCGGTGGCAGAAAGCGGAGGATCCATGGTTTACTGAGAATAAACACCCCACATAGCCTGTGGTGAAAGGTTTGGGCCCGCTGGCAGGAGTGGCAGGGAGTGTGGCAGAGGCAGGCAGGTGGGGTGGGCAGCTGCAGAGGTGGCCAGCACTGGTTGGTGTCAGGATTTCAGAGGCAGAACCCCGTCTAGAACAAGACTCCCCTGGACTTGCCCATTTTACCTGTCCCCCAGTGTTCACCAGTGAGGGTCAGATGGGGCAGGAGCTGGAGAGGCCATTTGGATGGGATGTCATGGAGAGCTGTTTGTCTGAGCTGATTGTGGGTAGCTAAAGGCAAGGACACAAGCCCACGCCAGTAGAACCCTAGAACCGCCAGTCGGGTGGGATACGGAGAGGGGTGGGCCAGGAATCAGTTGCCCCACCCCCAGATTTTGGGGGAAAAAAGAAAACCAGAACCAGATTCTCCATGTGCCACTGGCTCTCTTGGAACATTCCCGACCCACCATCCTCAGAATGTGTATTAATCAGTTCCCTATACAGTGGGCTCCTTGCTAAGGGACCAGGTTGTCTCCACAGCCCTGGCATCTCTGAGGCCCTTCCAGGGACTACCAGTGTGATGGAAGAGATGAGGGAAGAGGTGGGAGGGAAGATGGCTGATGTCATCTGTGTCCCTAAGTTCAGCCAAGGCAGAGGACAGAAACCTTCCCACGATGCTTTCAGTCAGAGCAACCTTGGGCTGGATGAGCTCATCAGCTCCTGTGTTCAGGTACTGAGGAGCGGGAAGGAAGTGTCCATCCAGGAACAAAGGACACTTATCTAGACAGAGAAAGGCCATGTGCCCTCACTCAGCCTTGGCTTGGAGTTAAATGAGCATTTGAATCTCGGTTCCCCCTTCCCTCTGTGCTGCCTTGAGCAGGCTGCCCAGCTGCCCTATGCCAGGGATCCTCAGGAGACAAGATGGATAGTCCCGCCTGAGGTCAACCATGCGGGTGTTTGTGCCCAGTCCAAGACCGTGCCAACATTAGAGAGTAGTGCCGGGGAAGGGAGGGCCTCATCCGGTGTGCTTCCAGCCTCAGGCTTGGGCAGACCTGTGGGCTCGTCCAACTCTGGCCTGTGTTGTTTTTTGCTGTGTAACACAGTTTTTCTACAACTTGATGACTTAGAGCAACAGACACTTGTTGTCTCCCAGGTGCCATGATGGGGAAATTTGAGCGTAGCTTCCCTGGGTCTTCTGGCTCAGGGGCTCTCACAGAGCTGCCATCAAGGTTTCGCCAAGGCTACAGTCCCATGTCAAGGATCAGTGGGGAAGGGCTTGTCCTCAGCTCACTCATAGGATTGTGAGCAGGATTGGGTCCTGCCCAAGCCATTGCCCTGAGTGCGCCAGGTGCACACCAGCTGCTCACCAGACGCTGCCCTCAGCTCCTTGCTGCTGGTGTCTGACCCCAGCACACCCAACAGCATGGTGGCTAGCAAAAATAAGCAGTAAAGGGAACAGGTGCGCAAGACCAAGGACGTGGTCTCTTGTAACCTTATTTCTGAAGTAATGTCCCATCGCTTTCTCAGCCTTCTCCTTAGCAACAAGACATGCAGCCCAGCCCAGAGCCTCCAGCAAGCGAGAGTCATGGCACCATCTCTGAACCTACCCTCCTAGCTGTGGAACGTGGGGCAGGTCTCTTCTCGTTCTCAGGTTCTTCATGTGCTGTTGTAGGACTTTCTCGCCTAACGCTGTGACAGGAAAGGATTCTGTCATGAGCCAGGCCTTTAGAAATCCAGCTCACAGAGGCCAGATATGGGGGTTGGTTCAGGAGTCACTCTGTGTTGTCTGGATTGTTATGCGGGACCTCTAGCACCCTAACCCAGCTCTCTGGAGCAAGGGAGCAATGGAAGCCATCCTGGAGTGCGGGGTTAGGGGTGGGGAGGCTGGACATGGGTGAGGAGCTGCCCAGCTCCTGTGACGGGCTCTCTGAGGCCTCCCTCCTTCCAAAGAGGCACAGATGGCTCAGGAATAGGTTCCCCAGTTGTGGTCCAGCTGTGGTCAGACCGGCTAGAGCTTTGGTCCCCAAGGCAGATGCACTGGCCAGAAACCTCTACCCGAAGTGACAGGAGCCCTGGTAAGCATATGTGGCTTTGTCTTCCCTCACAGACAACTTCAGGTACACATGCGACATCTGCGGGAAGAAATATAAGTACTACAGCTGCTTCCAGGAGCACCGGGACCTGCATGCAGTGGACGGTGAGTCGAGCCCTCACTCCTTACGTCCCTTCCTTGGAGACTTGTTCCCAGCCTGTCCTCCTGTTACCCAGAGAAAGGTCAGGCAGCAGCCAGAGGCACAAGGGGAGTGACTGGCTCTGGAAGATCTGGAGCGGAGACCAACCTCACCGTTACCCACATGCATGTCTATTTAGGTTATCCCGTGAAATTGCCTTCTTTATAGGTCAAAATCAGTTGAATATTGAATTTTTGTACCATGTCATTTTCTAGTTTTACATTGTGTATTTGCATACTCTAGTGAAATTAAACCAGTTTTTAAAAATGAGTGATAGTATTTCAGTATCTTAGATTATAGAGCTAGAAATTAGAGCAATAAATTTAGCATTAAATTCATTTCTAGAACCTAAAGAATCCTAGAAAAGAGGTCTTGGACCCAGAAGGGATCTGAGGGTTCCCTGTCCAAGGCCTCATGTCCCCAGCCTGTTTTGAGCCATGACGCTGCCTGCCACCTGTGGCCACTGGCTTGTCCTTCCTCCCGTTGTGTTTTTCTTTTTCTTCTGCCTTGCCCCCCACGTGCATGCTGGGGATCCAGAAACAGGTTTAGGCAGACCATATGGTGCCTGCCTGTCCCCAGGGTGGGTGCCTGCCCAAGGTAAGGAGGAGTTGTTGAGGCCCTGGTGTGTCCTGGAGAGGACATGCCATCCCTGTGGCTCCCCCCTTTGGCCACAGCAACCCCCCTGGCACCAGGGGCAAATTCACTGGGCTAGAAGTTGGGTGAGGTGGGTGGAGGCTGCAGAGGGCCGGGACTAACAGGGCTCCTGTTTGCTTCTTTCCTTGCTGGCTGCTGCCTCCTGCCTGGACACAGTGTTTAGTGTGGAAGGGGCCCCTGAGAATCGAGCAGGTAAGTCTTGGGGGCCCACCCACCTTCTCTGTCCCTGGTGGGGCTGTGGAGACCCCAGTGACCAAGATGCTAAGGGTTGTGTGTTCTCCCATAGACCCCTTCGACCAGGGTGTTGTGGCTACTGATGAAGTGAAAGAGGAACCTCCAGAACCATTCCAGAAAATTGGGCCAAGTATGTGGGGCTTTGTGGGGGTGGGGGCTGGGCAGGGGCAAGTTGAGGGAGGCAGGGCTGAGTTCCAGCACTGAGAGTGGGGTGTAACACCTCCTGTTCTGCAGTAGGGACATTCACTTCTCAGTTAGGCTGGTCAGTCTCAGGACTGTGTGTTGGATGAGCTGCAGACCGTACAGGTCATAGTTGGGCAGTGAAGGCAGTTGCCAGTGAAGGCAGCAGGCACGGGGCTGGGTCCATCCTGAACCGCAGCCTCCCCACCAGGAGCGAGAACAGCATTCCCCACAGGCTTGTTGGGGGATTAAATGAGATCATGGATATAAGCCACTTGTTAGCACAGTGCCTGGTACATGATAGGTGCTCAGAAAGTAGCTTGAAGTCCCCTGGAGGGGCTTGCTAGGGTCAAGACAGCTGCATGCAGACACTGTGTCCTTGACCCTTTGAGGGCAGGACCCACACATGTCACTCACATCTTTTCAGACTTTGTCTCTTGGGAACAAGCCAGCTCACCAAGTGGGAAAGGGTCTGAATCAGGTTTTCAGGTACAAGGGCTCCTTTGGCCGGCTGGGTTGATGCGACGGGACCACGGGTAAGGGATGCTCCTCATTCCAGCCCTTCGGGAAGTTACAGCTTGTTCATTCATCTCTTACTGTCTAGCAAGATGAGACCTTTTTTTTTTTTCTGCTGTGTTAACTGACGAGATCCAAGATCACTTGCAAAAATAATGTGCAAAACCCTAGAACTAAGGGCTGAGGTAATCAGGTTGTAGCAGAATCAGAGGGGCTCTAGCACTGCGGCAGAGGAGAGCCCTCAGTGGAGGAGGGCTCGAGGCAGGCCTGGGGGCTGATGGATCCCGGAGGCTTCCCCTACTTTTAATTCATACGAAAGAACTTGTCAAAAGTACCCGGAAAGCCTGGCATGGAGGCTCATGCCTGCAATCCCAGCGCTGGGAGTCTGATGCAGGAGCGTTACTGTGAGTTCGAGTACTTCCTGCTTTGTCACTGTCAGAGGATGGGTCATGGATTTTTACTTAACTCTTCCTGAAACATTCAGGAAGCTGCAGAGGAGATAAAGTCTGTAACGTGGACAACACTGTGCCAGCCATGTGCACGGTGAGCGCCTGCTAAACAGAAGCGTGACAGTGATCTTGCCGCGGAAGAATAATGGGATCTTCCACACCGACGCTGTTGAGAGTTAGGCTTTGCCGGGCAACACAATGGTGAGCCGGACAGACACCCAGCAATCAAGGAATTGACTACAGGCTGGTGGGAGAGCCAGACCGTCATGTTTAGATAGAGGACAGATGGAGGGATCTGTGATCTCCCGCTTTCCCATCTGCCCACGGTCTCCCAGCACCCCTGGTGTGGCTCTGCCCGCCTGGCTGTGGCCTTGCTTTGAAATCAGTCAGGCTGGCATATCAATGCCTGTGTCTTATTTTTATTAAGGTGTTGAATATCCCTTGACTCGCCCGTAAGTTGGGAACAACATGCGTAGAGTGTCTAACCCAGCATGTGGCTCCGAGACAGGGTGTAACCAACAGCTGTTACCGGGAGTTCTAGGGTCACCCAAGCCAGGCTCCTTTCTCCCCTCTTGATAGCTGCATGACATCCACAAATGTTCTAATCTGTCTAATCCACAGTTTAAAGTGGGGTGATAACAATGAGACTGCTTTCAGGCTTGTCATGGGGATTAGGTGTGATTATATTTGTAAAGGAATTAACGGAGCCCTTGACACCTGCTTGGAAAGCATTAAATACGCGGGACCTGTTAGCCGCCCCGGAAGATGCAGAACAGATGAAATGTGCCCTGCTGTAGCAAACCTCAGTCTGATAGGCAGACCATGCTACGACCTGGGAGGGATTATCACTGATGTTTGAGAAGTGCTGGATCGCACTTGAGGAAACCAGACTGGGCCCAGCACCAGCGTGCTCCCAGCTGGTGTCACGGAGCTGAGTTTGATGGAGCTTTGGAAGGCCGCCCCAGCTGCCACTCAGGGACTGCCTGGGGACATGATAATGCTGCTTCCTCAGTTGCTGCTGCTTCTTGTGAGCAGGCCAGGGCCACAACACTCTGAAGACAGCCACACATGAGGCTGGGGGAGCAGTAGAGGCATCTGACACTCTGAAGGAACTAGTCACTCCAAGTAAAGCTTTGCAGGTCAGGGGAAGGAAAAACCCTGGGAGCAAGTGTGCTTTCCACATGGGCATCAGCTGAGAAGATTAGGGAGTCAGGTGCTTTGGTAGGAGGAACCAGAGCTTCAGAGGAGCAGAGGGCACCTGCTAGAAGCACCATATGGGTCGGATGTCACCTCGACGTTCAGCTGCAGATCCGAGAATTACCACCATGGTAACGGGGAGGCAAAGGCTAGAGGACAATTCATTTGTGTTGCCTACTGCAACAGTAAAGCTGGATTCATTTCTGGATCACTTGATATTTATGCCTGGACGAGGAAGAGTAACTTGAAAAAATAAACAAGCCTGGAAACTATAAAAATTCCAGTTAAGAAGAAAGAATTAAGGAGACTCCAAGGAAGAGCGTATCTGTGAACAAAAGCTACATCGGACTCAACTGAGAAAACAAATTTTATAGCCTCAATTCAGTTTAAGAAAATGTGACCTGTCTTAGTCTGCTTGAGCTGCTATAACAAAGTACTATGGTCTTGGTGCTTAACAAATTTATTTTTCACACTTATGGAGTTTCGCTGCTTCAAAGGATATCAGTTCTAACACCTTCATGACCCCAACGAACCTTAATCGCCTCTCAAAGGCCCAAGCACCAAATCTCATCATAGGGAGGGCTGGAGCTTCAGTCAGCACATGGATATGGGCAGGACACGAGTTAGTACGTAGCATAACCCCTGTGAAAAAGGATCCTGATGTTGAATGGTGCAAAACAGTAGGATAAGGTGAAACCAGGAGGAGAGGATGGCAGGGAGGTAAAAACTATGAACAGAATTTACATCAAAGTGCAGAATCAAAGTGCAGAAATGGAATTGGTGATGCAAAAGCCTCGATTGTGAGTATAATAAGAAATATATGATTATGTAGCAGGTACCCAATTCCAGATAGTAGGTGGTACAGTACTCGGGACAGAAACAGCATTCAAAAACCTAATTAGAAGAAAGTTGTTCAGCTGGTAGATAACCTGTATATGCACATTTAAAATGCTCATCATATGCCAAGATCGATTTAAAAAAATTTTTGTCAATTTTGTCAATTTTAAATAAATATTAGTGATTTTTAAAAGAAGGCACAGATAGAAAGTAAAAGTCTATCCAGGCATCCAGCTAAAAAAATTTAACGTACATTGGCTCAGATGTCCCTGTAACTCTTAATGCTAAAAGAAAAAGGTTTCAATCTAAGAATTTTATATTTGGTCAAATTGTGATTCATGTGGAAATAAAACAACATGGACTCAAAAACATATTATTTCTCCCTGTGTACTCATCTTCTAAATTTTTTTTGAATGTCTACTCCCGTGAGCTGAGTGATAGAACACATTCAAGGCCAAGTTGAGTTCATAGTATAAAAAGAGGTCTTGTGAATACTAAAGCCGTGTAACCTGGAAGTAGTTTAAAATATTGTAAATCTAATTATAAAATTGAATGCTCAAGACAGGCATCCTGAAATATGAGAAAATGAGTTCTTAAAAAACAAGGAGGAGCTGGAAGAATGGCACAGTGGTTAAAGTGCTTGCAAGGCCTTGAGTTCGATTCCCCATTACCAATAAAGCTAGGTGTGGTAGTACGTGCCTGTAATCCCAGCACTCAGGAAGCTGAGACAGGTGGATTGTCCCAAGTCCAAGGCCATCTTGGGCTTCAGAGCAAGGCCCCAAATATGTGTGTGTGTGTGTGTGTGTGTGTGTGTGTGTGTGTGTGTGTGTGTGTGTGTGTGTGTGTCTGTGTGTCTGTGTATTTTTAAAAGGCAAGAAGGAAGAGATTAGTGAGTGTTATAGTGAATTTGGCTAAACCGGTTCTCTTCACGGTGTGGTCTTAGATTAAGAAGGTCATCCTCTCCTGGAAGTGTGAATTCTTCTGCCCTAGCCCATGCTTATGGACTCTAAAGCTCTGGGGTGAAGCCCAGGGAGCTAGAGTCTTTCTAGACAGTTGTTACACATGCTGACGTTTGACAGGCTTACCTTTCTCAGTGATGACAGACGTAAGAATTATTTTCAACTTGACTAGTAAAAATTAGAGAAATATGTCATATAAATATCTGAAGTAACAGCAAAGTAAGGATATAGAGCACACCTGGGATCCCAGCTCTGAAGACATTGAGGCAGAAGGATTACAGGTTCAAGCCTGGGCTGCATAGTGGGTTCAAGGCTGCCACCCCCTGCCGCCAAAAGAATATTGGAAAATAACGGAATAGTGAAGAAAATGAAAAGCAAAATTCACATGCCAAACAGTCAAAAACAAAGAGAGCAAACTAGAAAGAGTGGAACAGGAAGCATGGGGATGTAGCCTAGTGGTAAAGCTTTTGCCCAGCACGTGTGAAGCCCTGGGTTCCATCCAGCACCAGAGGGTGGTGGGAGCAGTGCAGCGTGGGAAAAAGTCATAGAACAAATAGAGGTTACCTGAAACCTTGGGACCAGAGTGTTTTGAACTTTGGCCTTTTTTTCATATTTTGGAATTTTGTACATACATAATGAGATAGCCTTGAGGGTGATGGTGTAAAATTTTTGAAACTTTGTGTGTGTGTGTGTGTGTGTGTGTGTGTGTGTGTGTGTGTGTGTGTGAAACAAATCGTCATGGATTGAAATTTTCCACGTAATGACATAAGTGCTCAGAAAGTTTCAGACTTTGGAACATTTTGAATCTGGAATTTTGGAATTCAGGCTACTTAATTTGTAAAATCAAATGAGTTAAGTTAAAAAGGCAAATGGAGTAATCTTTGTTAGAAGAGAAAAACTGTCCGGTTAATTTAAAATAATCCAACTTGTAATGATATATATATATATATATATATATATATATATATATATATATACCTGGTTAGTTTCTTATTTTTTACACCAAAATTGTGCTTCTTTTGCCTGAGGAACTCTTTCCTACTTCCTTAAGGAGATTTAAAGTCCCTGTCATGAGTTTTCATAGCATCATATTTGTTTCCTAGGCAGCACCTGTCATAGGTGCAATTTTAAATTTGTCTGAGCAGCTGTGGTGGTACACGCTTGTAATCCTGGCAGTCTGAGAGGCTGAGGTAGAAGGATCAAAAGTTTGAGTTTACCCTAGCCTAAGCAACTTAGTGAAACCCTGTTTGAAATTAAATAAAGAAATAAAATAATTAATTAATTGAAAGGGCTAGGGACATAAGTTAGTGCGAAGGCCCTAGGCTTAATCTTCAGTACTATAAAAAATAAAATAAAATAAGAACATATAAATAAAGTCTCTGTAAATATTTGATTTTTCTTCTTTTTTCAGACTGTAGTGCTGCAGATAGACAGATGTGTGTCACTGCCTGTTTTCTGTCTCAGGCTAGAGTCAACTTAAGACAGAAACTCTGACTGAGGTGCTCGCACTTTGTGCAGGCCCTTTGCACAATCCCTATTGAGTGAATCAAAGTACAGAAAATGTAGGAATGTTTGTTTAGGCACATGCAAACAAGTAGAAATCGAGGTCTGGCAAATAACCAAGAAATAATAGTAATATCAGATATGACTGGTAAGACAGTGTAGTTAAATGTTAAAATGCACTTTCTTAACCTTGCCCGTGCATCAGAATTTTCCTATTGAAACACAGATTGCTGGGCTCCACCCCTAGAATTTTTCTTTCAGCAGGTCTTGGGCAAACCTGGAGAAGTTGCTTCTGTAGCCGGTTTCCCAGAGTGCTGAGGCAGCTGGTCCAGGGCCCACATTTTGAGTAGTGCCATGTTAGAAAATACCTTTGTGTTAATGAAAGATGCAGTTCCTCATGAAGATTTTGATCTCGTGAGTCTTTGTACGTCAAAAAACAAAAACAAACAAACAAACAAAAAACATGGTATCTAAGCCAGCCTTGATGGCGGTACAAGCCTGTCATCCCAACACTCAGAAAGGCTGAAGCAGGAGGATCACAAGTTTGATCCCAGCCTAGGCAACTTAATGACTTAGTGAGACCCTTTCTCAAAATCAAAATAAAAAAACAGGCTGGGGAGATAGCTCAGTGTGAAGGTGCTGGATTAAATCTCTAGTACCACCAAAAACCAAAAGTGAAAACAACATTCAATGGAAGGATTTTTCTCCTGTACTTTGCCAAAGCAAGTAGACGGTCATATAGAAATCGAACAGTGCTTGTTAGTAGAGTTAACTTAGCAACTTTGCAGCTTGTAAACAGCCGATAGTACATGTACCTTCAAAAGCTCACTACAAAAAAAAATATTTACCTATCAAAAATTCTGAAGCTTCATCCTGGGAGAAAACCTATAGAAAGATTAAGAAGCCAGTTAAAAGGGGGAAAATTGTCATAACACATAGAGCAAAATGTTGATATCCTACTGTATCTACAAAGATGATTTTTAAAGAGAACTCACAAGAGAAAAAACAGTTACTAAAACAAGAAAAATCATCAGTTTCCTTAGAAGTCAAAATGGAAAATAAACTCATCAGGATTGAAGTTCTTCCCATCCGATCTGCAAAATACAGGAAGGCAGTAGTGCGTCGCGTTGGCCACAGTGAACGGAAACTGTCATTTTCACACCTTTCTGTGTGGCTTGGCAGTGCCCGTGGTTATCCAGAGCCTTAAAAGTGCATCTTCTCGCCACCTCTTGGAATTTATCCTGAGGACATAATGTGCCAGGAGTCTGCCACGATCTTTATTTTGCACTCATGTGCAAAATTAATGAGTAAAAGTGCAAAATTTTCCACATGGATGTGCATCACTGCATTTTTTTTTAACCAGGGAAGAAATTTTGCGACAATCTAAATGTCTCTTGGTGGGGGGTTGGGGTACGGGCTCAGCAAATTGTAGAATCCTGTGGGAACCATGTGGCCAATAAAGGCAGTGTAGATCGATATTTATTGATTGGGCACGATGTCCACAAAGTATTGTCAATTGAGTCGACCTGGTTACAAAGAGGATATTGATCAGGGCTGGCTAATTCAAGGCCACGGGAGCCAGACAAATGGTACCAGCCAGAGAAGCTGAGACGGGGTGAGGGGCGGGGCTTGGGGTAGAAGGCAGGTGCACTCTGCCCCCTCTGGAGGGTTGATGCTGCTCTTCATTTGGGAATAAGAAGTGATTGAAATTTCTCTTTATTTTTAAAAATTTGTGTTTGTATTTATCAGTATTTTATAATTTTCCCCTAGTGAACAATATTACATCAGACATTTTTAAGAAGAAAGAAGTTAGGCAGAGCCAAAAGAGAGGTAAAGATAAAGTCTAGTGGTCCCTGAGAGAAGGAAGTAACCCCCTGTTGCTGAGGGGAGGGAGGGTCCCCAGCCAGGGAGGGTCCCAGAGGCTGGGGCCTGGGTGCGGCCGCTGCAGAGGGCAGGGCTTGCAGAAGCACCGATGGAGAGGTTGGTGTGGGAGGCCAGCTGGGGTCATCTCACATCTGCTGAGCACTGGAGCTGGGGGTGGAATGATGAAAGAGAGCAGCATGTGCCAGGTACTGTTGGTTCTGAGCATTTGCCGTACAAATTTAATCCTCACAGCAACCCTGTAAGGTGGTGCCAATAATACCGTCATTTTACACATAAGAAGACTGAGGTACACAGAGAGTTTAAGAGTCTAACCCAAGGTTACAGAGCTGGAAATGGCCAAGATGGGGTGTGGGCCAAGGCTGTCTGACACCAGAGTCCAAATTGAATGTACTCCGTGGCCCCAGAATGACGAGGAGTTTTGACGGGGGGGAGATGCTGATGCTTTTGAGTGGATACCCATTCTTACGCCTTCCTCTCCTTCTTGGACAGAAACTGGCAATTACACCTGTGAATTCTGTGGGAAGCAGTACAAGTACTACACGCCCTACCAGGAGCACGTGGCCTTACATGCCCCCATCAGTGAGTAGCTTCTCCCATGGGTGATGGGGTAGTTGTGGATGGGAGAAGGGCTCTGGAGCTTTGCCAAGGAAGGGTGAGTGCAGGGTGAACTCAGTGCTGGTCACTTGCGGTGTCTGGATGTGTTTATGGGGCCACTTGGCTGCAGTGGCTGGAAGAGCCTGGAAGGCACTCCTCAAGCCAGCGGGGTCAGAGCCCTCCCGTGATGGACTCAGAGGCCTGGGGCATTAGGAGGGTGGGCCTCAGTTGTCCAAGTCTTGCAGTAGCCCTGTCCCTACCTCCCCAAGCCATGAATTTCCCAGCCCTGCATCCAGAGCCAGCATTGTGTGATACAGATGCAGCCTGCTCGTATAGGCCTGACCCAGGCCAGGGGGTGAGGTGGGCCAGACCAGACCATTCCCTCTTTGTCTTAGGTGGTGCAAAGCAAGGCGGTAGCAGGAACACCAAGCTGGGACATCCGGAGCCCTGGATATTAAAGCCCAGTAGGGTCACAGGCTGCTGGTGACCATAGCTAGTCCATCCTGTCTCCAGCCCATCCATTCTGATGCCTGTGGGCGTGGTCTACATAGTGATGTCTGCAAGTCAGAGGGGCTTCATTCTTAGATCCCCAGGTACCTGGGCTGGGAGGGCCCTAGGTCTTCTGTCCCTGACTGCGTAGGTGGAGAAACCTGCAAATAAATGGCATGAACTAGGAGCACCTCTGGGGGCAGGAGGGCAGATGCTTAAAGGTGGGTTTGAAAGGTTTACTGCCTGAGTTGGTCACAGTAGAGCTGTGAGGATCCCACTTACGTTCTGTGGATGAGAAGCTCTAGGTTCAGAAGCAGGTGCATGGCTCAGGCAGGATCACTAAGAGTCCGAGCCACTTATAGACTTAGAAGGTCCCTGAGCTCCGGACCCTAACAACAGTGCAGGCAGGGGGATCCTTTGAGAGTGTTCAGGCTAAGGGAGAGGTGCCTAGAGTATAGAGATGATGTTGGCAGCTCTCCTAGGCATCTTCCCCTGCTGTGCAGAGTGGCTTATGCTGAGGGGTGTCCTGGTGGGCAAGGGGTCATGCACTGGGCTCGGATTCCCATTCTGGCTTAGCCTCTGGCTGCTGTGTGGTCTTATACCCATCTCTTACATTCTCTGGGCCCAAACTTCCCTTCTGAGAGTCCCCAAGGTCTTTCCATCCCAGAGCCCTGGTTCCAGGCGTCTCCATCTTGAGGTGACTCTTAAGCAGATCGCTGCCAAGTGTCCAGCACTTACAGTTAGCCAGATCGTGTGGGGGAGAGAGGATATCAAGATTGTGCTGCGTGGGCACCAACCTACTCATCCATTTGAACCTCACCTGGTGGCCCGGACTCAGGCGTCAGAGCTGTGTGTGAGCAGCTGCGCATCCATGTGACCCAGTGAGACAGCAGCCACGCACTGCCTTGTTCGCGAGGGTGCTGCCAGGGTGCCCTCGGAGCACGGCATTAGTTATGCAGCCCGCCTGCAGCCCTGGGAGAGGATCTTCCCCTGCAGCCTTTGGAGGGTACCTTCAGTGCTGCTTCTGTTCTTGGAACCAGGTAAATAAGACCACAGTTAGTAAGAGGCTTAGTGTGACTCTAAACCCTACCTGCTCGCCCCAGGGCCACACTCCACCACAAAGAGCTGCTGTGGTGAACCTGTTCTGTGTCATCAGGCACATGCACAACAGGAAGGCGGGCCTCACTGAGCTCTTTGGTTTCCTCCTCATATCCTGATGCTTCTCATCTGAAAGGCCAGTTACTTCCCTTTCCCTGTTTCTCCTTTTCCTCTGCTGTTCACTTCCTTTGATTTTCCGCTTTTGTTTGTTGAGTGAATCTTGTTACTCGTATCTGGTGACTCAGGGGTATCTGTGTTTAAAATACAGCACGAGTGACTTAGGTTGGATTCAGCAGAGTTAATTCTGTGAGGCTGGCCAAGAGGCAGCTCCTCCAGGGCCTCTGGAACCAGAGGTGTGTGTAGTCCATGGGGTCTGTGTAGAGGTGGGAACTCAAGGACATCATCGGCTGGTGTTGGGGTGGAGCTTGAGTCACTGGACTGGTGAGAATGTCCGAGAAGACAAGCTGGCTGTGAATGGAGTCATGGCATGTACTGTTATTTTAATTTTGGGGTTTCAGAGTATTGAGATTGGTCCCAGTGCCTTGGCACTCAGCTACATGCCAGCCTTTCCCCACCCCCTTTTTTCCTTTTTGAGACAGGCTCTCATTTTGTATCTGCTGCTTTCTCTCAGCAAAATGTTTTAAAGATTCATACATATTATATGTATCAGTTGATTTCATTTTTATTACTAACTAGAATTCCTTTGTATACATTGTAGACTGATGTGCGTGTTGTATACAAATTATTTGAGTTTGTTTTGTCATTTACCTGTTCATTTGGGCTGTTTCTGGTTTTATGAGGCTTTTTGTGGACTTGTGTATTCATTGTTCTTGGATAAATACCAAGGAGTAGAATTACTGAATCATAGATACTAACTTGTTAAGAACTGACAAACCGTTTCCCAGAATGGCTGTAGCTTTCTAATACTACATCCCACAAACCTGTCATGATTGAGAGTTCCAGGTACTCCATGGTCTTTCCAGTGTTCAGTCACATGGGCTTATTCCTTCCAGTTCTTCTGGTGAGTGGATAGTAGTGTGTCACAGTGGATTTAACTAGTGGGGGTTTATGGCTAATAATGTTGAACATTTGTGCATTTGCTTATTGTCCATTTGTATATTTTACTTTGGAAATGATCCTTTAATTCATTGACCCATTTTGCTGGTTGGTTGGTTTGTCTTTGTAAGTTATGGAAGTTCTTTGTACTTTCCAGTAGGTTCGTGTCCTTTGTCAGATATGTGTACGTGGATATTTTCCCCCAGTCTCAGGCATGCTTGGTGATTTCCATACAGTACAGGTGTTTTTCATTTTGATGAAATGCAGTTTGCCATTTTTGTCTATGGATAGTGCTTTCTGGGTCTTACCTGTGGTAGTGAAGATATTCTCCTTTATTATGTTTTAGAAACTTTATAGTTAACTATAGTTTTTGTAGCTAGGTCTGTAATCCATTTCAGTTTAACTTATGTGACTGGTGTGAAGTATGAGTTAAAATTCATTTTATTCCAAAGAGATACCAACACCATTTGTTCAAAAGATTTCTTTTCTTCAATGCATTGTACCCTTGTTGAAAAATCACTTGAATGTGTCTAGGTTTTCTTTTTCCTGGGTCTGTTGATCTATCTTTAGGCCATTTCCACATGATGTTATGCCCTAAAGTATTATGGTAAATCTTAAATGCTACTGTTCACTTTTCAAGAAAAATTGGCTCCTAGGAACTTTATTTTTCAAATAAATTCTTCACAATTTCTACCCAAAAAAATCCACCTGGGATTCTTCCAAGGAATTACATTCATTCTGTAGACCAGTTCGAGGAAACCAGATGTCAGAACAATAATGGGTCTGTCAACGCATGAACATGGTATATCTCCTTTTCAAGCATTTAGGGCTTATTTAGTTCCTCTCAGCAGTAGTTTATACTTTTAAGAGTAAAGATAATTTCACATATTTCATTATAGTATCTCTATGTATTTTATATTCTCTGATGATACTCTTGATTTCTAAATTTAATTTTCCAATTTTTGTTGCTTTTACAGATTAATATTTTTATATATTTAATTTGTATCCTCCAAATTTGCTGACATTGCTTTTCAGTTTTAATAAGCTTTTTTTTGTAGATTTTCTAAGATACTGCTTGTATATAATGATATCTTTTGCTGGTAAAGATAGCTTTACTTTTTTCTTTATAATCTGTACTCTATATTTTTCCTTCCTCTCTGTATCTAATTGAGGACCCGTCAGTACAATGTAGAATAGGAGAAATAAGCAGGTACCTCTGCCTGGTTCCCAGCATAGGCTTTGGTTTTTCACCATTAAGTATCATCATATTTATCATTAAGTATTGTGTTACATGGAGGTTTCCATAGATGCCCTTTGTCAATATGGGAAAATTGCCTTCTGTTCATAGTTTAAAGAGTGTGTTTTCTGCTCATTTGTCTCTAAAAGGTCTCAGGCTTTTACCTGGCTTTTCAGTTACCCAAAGACTATCCCAAGGACAGGGAACTACAATCTAGGGTTAGCCAAGCGCCCCATATTCAATCAGTAGTGTGTTAATAATGACCAAAGTCAAAGAAATAAATATTTCTCATCATTTAAAAAATCATTATTGAAGTATATCATCATATATTAAAGGCGCATTATTTTAAGTGTACACTTTGATAAGTTGTGACAAATACTTGAGGCCATGCGGTTCTCACAAAATCAAGATAACGTGCATTCATCATCCTCAGCAGTTTCCTTGTGCTCTTTTGTAAATCCTTGTCCACCATTTGCCCCAATGTAAATCTTACCGAACCACCATTGTATTGTATTGTTGACTAGAAATTGCTGTTCTGCGGTGTGTGATCAGTAGTCCGTCACTGTCTACATATATACTTAGCACAATTACTTTATCTACTCAGTTATGGATGGATATTTATTTGGGTTGTTTCCAGTCTCAAACTAAAGAAAATCAGAGCTACTATGAATATTTGCTTACTAGTCTTTGTATGCAATGGGATAACTGGCTCATATGAAATATATGTGCTTATTTTTAATTTTCAAATAATAAAACTTTCCAAAGTGGGCATGCTGCTTTATGTTCCAGCCAACAGGAAACTTTTCTTGAGATGTCTTTGTCTCCTGAGATACCATAATATTGCTGGCCTCAGAATGAGTTGGGAATAGAATTATGTCTTTAATTTTCTGAAGAATTTGTGTAGAATCAGTAATAGTTTCCATAAATGTTCTGTGGAAGTCAACAGTGAGGACATTGATCCTGAATTTTCTTTGTAGGAAGGATTATATAGATGATATATTCCATTTCTGGATATTTGGGGATTTATTATTCATATTTTTAACATCGATTTTTAATTTAATTTCCTTATAGTGAGACTTTGTACTCTGTGATTTCTAATCTTTGAAATTTGTTGAGATGTATTTAATAACCTACCAAACTGTCTTATTTCCTGTGTGCTCTGTATCCACTTGACAAACAAAATAAAAGACAAAAATAGGTCTGTCTTCTAGTGTTGGGTAAAATTGGTTGATAATGTTCAAATCTCTGTGCCCTTTCCTGACCCTTTTTAAAAGGTTAGTTTGTCTTATCAGGTACTGAGAGAGAAGTGCCAGAAGTCCTCTAATATGATTGCAGATTTTTCTCTTTGCCTCTGGTTTTTTTTTTTTTTTTTGACTCATTTTACTTGGTTCTCTCTTTAGGTGTATACAGTTAAGATTTATGTCTTGGTGAGTTGACAACCCTTCCTTAAAGTGAGCAGTACTTTTCTTTATCTCTGGCAATATCTGTCTTCCCAAACTCTTCCTTGAACAACTTCCTTAGATTTGGTGCTTGCCCAGTGTATATCCTTTCATCCTTTGCTATTAGCTGTATTTGAACACATGAAATTTGTACATATAATTGGTTCTCCCTTTCTGCTTTATCTAGTCTGAAAGTCTTTATCTTTTAATTGAAGACTTTAGTTCATTTACATTTAATATAATTATTGAAGTGGCTCCATTTTAAGCTTACCACTTGTATTTTCTGTTTTTTCTTTTGTTTTATTTTAAGTTTATTTCTCTTATTATCTAGTCACCATTAGTATAATTTGTGTATTTTTAGTTTTCTGTTAACTTACTGCTATTAAAGTTTTTACTCTGTGTTGCTTAATATGCATCTTTTATGTATTTCAGTCTACCATGAATTTCTGTTGCAAACTATGATGTTGTGTAAAAACCTTACAGCAGTGCATTTCCCATTACTACCCTCCTATTTTTGTGCTATTATTTCTGTACAAATACAGCTATGTATGTTATGTACTCAACAAATTCGTGTTTTAGCTTTAAAGAGTAAATTAATTGTTAAAGGCAAGTAATAGATAACAGATAATTTGTGAAAGACCCTTTCAATTGAAATATATTTATTTCATCTTTTTTTTGGAAAGATACTTTCTTCAGCTACGGAATTCTAGGATGAGAAATTTCTTTCAGCATTGGAAAAAAATTGATTTTTTAAATCTTCTGGCTCATTTTTTCTGATGAAAATGTTGTGTCAGAACATTCTGATTGTTTTTCTTCTATATTTAATCTTTTTTCTCTGCTTTTGAATATTTCTCTTTACTACTGGTTTTTAGCAGTTTGGCTGTTTTGTGTTTATCTTTTCTAAAGTTCATTGAGTTTCTTTGATCAGTGGGTTTGTATTTTTTTATCAGATTAGGGGACTCTTTAAACATTCTTTCTTTACGTGTATTTCTTCCCTAATTATTCTTTCTTCCCCCCATACAAAGGCTTTCTTAGACATTTAATAGTGTTTCCAAGTCAACTGAAGCTTCACTTTCCAGCCTTGTTTTCTCTCAGCATTTCAGTTTGGGTGTATACTAATCCCTGTCTTCAAATTCACTCATCTTTTCTTCCACCTGTAGTAGTGAATCACTGTCAATTCCATTTGGCTTCTTTTTTTAATAGCTTTAATTTTTCTCATTATATTCCTGCTCTCCTTTGAGTATGTTTGTTAGAGCTGTGTTTAAGGTTCTTGTCTCTTAACCCATCATCTCTGTCATTTCTCTGTTTCAGGTGACTCATTTTTTTCTGGATTATTAATCACATTTTCCTACCTCACCTGAAAAACAATTGCTTGTTCTGTCCTGTACGGTGTGGATGCTGTGTTGTTGGCTGACTGGATTTGGTTCGTCTCCTTTGAAAAATGTTGCCTTTATTCTGAGAGACAGTTAGATTTACTTGCAGATAGGCTTGATACTCCAGAAGCTTGTTCTAAGCTCTGTTAGGGCAGGACTAAAACAGTTCTACTCTAAGGTGGTAGTAGCTCTTCAGAAGTGTGGCCTTTTGGGTTTCTGCTGAGTGTGTGATGTTTTCGGGAATCCTCTTGTAGCCAGTGAGAATTCAGATAGCTCTCAGTCTTGTGCTGCCTGTGAATCTTCTCCCAACCCACTCCTTCTGCTGTTTTCTTTTCTGCTTTGTGGAGACTCAGTCTGCAGAAATACAGTTTACTACTATTCAGCCAGCGACGTCAGGGGGCCCCTGCACATTTCTGGAATTCTTTCCTTGCTCAGTTCTTTTCTCTTTGCTAGTCTGCCCTGCAAATTCCAGCCACTCTGGGAGCTCTGACCTCTGATCACTGTCTCCTCAGTTCGTTGAGATGGTGTGCTTCCTCCACGTGCCACCTCTCTGTACCTTTGTCCTGGAGGTCTCTGAGCAGAGCACTGAGGTGATCAAGGGACCCACCTCATGTTTTCTGTTAGGAACTGCAGTTCTACTGCCTTTGGGAGTAATATTAAAAATCACGTAGAATCTTGGGAAATTTTAGACATAAGTAAGCAGGCGATGTGCCATGTATTGACCAAGGCCTGAAAATGGTTATTTCATCCCCTCTGAGATGCATACAACAAGAGGGAGGAGAGGGAGGGGAGCCAGGCTTGTACCAGTAGCTCCATCACGGCCGGAAGGGGAGGTTCTCTCTTACTTTTTTCACAGTAAAACCCATGAGGATTATCTCCTTAATTGACTTCCTGCGTTACATCTCTGTTCCTTCCCACCTCCAGCTTCTGAACACATGATTCCATTGGCCTCAAATTCACCCTCTTCTACCTTGTAGAGTTTCAGAGACAACCCCTTCCCCGAGCCTCTCAGTGAATTGATTGCTTTAAAAAAAAAAAAAAAAACTTACAGTTGAATATTTTTTGTCCCAGCTAAATTTTCAGCTTTTCTGAAGAGAAAGATGTGGTGCTGTGTTAATTTGTTATATACCTGTGTGTACATAACTCTTGTATTTGTCACAAGAAAGCCACCCAGGCTCTCTGGAGCTATTTCATTTTTACTGTAACCTCAGGTAGCATTGCCAGTGTGACCAGAAAACTGTTGAGTGACATGAGTTAGGACCTGTGAAGATCGTTCTGGCTCATTCCTGACCCACTCAGTGACCCTGAAGGGCTGCCCAGGCCTCTCTGAACTTAGGTGCCAGGAGAGGGTAGTGTGTCCGATAGCTCCATGGCTCGTGCTCTCGTTGAGCACCCATCCATCTTTGATGCACCCCAATAGTCCGTTCCTCTCCTGGTCATTTCTGCCTGGATTAACACATTCCACAGTTTCTGCCAGTGCTCAGTGGATGGGCCAGGCATTCAGTGAATGGTGCACCAAATAAGTGAACGGTGGAGCGGTCATAGATCAGAGGCCATACTCACTGTGGATGGTGATTATTTCTTGGATGGGAAGAAGCACCTGGACCAGTAGATGGTCATTTTGAGGAGGCATTAGGGAAACTTCCTGAGGAAGTGCTGTCTGCATTAGCATGTAGGGCCAGCAGTCAAGAATTTCAGGGAGGGATACCGCAGGCAGAGGGAGTTGTGTGTGCAAAGTCCACACCTTGAAAGAGAGTACCCCAGTAAAGCAGAAGCAAATCAGTGGCATGCCAGCTGATCACACCAAGTGCTTCATAGATACCACTAGGTCCCAATCGCAGGCAAAGAGGGAGCTCCCTTCTCAGGGAATGCCATGATTTTTACAGCAGGAATTGACTATGAATACATTGGATCCAGAGGAGACCTTAGAAATCCTTCGGTGGGGGGGTGGGACAGTCCTGAGGAAAGCACCGCTTGGGAACTTTCTGAACATGTGCCCAGGTCCCTGGAATGCATGGGGTGGGGTGGTCCAGGTCCCTGGAATGTGTGGGGTGGGGATGGGGAAGGGCTAAGGCCTCCTTGAACAGCTGGCAGACTGGAGCTCCTGTCTCCTCCCAGCACCAACTTCCTGTGGGGCTAATGGAAACTTATTAATCTGCCCTTGGCCTCGGTTTTCGTAGAAGCAGTACCAGCTGCAGCTTCTCATTTGTAGGGAGCAGTGTTCATTTGGGTGGCCCTGTGGCTTTCTGGGAGTATCGTAGAATCCCTGTGGGGCTGCCTGCTCAGCAAGGGCCCTCACACTGTCCTCAGTAGAAGGGTGGCTGGGGAAATTGAGGTCAGGAGAGGGAAATACACGGTCCGACACTGCAGAGGCCATAGATCACAGAGCCAGATTTAGAGGTGGGCTGGCCTAACTCTAGCCTCGGTAAGGTTCTGTGACAGTGAGGCTCCAGCCACACTCCCCAGACTGTTCCTTGCACAGGGGAACTGTGCAGAAATCAGAGATGGATTCTGATGCCAGTGCAATGTTGAGTGTAGGTTTATTCTCTGGTTAAAAATAAATGGAATACTGTTAGACACAGCATCCTTCCGGTTGGATTCGAGTCACTGAGGTCCTCAGCTCAGAAAGGAAAGGAAGGGGATTTTCCAGGTCCTGACTCAGAAGGCAAGGGTTCGGGATGAGGGTCTCGGGTGGCAAGGGATGGCATGTTCCCCTCAGACTGAGCCTTGGGATTCTTTCTGGGCTAGAATGAGACTTGCTTAAGTGAGCTGCACCTGCAAATTCCCTACCCCGCCTCTGGCCACCCTACAGGTGGAGTTATGCTCCGACAGGCCCTAGGTGCCATGGGGTTGTAAGCACAGGACCCTGATGGCTTCCCGTTTCTGCTGTTCATCACCTGTGTGGCCTGGACAAGGCCCTGCATCCTGCTTCTTTGGGCCAGTGCTTCCCTATCTGGGCCAGGAATTGGCAGAGGCGGATGTTTAGGGGTCCTCTCTTCTCAGACTCTGAAGCCGTGAGCGGAGTCTCTGCTGTCACAAGATAGGAGCTGTTCTGGTGGGTCACACAGCCACACAAGAGGCAGAAATCTGGAGCTAGGTTCTTTTGGGGGGCAGCTCAGTGCCGTGACCAGGCCCTGTGTACAGTGGTGCCCTCAGCACATTATTAATTCCTGTGATTTCTAGACTCCCCTTGTGAACAGTACCCAAGGAGTTCCTTCCCTGTGCCACCTAGTTCCTTGCTGCCCCTCCTCTTACATCTAATGTGGGAAGGGTTAAGTTTAGGAATTTGCCCTGTTGATGGTGGCTCCAGTCACCAGTCACCGTTGCCTGCCTAGACTTCTAGAGGTAGAAGCCAAGTCTACCCAATCAGTGATCTTAGCTTCTCCAGAGAATTCAGCTGAGGGAGGTAGGTGCCTGCGTTGTGTGACTCAAATCTTCCCCAATACCACGGGACAGCTGCATGTTCTTACGCTTACAGCAAAAGCACTGTTCCCTGAAAGCACTGGTACTACAGATTCCCCTCTCCTAAACCTCCCGCAACCCAGCCCATCCCCTTCCTGTCCACTTTCTGTCATTACCTCTGATCCAGCCTCCCTGTGGAGGAAAAGGACTCAGAAGCCAACATTATGAAAATGTTCTTGGACCTGAGGTAACAAACCCAGGTACCCTCAGTGTGGGCCACAGGCTGAGGTCTTAGATGCTCAGAGATCGGGCTGGTCAGGGTGACGGGTGACCTACAGGGAAAGCTGGCAGTCAAGGTTCCCTGAAGGAAAAGCTGGAAGGCTCTGGGTTCCCAGGCTTTGTGGGGAGGGAGCGAGAGTCCTGGCTGTCCATGGAAGAAGAGGTTGGGTAGAGATACCCCAACTCCAGCACAGGGGGCCTGTGGTCTGAGAGGCCGCTCATGCCCTCAGGGACTGAGAGCGTGACCCTCTCAGGTGCTGCCCCCGGGTGGGAGCCGCCGGAGGATCCAGACACGGGCTCCGAGTGCTCACATCCAGAGGTCACTCCATCTCCACGCTTCGTGGCAGCGAAGACACAGGCGAACCAGTCGGGGAAAAAAGCTCCGGCCTCCGTGGTCCGATGCACCACCCTCTTACACCGCACCCCTCCAGCCACCCAAACCCAGACGTTCCGCACTCCAAATTCAGGATCTCCAGCAAGCAAGGCGACCGCAGGTACCGATGGCTGGCATCACCCCACACTTCTGCACTCCCTGCCTTTTCTCCACTTGCCATCACTGTGCCTGGGTCATTGTTCCCCTGCAAGAGGCAGAGTGAAGGTCCCATGAAGCTCTGGGGTCACTCCTGCCTCTGGACCATGGCAAGCCACCTAACTTCTCTGAGCCAGGTTCTCTCATTCTAAGCCAGAGAGTTGTACATGATATGCAAATTTTTCTTTTAAGTAATAGAATAATATTTCCCCGCAAACTGTGGCCCTTTGTGAAAGCCTCTTTAATTTGGTCTTTACAAGGTCTAAAACCTTTTTATTGGAACATTGGAAGATCTTTTGTACAACTTGGTTTCTAGCTGACGTGGAAACATCGGATCTGGCTCGTAGGCCCATGCTCCTGCAGAGCAACAATTTACCGCCCACTGCAATTTAGCATGTGCCCCCAGTTTTCCACAGGTCCCACCACTCCCTGCTGCCTCTGTATCGCAGTGGCCCCGTGGCAGGTGTCCTTTGCCAATGTGATCACACTGTTGTCTGTGCACATCCAGCCTGGCTCATCCATTTGTGTCACCTGCTTGGACCCTCTTCGCATGATTTGCATCTTTCGCCTTCTAGAAAATCATTCTGAAAACTCATTTCAACACAGAATTGTCTCCACGAAGCAGTTGGTGGACCTGGAGCCCTGTGCTCTTGACCTTCACACCACAGAACACAGCCAGGAGACTGGCCCGGCAGGAGAGCAGAGGATGCTGGGTCCAGCATTTTGTGGGCCCGTGCAAAAAAACAGCTCTGGCTCGCAGAGGGTGAACCAGCAGCAAAACATCCCCAGTAGTCATGCGTGATGAGACCCCTGTGCATGGGCAGCCTGCCTGCATGTGTCGGGTATAGGCTGGAGTGCTGGTGCAGCGCTTGGAACCGTGGGCCTCTTGCTCACCCTCAGGGCCAAACCTCTCCATTAAATATGCCAGTGATTCAGCTGAGAGCTCAGGTGAATGAGCCACTCAGTTCATTTGGTGACTGGTAACCTGACCAGGTAATGAGCTGTGCTTACCTTGACTTTGCCTCAGGATGAGAATTTGGGGCCAAGATGTGGTCGTTTATGTTGGCTGTGCTCAGATCTCCCAAGAGGAGCCAGTGAGCCTTGAGGCCCGTAGTGTGCTGACTTGGAGCAGTTAAAATCAGTTAGAAGCAGACTGGTCCTCCCAGTCTCATTGGTGATCCACACTGGCTATCAGGAATGGTGGCTTTGAGACCCGATTCTGACTCTTGAGCTTTGTGGCCAAGAGGTTTTATGCCTGAAGCTTTTGCAGAGTGCTGCCGCAGGGACAGGTGTGGCATGTGTCAGTTGTTGGCCCTCATTGTCCCCTAGAGGCCTCCAGCAAGCTCGTGGGTAATGTCATGTCCCAGGCTGTCTCCATGGGACTTGGAAGACTAGTGATGGGTGTCACATCTGAACTGGCCAGCTGGGCAGGTCAGAGGGGGCCAGGCTGGGAGCAGGAATGAGCTGGGGCCATGAGGTTGTCCTGGGATGCATGGAAGTTCATGTGTGCATGTGAATGTGCCTGCGTGTGGGGCTTCACCTGTGGAGCACTCACCGGTGTTCATCCAGAGGCACATGTGGCAGGCAGGCTATTCAAACTTGGCATCATCAGCTAAGCAGTAAGAAACTCAGGGGAAAAGATGGCAACTTGGGCCAAGATCTCCCCCGATGTTGGTCCTTCGTCGGTGGACACCTGACCTCCTACAAATACGAGTATTAAGGTGGAAAAGGGAATTACTTCTTGCCCCCAGGGTGAAATCTCACTCCCTTTTTAGAGGGCTAAGAGTATGTCCAGACCGAGGAATTTGCCCGCTTCATTCTGTTCTCTGCTTTTCCGCTTGTAAAGAAGAGAATGACGGAGTAACCTCATAGGGATATCAGGAGGATTAGGGAGACCCTGGCCATAAAGTGTCTGAGCCTGTGCCTGCCACTTAACAAGCGCCCAGGAGTCAGACCCCTCCCCAGCAGAGAGCCAAGGGGCCTTCTTTGCTCAGTTTCTGATCTGCCTCAAGGTGCACAGCCCAAGCATCCTGCTGTCACACTGAGCAAAGCATTGTCCTTGTGATGTCAGCAGTAGCCCCTGCAGGAAGGAGGCTCCTTTGAGAGGTCTTGTCAGGGTGGGACCATGGAAGAGACCAAGCAGGCCTCTAAAAGCCGCTGCTGCCTTCCTTTCCAGCTCATCATCACGGTGAGCATCTGAATCCCAGAACCCAGGATTTGAGCACTCGCCCTTACTGGTAGAGTAGACCATTTAAGAGTGACATTTCCAAAAACAAGTTCCCAGAATCATCATTTCTTTGGGATATCACAGAATCTAATATTTCAAATGGGGCTCTGAGGGAAGCTCAGTGTGCTTGAGAAAGAATGGTTTTTAAAAAGTGAAATGAGTCTCTCCTTGGTCCTTTGATAGACTCTGAAAGTTGTTTCTCCTTCAGAAGAGGCTAGGTCCAGCCACACAGCCCCAGGGAACTTGTTCCCTGATGGCTTCTACTTCCTGGGTCACTTCAGTGTCCCTATGGTACCCAGAGCACCTTGGAAGGCTGGATTATCGTCCAGCTTGGATTTTCTGTTTCAGTACTTTATGCAGGTTGGAGTTGGGGGTGGAGTAAAACATTTGTGGTTTTTCCATTTGGCTGAACTCTGCACCACGGATTTCCAGAGAAAGGAAGGTGCCAGCTATTGAGCAGAGATGCCCAGAACTCACTCAGGGGGAGCCAGTTCCCCCACCCATCCCTGAGTGAGCTCTGACCCACCCCTGCCTCCCACAGTCTCTTGCTTTTACAGGTTGGAGGGCTGCCCTGGCTTTCTGAAACATGCCTTCTGTCCCAGTATGCCCTTTCTGCTGCCCAGGGGACTCCCAGTTTATGGAGCTGGAATCCAGTACCTGTCCTTCCTGCCATCAGAGCCACCACAAGGAAACATGCTGCTGTTACCCATGTTCCTTCGTGGGGCTGTGGCAACAAAATCTGACAATGGAAGTGGCTGCCCAGGAGCAGAGGATGGGAGACTGGCCAGGCCTGGCAGTGTAGCCGTGTGATCCCAGCACTCTGGGAGGCTGAGGCAGGAGGTTCACAAGTTCAAGCCCAAACTGGGCAACTTAGTGACTTAGCAAGACCCTGTCAGAAAATCAAAATTTAAAAAGCTGGGGATAGAACCTAATGTGAAGGTCCTGGATTGGATTCCCAGTTAAAAAAAAAACAAAACAAAACAAAAAACAAACGCACGCACGCACGCGCAATGGGAAGCCCAGGCCTGTGTGTTACCTGCCCACAGCTTGGACTTTATCTTTGGGGTCTCGGGAAGGTCAGCCTTAGCGAGGCCCTTCTCGGCCTTCTAGAGCCCCCTCAGTGTGTTAGTTAGTGCCCAGTATCCACCCATCCAGGGTGCCCCCTCTAAGACCATGTACTGACAACTCCCATGTTGTTTTTTCTGTCCTGTCCCCCACCCAGCAGAAAGCGCTTTCAGTCGGAGAGTGGAAGGCAAAGCACAAAACCACTTTGAAGAGACCAATAGCAGTTCACAGAACTCCAGCGGTGAGTGTGCCCGTGACAGGTGTCCTGTGCTGCAGCCACCACTGCCACCCACGGATCACAGTGGTGACCAGCAACCCGGGGACTGGGGTCTCCCCGATGCATGGTGGGTCTTATGGGGAAGAGGCTGGCGGGGATGCAGAGTAAGAGCAGGTGCAGGCAGAAGGTCGAGGGGACTTTTCTTCCAGCGATGCCCCTCTTTGGCTCCTCCATCCCTTCCCCATGGAGAGAGGAACTCCTTTCCCCGACCCGCAGCACCAACCCAGCCAGCCAGATTATTGGCCTGATGGAGCCATTGCTGTGATTCTAAGAAGGATCACAGACATTTCTTTCCAGGAGAGGCAAAGGGGGTGCAGTGAGAAGAGCCAGAGGCCCCACTGTTTCTTTGAACCTGGAACCTTGCAAGCAAAATTTCCCTCCTAGCACAGATCACTGCGTGAGGTTTCCTGGTGGTGTTTGGCGCCCCCTAATGGCTCCCTTGTGCAGAACCCTGGCCCAGAGCTCACTCAGCCTGGTAGAACTTGGGTGGCCACAGCAACCTCTCTCTGAGAGGCCAGCAAGCCAGTCTGCACAGTGACAACCAGGACAGAAGGGACAGGCCTTCTGCCACTGAGTTGTGTTCAGTAGGGTAAGGCCCTCATTTACTCTCTTGCATGGTTGAAGTCACCAAATGGTAAGTGTCGGTCTGTGTCAGCCGCTGTACTATGCGCTAGCTGGGTATAAACAGGTAGTGGACACAGCTCAGCCACCAGGGACTTTATGAACTAGCTAGCAGCAAACTTTGGGAAGGCTTCTGCCTACTTGTAGCAGTTCTAGCTTCGTACAAGTGTAGTTTTGAACCCAGCTTCACCACTTACCAGCTAGTGACTCACGCTAGTGTCTGGATTTGGCCTCTGCTGCAAGTGTCTTGAAGAAGGCAACACAGCCCAAGATGCCTGAAAGCCCACAGGCTACACACTCAGGTGTTAGAGTCCTTTGGTGGTGGTGGTTTGCGTTTCTTTGTTTTGCTTTATTTTTTTTAATTTTTATTTATTTATTTATTTGTTTTTTGTAAAAACAAGTGATGTTGCGCACCCTGAGGAAAGACGGAGTCTTAGACAACCAACGGGGATGGGGGTAGAGTCCCAGAAATGATGGAGTGATTTGCGTGAGGCTGCAGGGGAATCAGCCGCTTCGGGGACTAGAGCCGAGGTCTCCTGGTAGGCTGCAACCCGGCTCCTCTCCTGCCACCAGAGCAGACATTCGCAGTCAGGAAGGACGCCATCCATGGCTGCTGCTGCTGTCAGCAGCCACCATTTATTGAGCGCTTACTGTGTGCCTGGCATGTGTTCAGAGCTCTTTGTGTCTTATGTCCATCTTACCACACCGCCGTGGGGGTCAGTGTTATGTTGTCGTATGAGCAAACTGAGGGGCACGAGGGGTCCTGGACTCCCCCGACTGTAAGTGGCAGAGCAGGGACCTCCCACCCACTTCTTGTGGCCCCACTTTACTACTTGCTGTGTTTGGGACTCACCAAAGAAGTGCCTCTGGCTGAGTCAGGCAGGGTTTGGCGGGTACCTGTAAGCAGTAGTCTTCAGAATCACAGACCCTGCCCAGGCCTGCTCAGGTGACTAGTGCCAGCCATTCTCCTGTCTTGAAGTAAGTGACCACGTGTGGGCGCTTTCTCATTAGACTTCCTGTGCTTTCACACATCAAGGGCATCTTAGAGGGATGGGCCTGCCCGACCTTGCCCTGCCCAGTGGCCCCAGCGCCCAGAGGAAGCCCATATTCTCTGAAGGATGTGACCTCTGTGCCAACCCTGCAGTATCTCTCCCCTGCCCAAGTTTGTGGCAGGCCCTCCCGCTCTGTTGAAAACCCCAGCCAGCTCATTGGTTGCGAAGAGCAGTCATGAGAACCACACAACAGCAGACTGGAAGAGACTTAGCTAAACTGTTTCTCTTTTGCAGAAACTGCAAGTCCCCTGATTTTCAATCCTTTCCCTCTCCTGCAGAGTAAGTGAGGGTCTTGTGGGGGGCTGGAGAGGGCAAGGCAGGGCAGGGAGTGAACTCAGCTGGCCTCCCCAGGCACCTGACCTGGGCTGCAGACAGGCCTTGGCACCCCACCCCTTCAGCAGGCGCAGCAGCTACACAGCTGCGGCAGGACCAGGCCCAGGTGGATGGAGAGCGTTGACAGGGGAAGGGCAGAGCCCTACTCCAGCCAAGCCATACCTGGTGGTCGGAGAGCCGCAGGACACCTTTCCGAGTCCACGTCAGCTGTCCTTCTCCTCGTCCTTCCTCACTCTTCACTCCCCACTGCCTCTTCCTCTCTCGGAGCTCGTGACAGCTCTGGGGATGCAGACCCTGCAGTGCGGTCACGCCCTTCTCCCTTTCCTCCACGCCTTTCCCTGGCCTCTGGCCTCACTCATCTATCCCTCTTTTTTCCGGATTCGCTGACTTTCTCTACTACTTTCTTTTCCTTCTTCTTCCTTCCTGTTACTGCTCGTATGTCCGTCGCCTTGTTTTTGTTTATACATGTATTCATTTGTTCTCTCCGTGATCAGTGACCTCTTTTGGTCCCTTTGAAACCAATGGGACAAGGACACTGCCCTAAGAGAGCTCCTAGCCCGTGGATATCGTCCTCTCTGAGCCCTTCCCTGGTGCCCAGGACAGTGCCTGGCACCCAGTAAGCACTCAATAAACAACTGCTCCATGGAACTGGGTAGTCTCTCTGCATGTCTTGCTCTCTCCGGGTCTCCTTCCGCCCCCAGCGTCTCCCTTGCCGGTCTGGTGACAGGGGAGCAGACAGCTGGGCCCAGAGCCCCGAGTACAGAGACCTCCTGTGTGTGCTTGGGTTCCCACTTCCAAAACTGCCTGCCACCAACAGAAAGGTATTGGGGCTTGTGCCAGGCCTCATGTGCTGCCTCGTTCCCCTAGAACCTTACACCTGTGGAGCCTGTGGGATCCAGTTCCAGTTCTACAACAACCTGCTGGAGCACATGCAGTCACATGCAGGTAAGGGACCCGCCGACTGGGCAGGAGGTGCAGGTCAGGGCCCAGCTACTGGCCGTGAAGGCAGCTCCTCTCCTGTCCCCAGCCCTGCCCACCTTTGATCCTGCAAATGGGAGAGATGACCATAGGCCTCGTGGTTTCCTGGAAACTGATCACAGGACATGGACCATGCCTTCGAGGAACCCATATCAGTTCTAGCACAGCATGGTCGGCACCATGGGGATGCAGCACAGGCCATGTGGGAGCACTTACAGGGACAGAGTTGAGTAAGGCATCCTGGAGGTGGGAGCTCCTGAGCTGAGCCTGAAGGTCACCGGCTAGGAGCTGACCAAGAGAAGAGATGTGGAAGCAGGAACTGACTGTAGGTCAAGGTCAAGGTGAACAGAGGCAGAGCTGGGAGTGGAGAGACCCACAGCCCCCATGCATCCCGGGACAGTGTCTTGCACTGGGACAGTTTGTCCATAAAGCAGATCATGTCAGCATCGCCAGGGAGGCTGTTCAGGCAGATGTCTAGGTGCCACCCTGAGTTTCAAATGGTTATGTCTAGGGTGGGCCTAGGGTTGCTCTTCTGACCAGTCTTCAGGCAGGACTGGTGCTACTGGGCTGGACCCGGCTGAGGATCGCTGCTGTGGCACCCCAGCTCAGCAGGCCATCTAGCAACTGCCCTTCACGTGCTCTGCCACCGCAGGGCATGAATCTCCCTCCAAGCCTGTAAGGTCAGTTCCCAGCCTCCAGCTACAGGCTTTGGTCACAGCAGCGCCTACTTCTGGGCTGATTTCGGCTTCAGTCAGGGAGGTACTGATTGCCCTGACAGGTCAGTAACTCCAGATTCCCAGTGGTTTAGCACGCACAGCATCCACCTTGTCACGCATACTGCAGTCCGATGCAAGTGGCCTGACTGGGAGAGCTCGCCCACGGTTACCCAGGGGTCCTGTTCCATCTCCTTGTGGCTTCATCCTTCCTCCCTGGACCTTCGGGGTCTCTCTGGCTCTCTAGGGGTTGGGGGCTCACACTTCTTTACCACTTCAGGCCGTAAGTGACACATCAGTGGCAGAATTAGTCACGGGACCAGCCCAAAGCTGACATGAACCCAGGGTTGCTGCCCAGGAACAACCTCCCACTCTGCAGAAGTAAACATGAGTCTGGGAGTCTGGGCAGCGGGAAGTTAACTTCCTTCCACTTGTCCCTCAGAGCAGTCCTTGCGCGAGTGTCCAACCATGTCACTCGTCTGGGCGACACTGAGTGAAGAGAAACCGCCTCAGGCCACATATAAAATATCTAATGTAGCTAATGCATGTAAGTAATAAAAGCAACTTTTAAAAAGTTTTTATTATAACAGATTAGAAAAGAGAGCAAGTGGCCCCCAACGCCATGGGTTGGACTCACCTGCAAGGCATTAGAAATAAAATGCCTGGCTCTCCATAGCAGCCCGGTGGTCAACAGCTGCTCTCACTACCTGTTAGTGTTGCGTTATTGTTACTGTTCGTATCCCTGTGAGGTTTACAGAGCTCTCACGTACTCCTGGCTGCACTAACACAGGATGTTACAGCGCTAGTCTCTTACATGGTAGCTTCTGTTAGCGTTCCTTCTGTTCTTTCATGTATTCATTCAGCATATACTTACTGGGTAGTTACACATCATCTTTTGGTGGGGGGGGCCTATTATTTTTTTATTCATTCATTTATTGCCAGTGAGAATTGAATCCCAAGACTTTTTTTTGAGGCAGAGTCTTGCTAAGTTGCTTAAGCTGGCTAGATCTCTCTGCCTCACCCTCCCATAATACTGGGATTACAGGCCTGAGCCACTGGGCCCTGCCTGTTATTTTTTTATTTCTGGTGAACTCTTTAAAATCAGGACCAAGCTGAGTGGCAGCCAGGACGCTGGAGTTCCAGTTCTGCCCCATTGATGTGCCTCGGTACTCTGTCCCTGTCTCTAAAATGAGTACCCACCATCCCAGGCCTCTGGCGGCCCTCCTTGTGCCACATTTCCTGTATCTTCTGCCTCCCCCTTGACGTTGACCTTGCTCTCAACCAGGCCTCTTGCAGGAAGGCCTTGAGTGCCAACTTAAGGTGCTGAAGACCTGCCCCCAGGGGGAACCAGCAGCCTTGGGCTAGTGACAGTGGTAGTCTGACTGGGGACCACTGCCTGAGCATATCATTTAGTCTCCCCCTCTCTGAAGTGCTGGACACTCCACCTGTGCCACCCCTCCCCCACCTTCCGGAAGCTGAACCTAATTAGGGAAATGATAGGAAGCCAGTGTTTTCCCACCCCTCAACCAGTTGGAGCACAGAGGCCATTAAAATGCAAATCGAGGCTGAGACTTGGGGTGGACCCACCTCCCTGAGCATCTTGACTTGTTTCCCCCAGAGCTGTAGGTTGCTTTGTTCTGGTCCAGCGAGGCCAGAGAATGCAAGCAGCAATCCAGCCAAAAGCCGGGCCGAATCCCAGCCAGGCTGAATCGGGATTAAAGGATTGGCTCCGTGGAGAGAAATTAAGCGTCATGAGCTGCGCAGTTCACAGCACCGCTGATAAGGAGGATCAGCCTCAAGTAACACCAATCTCATTAAGAGGCTGCTGAATGGCACAGGCTAATTCACGCTAATAAACTTCTGTACTGTAGGAAAACACGTGTGTCCTGGCGGCAGTTCAGGAGCGCACGCTGGCAGTATTGATCCTGCCCATAGGTAGCTGCTGCGTCAGGGCCATGTCAGGTGCGGTGCTTACAGCTCACCTGTCCTGTCTCACCGGCTCGTCCCTACAAGCCCCATCACCTGTGGCCGTGTCTGCCCCCTTTACACTGGTGAAGAACTAAGGTTCCGAGAGCATAGCCACTGGCTGAAAGCCGCAACGCTTGTAAAAACTACCCAACATCACTAAAGCTCAGACTTGGTGCCAGGAGGTGTCCTAAGAGTTACTCACGTTTTCCCCATTTCATTCCCTGAACAACTCTAAGTAGCCCGTCCAGCGTTCTAAAATTACAGTGGTAATTAGACCAGAATTACGGCCCTCGCAGTGGTCTTTGGAGCCTGGTCACTCCACAGACACCATCCTGTGTCGACATGGGTGACCCTGGTAGACAGTCAGCAGAGATGACCCCCTCCAAGTTCGTCCCTTCCAGCCCCTTGTTAAATCGAGTCAGGAAGACCACAGCTGAGAGAGAGAGAACGCAGGACTTCACAGGCTCTAAGTGAGGCAGCTTACTGCTTTGGGAATTTAGGAGGCAGCATGGCCACACTTGGTGTCTAAGACCCTTCAAGCCACCGCCACTCTGGGCTTTGGTTTTCCCTTCTGTGAGGTGAGTTTAACAGTCCTCTTGCAGGCCTGGGTAAGGGTCACAAAGGTGGCATAGGCGAAGGTGAGGGCTGCCATGTGTTCCAGGACCCAACAAGAGCAGGTGCAGCTTTTCTGTCGCATCACAAGTGCAGGCTGAATATCTGCTGTCCAGAATGCTTGGGAATGGAAGCATTTCAGATTTCAAAATATTTTGAATTTGGGGATATTTGTGTATGCATCATGAGTTATCTTGGGAATGAGGGTCAGGTTGTAACACAAGATTTATTTATGCCTCATATACACCTTACATACATGGCCTGAAGGTAATTTCATACATTATTTTAACACACTTGTGTTTTGACTGCAACTGTCCCAGGAGGTCAGCTGAGCCATTTTCCACACGAGGTAGCATGTCAACACTGAAAATCTTTCGGATTTTGCATTCCTAGTTTTGCATTAGGAAAGCCCAATCTGTATCTGCTTCTCCTCCCTGCAAGATTCTAGTTCTGAAAAACCTCTCTGACTCCAGCTTGGCATTTGGCTCCGCACAGGTATCCGCGGGGCAGTGACATACAGCACAACTCAGTTCAATTCAGTCACAGAGCTTTTACCATGAATGTCATTTTATCACAAGTGTTGTCGGTGGGATGTGGATGAGAACAATTTTTAAAAATCAGGGAATACTAAACCTCGTTATACTGGGTTGAAAAAATCTCATCACCAGCCCCTGCCTCTTGGGATGGAGAAGGGAACACTGGGGCCCAGAGGGTTGAAATGAGTAAATGTCACTCCCACAGCCGATCTCGGTTCACATCCAGGCATTCATGTCCTTGTGCTCTGGTAGAACGACTAACCTAAAAGGCGCTGTTTCTCATGTTATAATGTATGGTCTCTGTCTTGGTTACTTTCTTGTCGCTGTGACTCAATACCCGGCGTCCACGACTTAGGGAGGAAAGATTTATTGTAGCTTACGGTTTCAGAAGGTCTCCGTCCATTCATGGATGGGTGGCTTGAAAATGGTGGAATCAACTGGTGGGGCCACAACTGGAGCCAGAACCGAAGTTCTAGGGACAGAGATCCTTAGAGCATGGTGGAACAGAGAGACTGGAAGGAAGGACGGAACCAGCACATGTCCCTCCAGGTCAAGCCTTAAGCATCCACCCCTTCCAGCCAGGACCCACCTCCCAACAGTACACAGTATCCATAGGAACATGAGGCTTTTGGGGGACGCTCCAGATCCAAACCACCATCATCTGTCTTTTAAGAGAAACATAATCTCTGCATAGGGAAAGTGCTCAGAAGTTAGAAAATGAAGAGTCATCTGCATTCTCACCGTTCAAGCTAACCACCACTACCAGTTAAATGAGTTTTTTTTTTACTAGCACAATCTCTTAAAATCAGATTTGTTGGGGTGTAATTTACATAAATAAGGCTTATTAGTTTTAAGTGTACAGCTTGGTGGGTTTTGACACATGTATACAGTTGTTGAACTACCATCACAATCAAAAAATGTAATTTTCCCTTCAACCCAAAGAGTTCCTTCATGTCCCTTTGTGACCGGCCATTCCCTTTCCCCTGCTGGTAACACTGATTATTTTCTCTCACTTCTGTTTTGCCCGGAACTATATGTATCTGGAGCTAGTTGGTATTTAGTCATCTGTGTCTGCTCCCTTCTCCCTTAGCACAATTTGATATTTATCCTTGTTCTAGGTGATCAGTAATTCTTTTGTATTGAGAATAGTCTTCTGCTGTATAGATAGTTTGTTTATTCACCAGTTGATGGAAATGTAGGTCTGTGATTTCTGTTTATTATGGATAAATGTCACAGATGTGTGTTTTTCACCCACGTAGTTATATACCTAGGGGAGGAAATGCTGGATCATAGGGTAACTATGTTTAGCTGTTTGAAGAGTTGCCAGACCATTTCCTAAAGTTCCTGAGCTATCATTCCCACCAGCAGTGTTTAAGGATTCTGATTTCTGCACATTTTTGCCAACACTTTTAATTGTCTTACTTCTTGATTTTAACCATCCTAATGATGCAAAGTGACATTTTATCATGGTTTTGGTTTGCATTTCTCTGCTGCCTGTTGATGTTGAGCATTGCTTCTTTGGCTGTAGGCCATTTGTGTGTCTTCTTTGAAGAAATTCAGATCCTTTCCCCGTTGTTAGTTGTTTTTATTTTCATCTTTTTATTGGAGTGTAAGAATACTTTGTATACACTAGATACGAGAACCCTATAGATTATGCTTTGAAAACATTTCTCCCATTTTATGGGCTGTCTCTTTACTTTCTTGAAGGTGACCTTTGAATTGAAAGGTTTTTACTTGTGACACTTTTTCTTTTCGTTGTTTGTGTATTTGTTGCAGAGACTTTAACTCCTGTGTTTTCTTAGAAGTTTTATAATATAGTTCTTCCAGTTTGTATTCCATTTTGAGTTAATTTTTGTATGTTGTGTGAGGTAAGAGTCGAACCTCTATCTTTACATGTGGGCACACAATTGTCCCAGTGACATTTATTAAAAATTCTATTTTTCCTCCTCTTGAATTAAACTGGTATCCATAATATATATATAATCAGTGCTTCTTTTGGCATTATCAGTGTACTCGTCCTGTATGTCATCACTTGTGCTGATGCCATACTGTTTTGGAACTATAGCTTTGCAGTAGTTTTGAAATCAGGAAGTATAATCTCTCCTGTGTTTACTTTTTTAAAATTATTTTGGCTATCCACATTTTCTTAGTTATTTTTTTGGTGCTATGACTCAATACCTGATGTCCATAACTTTAGGGAGGACAGACTTATTTTAGCTCACCATTTCAGAAGGTCACAATCTGTTCACGGGTGACCAGCAACTGTGGAAGCACATGTTGGAGGTAGAGGACGAGGCAGCTTCTCATGGCATTGCACACAGGAAGCCACGTCCAGAAGGAAGGGGGGAAGTAGCATGTACCCTTCCAGGTCCTGTCTCAGTGATCTGCCCCTCCGAGGCTTGAGCTCTTAATCCTCCAAGCGCCTGTAATCTATAATCTACCATACACCTGTCTTCCACCACATACCTATAATCCGTCATATACCTATAATCCACCATATACCCATAATCCTCCCCTGAAGACTAGGCCCCCATCTCCTAACAGCACGTGGTTCCATAGATAACTCATCACATCCAAATACATGGGACTTTAGGGAAACACTCCAGATCCAAACCACAATAAGCATGCCTTTGATTTCAATATGAATTTTAGGATCTGCTTATCAGTTTCTGTTTGAAAATGAGATTTTGATAAGGATTGTGTTCAAACTAGAGCAGCCTAGGGAATACAAGCATTTTAACAATCTTATGTCTTCCTGTCCATGGACTTGGAATATCTTTCTATTCATTTAAATCTTATTTGAGTTTTTTCAATGGTGTTTCTACAATAGTTTTCAGTTTACATTTCATGCATTTCTTTTCCAATTTTAATCTTAAGTACTTTATTAGTTTGGAAGCTATTATAAATGGAATTGCATCCTTCATTTAATGTTTTAGATTGCTTATTGTTAGTGTAGACAGATACAGTTTTTCAATATTGATCTTTTATCTTGCAACCTTGCTAGACTTGTTCATTAATTCTAAGAGTTTTGTGGGTGTTGGGATTCTATATTGATCATGTCGTCTGTAAATACAGATAATTTTGCTTCTTTCTCTGGACTTGTTTTTCTAATTGCTGTGCTTAGAATTTCTATGCTCAATGATATATGTTGACAAAAGAGATGACAATAAATATTATTGTCTAGTACCTAATCTTAGGTGCAAAGCTTGTAATGTTTTACCATTAAGCGTGATGTTGACTGTGGTTTATTATATTCTCTTTAGTGTTTTCGAAAAGTTCATTTCAGTTCCTCATATGTTAAGTGCTTTTGTTATAAAAGGGTGCCAGATATTGTGAAATGGTTTGTCTGAGTAAGTGAGATGATCATATTTAGTTATCTTACTAATATGGCATGTTATGTTCATTTTTGTCTGTTGAATCAACTGTGTATTCCTAAAATAAGTTCCCTTTGGACATGGTGTAGAATCATTTATAGGTGTTTCTGGGTTTATCTGAAAATACTTGTTATTTTGTTGAGAAAGTTTATATCTTTATTCTTAGTTTATAGTCAATAGTTTCTCTTCTTTTGATTTCTGTAGCTGGTTTTTATATTAGAGTAATATTTATTAAAATGAGTTGGAAAGCAGCCTTTTGTGGAGTTTTTGGTGGGGAATTTTATTACTTACTCAGTCTTATTCTGTCTAGATTTTCCACTTCTTGAATCATTTTCTTGACTTACCTATCTAGGAGTCAGTCTGTTTCATCCAGGTGATCTAATTGATTGGAATATTATTATTGCTCGTAGTATTTCCTTACAAACCTTTTATTTCTTTAAGGATCAGTAAGGGTTTCTTTAAGGATCTTTAAGGGTTTCTTTAAATATCCTTTATTGGGTTGAGGAAGTTTCCTTTTCTTCTGGTTTGCTGAGAGCTTGCATCATGAACAAATGTTGAGTTTTATCGTGTTTTAATGTGTATTAGTATTTGCTATGGTGATTTTTAAATGTTTTCCCTCAGTATAGGAATTACACTGACATATTTTTAAATATTAACTCTGGTTTATATTCCATTTACTATAATGTGTTGTTCTTTTACATATTGCTATATTTATTTACTTACTTACTTATTTATTTATTTATTTATTTATATTGTGTTACATGTTCATGAGTAAATTGATTACATATAGCTTGGGGAATTGGTGTGTATACATTCTGCTTTTTTTTTTTCCTCCTTTTTGCTGATTTTTTCTGGTGATAGGAACCAAACCCAGGGACCTCACACATGTTAGGTGAGCCCTTACCCAGACTAAACTACCTCTTCTCTTTTCTAGAAGAATTTGTTTTTTGGTTTTTTCTTTAATTATTTAGTCACATTTACCAGTGAATTCTTCTGAGCCTAGAAGTTTCTTTGCGGGAAGTTACTTAGCTGTGAATTCAATTTCTTTAATAGGTACAGGGTTCTTGCAGGTTGGCTTTTTCTTCTGAAGTAAACTGTATTTCTTTATGTCGGTAAAGTTGTTTTCTCTCATCTAAGTTGTTGAATTTATTGGCAAGAATTTTAGAGTAATTTTTGGTCCCTTTAATATCTGTGGCCTCTAAAAGAAAAATCTTTTCATTCCCGATCCTTATTATTTATGTCCTGGGGCTGAAGCTTATCAGTTTTATTGATTTTTTTTAAGAATCAAGTTTTCATTGATTTTTCCTTATTTACCCACTTTGTATTTCATTCATTTCTGCTTTTATCCATTCTGTTTTCTTTTTTCACCTTAGTTTAGACTTAAGTTTTATTTATATCTCTTTTTTCTTTCTTTCTTTTTGAGAGTGTCTCATTGTATTTCTTAGATTGATCTGAAACACTCAGAGCTCAAAGTGGTCCTCCCACCTTAGCTTCTCAGATAACTAAGACTACAGGCGTGTGCCACCATACCCAGCCTAATTAGACTTCTTGAAGTTGAAGCTTATGACATTGATTTTAAGCATTTTTATGATACTTCATGCTACAAATAAATCCTGGTTTAGATACATACTACAAATTTTGAAATGTTATTTGCATTAAGTCAAAGAGAACTGATTTTTCCTGTGGCAAAGGAATTATTTAAAAGTGTAACATTTAATATTCAGTAATTGAAATGTTTCCAAAATATCTTTTTGCTATTGACTTATAATTCAGTTCTGTTATGGTCAGAGGCCATACTTTGTATCTGTCCAGGATGCCATACCACAAGATTATGATGAGACCACTATTCACCATTTTTATGACCTTCTCTCCAGTGATTAGAGAGAAATAGGGTCAGTCATCACTTTAGGGGTGAGTTCATTAAATGTTTTATGAAATGTAGTAGTCCAGTTTTTAAGCCCAGAACTTCATATGACATGCAAATGATGCTCTAAATATCCAAATGGCCCTTGTCAGAAAGAAGTTACCCACCCCTGCTTGATTTAGGTATTTTTCTGCCCAACCTGTTTCTGTGAATTCTGTGATATGTGTATTAGACTACTTGATCTTGCTGTCTCTGTTCCTTTGTGTCCAGCCTTAGATTTACTGGTGTAGAAAGTTGAAATTTCGAGTTAATAATTGTATATTTATATATTTTTTCACGCCTCTGTTTTTGCTTCCTATATCCTAAAACACTGTTTTCAGATACATCTGCATGTAAGATTATTATGCATTCTTGGTAATTTGACTCTTTATCCTTATGTTGGGTATCTTATGTTGTTTTCTCTAGTAATATTCATTATTCTAAGGTCTAGTTTTCTGTAATAATGTAACACACATAACCAGCTGTCTTAATTATGTTTTGTTGCTGTGACTCAAAACCTGACATCCACAAATTTAGGGAAAGAAAAGTTTATTTTCAGTTACAATTTAGGAAGGTCACAGGGGCGGCCAGCAACAGTGGAAGTACATGGCAGGGCAGAGGTGGAGGCAACGCCTATCCTCACAACAGCAGGAACAGGAAGCCAAGTCAGGGCAAATTGAGTCTCGTCCCCCAAGGGACAGGAAGGAAGCAGCTTATATATCCTTCCAGGTCTCATCCCACTGGTCAGACCTTCCTGGACCCAGGTGTGGAAGGTGTGACACACCCCCCACTACACACCAATAATCCAATACATGCCTGTAATCCAATTTACAAGCCTGTAATCCACCCCTCCAGACTAGGCCCCGATCTTCCAATGGCACATGGTTCCATAGACAATCTATAACACTCAAATACATGAGACTTTTGGGGACATTCCAGATCCAAACCACAATACCAGCTTTCTTTTTATTATTCTGTCCATGGTATATACTTACTCAACCTAATACTGTTATCCTGTCTCAGTTGTTCTATTCACGTAAGTTTTTTATGGAAAACATATTGCTTGGTCTTGGTGTTTTTTTAGTTCTCTGACTTCTCTGTGAAATTTAGAGGTATTGGCATTTAATGTAATTTCAAGATTGTTGGGTGTCAATCTGCCAACTTCGTACTTGCTTGCCATTTTTATCTCCTTCGTTCTTTGTCATTCTTCATCTTTTTCTACCTTATTTCATATTAAGAACTTTTTAGGACTGTTTTTGTCATCACAGTTTTCTTACCTTGCTATAATTTTATAGTTTATTTAGATGTTGAGTTATGTATTTTGAATTGATCATAGTGTACCTTCAAATAACATTGACCTGCTTTTCATATTTTGTGAGAATCTTTCAGCAATGTCTTCTAATTCCCCCTCCTGATCTTCTTGATAATGTTGTCACACAGTTGTTTTTACGTGTAATTGCCATAGTCCATTGTAACTATTTTCCAGTGAGCAACCAGTTATACCTTAAAGGCTGTAAAAAAAAAGAGGGGAAGATTTTTCTGTTGTTTACCCATCCAATTACAATTTCTAGCAATTTTTACTTCTTAAGCTCTCAATTCTTATTTGATGTCTTTTTTGTTTTTTAGACCTAAAGAACTTCCATTAGTATTTTTATAGTGGAAATCCAGTTTTGTGAAAATTTTCTTGAAAGAGTCATTATCATCGTCTGTGAAGCAGTGTTGTCACTGGGCGTAGAATTCTAGGTTGACTTTTACAATACTTTGTTCTCTTGCCTTCTAGTTTACAGTTTCTGATGAGAAGTCTGTTGTCACTCTTGTTCCTCTGTGGATTACTTTCCTTTCTTCTTTTAAGATTGCCTTCCTTTTCAGCATTTGGATTCTGATGTGATGCAGAGACACATTGAGCGTTTGAATCTTTGTTGATCTTTTTCAATGAATCTGAAATATTTCTGACCATTTCTTTAAGTACTTTTGCTATTCTTTTCTCAGATTTCATGTAAGTGTGGCGTGCGTGTGCGTGTGCGTGTGTGTGTGTGTGTGTGTGTGTGTGTGCGTGTGTGTGTTAAATGGTCTGATATTTTTCAGTCTCTGTTCATATTTTTTTCCTGCCTTTTGCGTTCTCTGTATTTTTAGGTCAGGTAGTTAGCTCTGTCTCCAAGTTTGCTGATCCTTTTTTCTATGGCATCTAATCTCCTTTTATCCTATATGGTATATATTTTATCTATGCTCTCTTTCTGTTTTACACTTTAGTTCTGCTTGTGTCGGTTAGGTCTAGTTTGGAGCATTTTTCCATTTTTCATTTTTCTCCTTATAATGTTCATGTTTTCTATCTTTGAGCATAATCGTGATACTTAACAACAGCTGGTTTTAAGGTCCTTACTGGTTGATCCCTGTCATTTCCAGTTCTGATTCTGTCAGTTAGTTTTTCTCCTGGTTACACTTTCCTACTACCAATTGGATACTTGCCTTAGTTACTTTTGGTTGCTGTGGCTCAATACCCGACACCCACAAATTTAGGGGAGGAAAGGTGTCTTTTTACTCACAGAAAGTCATAGTCCACTGAGGGGCAGCCAGCAGCAATGGAAGTACATGGCAGAGGCAGAGGTGGAGGCAGCTTCTCACAACATCACAAACAGGAAGCCAAATCCCATCAGTCCAGTTTCTTCCCCGGAGAAAAAAGCTGTAACAATCTTTCTTTTTCCTTCCTTTTATATAGTTTGAATTCCCAGTTGGAGCTCCCACATCCATATGGGTGTTCTTCCCTCATTTGCTGGCCGAAAAAAAAAAAAAACACACTCTAATCCAGGCTGGTTCCTAATTGCCTAATCTAGGTTTAATTCCCAAACCCCAATCCAGGCGTGGTTCCTGATTACCTCGAGTTGACATAATCTCTCCAACAGTTGCAATACTGTATATTGTGAATTTTATGCTGCGGGGTGCTGATTTCACCGTATTTCTTCAAAGGTTATTGCACTCTGTCTGTCTGCAGTATAGTTAGGATCACCTTTATACGTGTGAGGCCTGCTCGCAAGATAACAGGGCAAGTGTGGGCAGCCCTTGGTCTATGGGAACTTTAGTTTCCCATCTGTGAAGGAGACTGTGCCTGCCCAGTTCCTCACAGGTTGACGTCTACATCCCAGCCCTGTTGCCATTTTCTGTCTGATCTTGGGCGAGGCTTTTTTGTATCTAGACCTTGGTGTCCTCATCTTAGAGTGAAGGATTTGGTGAGTTAGTACTTTGTAACATGTGGGCAGGGCTCTGGCTTTGTGCATTTAATGAAATTTCTTGTAAGTACTGAAAAGGCAAAATGTACACTTTAAAGAAGTGAGAGGAGACAGGGTACTTTCGATCATTTGGGATGTAACTGGCAACGTCCTAGTTCCCACCGTGACTTCAGACCTGCAGCTTTACAGTCATGCATAGACATGGATGCATGGCCCAGCTCTGGATGCAGTGGCTCCACCGACGGCGCTCCCTCTGTCCCAGACACCATGCTCAATAATTTATATTGTCTTATCATCTGTCCAGCGGTGGTATGCTGGTCATTGGTGTCCTCCTTTCTCCCGATGTTGAAGCTAAGGCTTGCTGAGCACAAGTTATGTAAAGAAGAACTAGGATTTAACACATACCTGGGTCCCAACAGTGCCATTTCCCGTGTACCTGCATGCTAGCTCTTGTCTTGTTTGTCCAGCCAGCCTCCTACCCTGCAGTGTAACACACTGTTCCCGTTGTGCCCACAGCTGACAGTGAAAACAACATCACCTCCAACCAGTCCCGATCCCCACCTGCAGTTGTGGAAGAGAAGTGGAAGCCTCAGGCGCAGAGGAACAGTGCCAACAACAGTAGGTCTCCACAGTGGGGCCCGAGGGTACACGGAGATTCTGCCAGCCCGCCATTCCTGCCACCTGCACCTCCTGTGGTTTGGTTTCCAAAGCACACTTGCACTGAAGGCTTGATTTTCAGGGATTCTTAACTCACAAGATGATTGGGAGGAGGCCCAGGGAGAGGAGATGACTTTTTTATGGTCCAAGGATGCCAATTAGTGCCAGAATCAGAACTATTAATAGACTCCATCTCTCCATGATTTTTTTTTAGCTTTCTTTCCTGACACCCACCCCTTTTATTTTATTCATTAGAAATCTCTGTCTTAATGGTGATTTCTGTGTTAAAGAACAGGTTATACTAATTGTTTTCAGAGGTCTGAGGGAATGATAGGTAACAGTGGATATGTTGCATGTAAACCATACTGTTTGATCCCATGCCTATGGCAGGCATTATTAGCCGATCACAGAACTTCATCCCTATGAGACCCATGTTGTATTAAAAGTAGCCAGCACCACCCGTTTGTGTGCAAGATGAAATCAACTTGCCATGCCTAATCGTAGATACTTACAATGTCAGGCTGCTGCCCAGCCAAGCAGCCTGGAATAGCAGTATTAATCACATCTCTCTATGTCCCCTGCCAGCCACAAGCAGTGGTTTAACATCCAACAGCATGATACCTGAGAAGGAGCGGCAGAACATCGCAGAGCGGCTGTTGCGGGTCATGTGTGCCGACCTGGGTGCGCTGAGCGTGGTCAGTGGGAAGGAGTTCCTCAAGTTGGCCCAGACGTTGGTGGACAGCGGTGCCCGTTACGGGGCCTTCTCGGTCACTGAGATCCTGGGCAATTTCAACACACTGGCACTAAAGCACCTGCCTCGCATGTACAACCAGGTGAAGGTGAAGGTCACGTGTGCCTTGGGCAGCAATGCCTGCCTGGGCATCGGTGTCACCTGCCACTCGCAGAGCGTGGGCCCCGACTCCTGCTACATACTCACAGCTTACCAGGCCGAGGGGAACCACATCAAGAGCTACGTGCTGGGCGTGAAGGGCGCGGACATTCGAGACAGTGGTGACTTGGTACACCACTGGGTGCAGAACGTGCTGTCAGAGTTCGTGATGTCGGAGATCAGGACAGTGTACGTGACCGACTGCCGGGTGAGCGCGTCCGCCTTCTCTAAGGCTGGCATGTGCCTTCGCTGCTCAGCCTGTGCCTTGAACTCAGTGGTGCAGAGTGTGCTAAGCAAGCGGACGCTGCAGGCCCGCAGCATGCATGAGGTCATCGAGCTGCTCAACGTGTGTGAGGACCTGGCGGGCTCCACGGGCCTGGCCAAGGAGACCTTTGGGTCGCTCGAGGAGACGTCGCCGCCGCCCTGCTGGAACTCAGTGACCGACTCGCTGCTGCTGGTGCATGAGCGCTACGAGCAGATCTGTGAGTTCTACAGCCGGGCCAAGAAGATGAACCTCATCCAGAGCCTCAACAAGCACCTGCTCAGCAACCTGGCGGCCATCCTGACGCCGGTGAAGCAGGCCGTCATCGAGCTGAGCAACGAGAGCCAGCCCACCCTCCAGCTGGTGCTGCCCACGTACGTCCGCCTGGAGAAGCTCTTCACTGCCAAGGCCAACGACGCGGGCACCGTCAGCAAGCTGTGCCACCTCTTCCTGGAGGCGCTCAAGGAGAACTTCAAGGTGCACCCGGCCCACAAGGTAGCCATGATCCTGGACCCCCAGCAGAAGCTGCGGCCCGTGCCACCCTACCAGCACGAGGAGATCATCGGCAAGGTGTGTGAGCTCATCAACGAGGTGAAGGAGTCCTGGGCCGAGGAGGCCGACTTCGAGCCCGCAGCCAAGAAGCCCCGCACCACCGCCAGTGAGCACCCCGCAGCTCAGGAGGAGGATCGTCTGGGCAAGAACGAAGTGTATGATTACCTGCAGGAGCCCCTCTTCCAGGCTACCCCCGATCTCTTCCAGTACTGGTCGTGCGTGACCCAAAAGCACACAAAACTAGCCAAGCTCGCCTTCTGGCTCCTGGCGGTTCCGGCCGTGGGGGCAAGAAGTGGGTGTGTAAATATGTGTGAACAAGCACTTCTCATCAAAAGGAGGCGACTGCTCAGTCCAGAAGACATGAACAAACTCATGTTTCTGAAATCCAACATGCTTTAAGAGGTGACTTTAGAAAAGAAAAAGACAAAAAAGAGAACCTTAGAAAACACACACACACACAACACTGTCACAAAGAAAAGGAATTTAAGTTCTAAACACTGTGGACCTCATTGTAAATGCCCCCTGGAAACTTAAGTGCTTTTTTTTTCCGTGTGTGTGTGTGCATGTGTGTCCACATCCACACGTGTGTGCACGTGTTCAAACATGTGCGCCATGGGTGCAGGGAGCTTTGTGCTCATCTACATGGCCAGAGAAGCTTCCACACACACGCACACACACACAACCCTGGTGCATGTACCCACGCCTGCTCGCCGGCGTGTGTGCATTGGGCTGGGCATGTCAGGAAAGCCAAGTGACTGGGAAAGACAGAGAAGTGTCACCTTTTCTCGGGAAGGGGCTGTAAAAGACTCCGTTTTCAGGTGTGCAGATTGGGAGAAACTGATGTCGTGAAATGTTCAGGCAGCTGAGATCTGAAGTGACTTGACACTCCCCTTCCTCCCGCCCTCCCTCCCCTCAGGCACCCCCCCACCCCTGACCCCACCGACCCCACAGTGCCACTCCCTGCCCCAGCTGCTCTGCGTGGATTCCCCAAACTGCATCTGATGGACAGTTTCTGCACTGGACTTTGTTTCTTGTTCACCTTCAGGGCATTGAGCTGCTGCCTTTGAATCACCCATGGGTGTCCCTGGGCAGCCGCCTTAGAAACACACCTATCTATCTCCCCAAATCAGGAAAGGAGACTTTAAGAATATAAAGCTAACATTTTGCTTTTTTAATATAAGAGAGAAAAAAGAGACTTTTTTTCAGAGAAGAATAGATAACTGTCTCCACTCAGTAATTTTTTCCTGACATTTTAGCAGCTTTTACCTTATTTGAGGGTTTGTTTTATTTTTATCAAATTTGATTTAGACTCTGCTAGGAGGCACTGAATGTCTGTAACTTATGTTCTGGAGTTTTTTGTTTTGTTTTTTGGGTTTTTTTTTTTTTTGGACTCAACCTTTTTGTTCCTCCAGTCACACTGTAAACTAGCTAGCTCATCTCAGTGGTATATTCAGTATCTTAAGGTTCTTACCAGCCTTCCCCTTACAGTCCAGTTTTCCCATTTGCAGCAAGCCAGGACCAAAGTTGCGGCTGTGCTGCCTGGAGACCAGGGTTGGGGGAGGAGTCACGGGTTTGTTTGGTGGAAGCCATAGGGGGCAGCACGTGGCTTGGGGTTCTCCTGAATGTAAGCAGAAGAGCCACCTCTTTCTTTGCTGTCTGGTACCGTGAGTGACTGGCTTCTGTACCTAGAGTGCTTTCCGCCTCTCCTCACATCCCCAGCCCTCTGGTCCCAAGAGGGCTCCTGAGTTAATCCATATTCTCATCCACCACACCCCAGTCTCATAAGTCTCTTCTCCCTAGTGGGGTTCCGGTGGCCGGAAGCCCTCAGGGGTCCCCACAGGCACCTCCCATGCCCAACCAGGACAGTAATTGAGCACTGTGCCTTGTGGGCTGAACAGGTGGTGTTCTGACTGAGGGTGGACGCACTCAACTTGATGCTGTGACAAGGGTCCTTAGGCCTCTCCCCATCCCCCAGCCATGAGCAGCTGAGGTTTTGCTAAGCTAAACCCTGCTCTGTACACAGATCAGCAGTCAACCCCACTCCATCTCTGTGAATAATGAGCTGGTGGTGCCCCCCACCCTCATCCCTCCTCCTGGCGGTGGGGCAGGGATAATTGCCGGGGCACCTTTCATCATCCTGGGAGTTGGCTAAATGGACCCTCCTCCCCCAGTAATAAAGCATTACTCAACTGCGAGATACCTCGACTACACAAAGCACTGTACCACAGCCCTTTCCCCTGGGGCCCTGGCAGGAGGGGAGTAAAGTCGGTTTTAAACTCAACAAGGCTTAAGAAGCATGACTGTGGGCCCAGACTGTCTTTGGAGGCCAAGCCTGCACACTTCACCTCATGAAAACTAACCCAGCGGTCGCTTGCAGAGTCTTGGACATACTGAAATGGATTAAAATTGGCCATTTCTGCATTCACTCCAGCAAGCCATGGTCTCAGGAACCACCACACTGGCTCCTCTCCTGGGGAAGTTCTAGATATTTTCTACATATCTCCAACTCGAGTCCTGTTATCAGAAGAGCCTCCGTCCACCCTGGAACAGAAGTGAGGAGAATCCAGATCGAATATTGCTTCATAGAGAGTATGGAACATGGACAGACTTTTGGCTGGATCTTTGGGCATTCTGGAAGGTCAGGATTTGAGTTGCTGAAGATTGACATATACTTTGCCTGATTGCTGGAGATGAGGCCACAGCCTGGCACTTTTGGCAACACTGGAAGGACAGGAGCTGCCCATTTGGGAGGTCAGTGAAAGCAGAACCCTGAAGCCCATTTTTCCTGGCAACAATTGTGCTCATGAGGCCATTCCTGGGCAGAATCATCAGACATGCCCAGCTGTGCAGGGAGAGCTTGCTGTCCAGAATAAATATTAGAGCAAGTCATACTGAACTTGAATCATCTGCAGTTAGATTGTCACCTCCAATAATTCCATTCTTCTTTTGTACCTCAGTTCAATACTTAGGGCTTAGCATGTCTCTGCACATTTGACCTGAATGCTACCAAGTCCTCAGAAAGCGGTTTCCTGGAGCTGCCTACTGTTGACCAGGCAGGCAGTCCTTTCTCCCTTGTGACCTCTGGTTCCCCAGAAACTAGTGTTGCCAACGGGAAGGGCTACACCAGGAGCCCCTCAGCCTACCTTCTGGAGCAGGCCTTTTCCATAGTGCAAATCCTGCAGTGACAAACAGCATAATAAAAACCCAAAGATCTCGCAGGCCTAGCCACCAACCCCGATTTCCAGCAATATCCACCTTACCAAATTCTAGCTCAGCCAAAGGATTGAGACGGGCTCTTCCAGTTCACCTCCTGGTACCTGGCCTGGCCTCGACCTTCAGGATTTTACTGCCTCCTAAGTTCTGTGACCACTGTAGGTCTTCTCCCCAGGCCTCCGGGGCTGGAGGACCAGGAAATTGGGCTATCTCTGTCATATTCTAAGCCACTCAGGGTAGTTCCCTCCTGACTTGGATACAGCTTACCTCGAGGCATGTGATTCCCAGGACAGAAATGGCCTCACAGAGACCCAAGAGGAAGGGGGAGGAAGTACATCTCCTCTCAGCAGGTTTCTTCCGTTTGTTTGTCTTAGGTTAGTCTATTTCACCAACAGCCCAAGACAAGGACCACAGCCTCATGATAATCTCTCAGATTTGAAGTAGCATGGGAGATTGCAGAGCTGGCAGGAGCAACGACACCATCCTGATGGCGGGTGGGCATCCTTGTCCCAGCATGGTTTCCTGTCACTGACCACCATCCGTCTCCGTAGTTCTGTACTGGCCTTGAGGATTGGCTCTAAGCTGGGGAAAGCACCCTCGAGATTTCCTGGTGAGGAGATAAGGGTAGTCAGTGTAATGGATGAGAAGCTGTGGGTCTCCAGAAATCCAGGAAGAGATTTTGACAGAGCTGTGTAGCCTTTCAAGTTTTCTTTTTGTTTTGACCCATTACCTCCGCCCTTCCAAGAAACACCACAGAAGAATTCTGCAGGGCATTCTCCACTGTGAAACTGAAACTTCTGCCTTTTGCAGTCTACTATGAATAAGGCCACCAGCATCCCCTGGACCTGGGCACCTGGAGAGATGTCAGGAGTACAGCTTACACTCTGTCCTAGTAAGGCCACAGAGTCACCAGGAAGGTTGGCGGTGAAGCAAGATATGGCTTGAGAAGGGAGGCCTGGGAGGTGCCCAACAAAGGGAGAGCTTGCCATCATCAGGACGTGCTTGAAGAAGACGGATGCAGGGCACAGTGGGCAGCCCCCGACCCCGTAGGCTGCACCAATTTCCGAGCTTCCTCCAGCCTTGGGAAGGAGGCGATGCCGCTCTCTCTGGGATGTCTTGAAGGAGGGCTCCTGGTAAAGCTGATGGCTCCAACACAAACAAGAGGCTGCGGGAGGCTCAGGCTGTGCACTGGAGATAGCAGATGGGGGCTCCTGTCAAGGCCCTGCTGGCCCCACCCAGCCCCACTCCCCCAGCTGAGTGGTGGGAGAATAGGAAAGGAGCCACCCCCTTCACTGTGGCTACTGTTTGCTAGGCCAGTTATGGTAAACCAATGATACAGTGTTTCCCCTCTTATGTTTCCCTCTGGGTCTCCCCTTTGCAGGGTTCTTGGGGGGATTTTGTTGTATTGTTGTTTTCTTCCTCTCTCATTTGGGTCTGAGGATCATGGTTGGAAGAGCCCTGGCTTCCACCTTCCCTGTGCTTTCTGTGCAGAGGCACCGCCTGATGCCCCTGGAATGAGGCGCCCGGCTGTGCATCATTATCTGCCATCTCGATGCCATCTCGATGCCCTTTACTACCATGGGCATCTCTGTAAAGATTCAGCTTCTGTACAGAGGACATACCAGGTTTGCGGTTGGGCGTTAGCATCACGACCCAGCAGGGTCCTGCCCACCCAAGTATCCCACTGGGCACCTTGACTCTTCAAACCAAAGTTCCTTAAAGAGGCACAGCTCAGCCTTGTCCATAACCTCAGGGGCCTGGGTTTCCTGTGGCATAGCCTGAAATCTCTGTTGGCTCAGACCCTAGGATCTGAGACCAGCCAGAAGGAAGGGCTCCTCCCACAACCCAGTGCCAGCTGGTCTCTGCCCAGGACCTCCGCCTGCCCAGCCAGGGTGGGGGCTTCCCCAGCAGCGAGCGAGCTCAAGGACTGACATGGGCTGGGCCTCGCCAGCCAGGAGAGAGCAGGAGCCCCCATGGCAGGGCCATCCACGTCCCCAGCATCAGGAAATCATTTTGTACAACTACCCGGAGCAGAGATATTTTTTAAGAAGCGTAAATTATTTTCAGTTGCTTTCTGATCCTACCTTTTCCTTTTCCCCAATACTTCACATTGGTGATTCGTTCACATCAGGTAAATCTTGAGAACGCCTTGGTGTCCCCTCCTTCCCGCACCCCACTTCTCAGTAACCATGTGCGTGCACCCCTCATCCCCTCTCAGTAGTTAAGACTTTCTAGGCAATACCATAGGCACATCGGACTGTGTCTCTTCGAGTGCAAGTAACTCAAGTCATCTTAGAAAAAAAAAAACAAAAAAAAATTTACAAAAAAAAACAAACACAAAAAAATATCTTTTTTAGGCCAGAGTTTTCTACAGGTATTAATGAATATTTTTCTTAATCCTTATAAGTTTTATGTGTTTAATATTTCTTAATACCGGTAGCATTAATTTATACTTTTGTAGCAACACAATATTTTTATAAACAGCCAGTGCTTGGCTCAAGTCTTCACGGGGGTTTATACAGGGCCATCTTGGGGACCCTGTGTACCATGTACTGTATTTAAAAAAAAATTACCTAGTGTCACACTCGCTGTGTTAACTAACAAAAGACATTGTTGACGGTCTCCTGTATCGTTGGTGTGGACCCAACAGCTCTCGGAGTCACATTGCATGGGGGTTGAGTTGACAGTTCTTGGGATATGGAAGCCCCCGAGACCAAACTTGAGGGTTTATTTAGGGTTTTCTGTGTGTCTTTTGAGTTTTTTGTTTGTTTGTTTCACTTCGTTTTTGGTACCATTTCTCCATTTACAGCCAAATCAGTTTCATGATGTTTAAAACTTCTACTGATATCAAATGGAGGAAAGGATCAGAAAAAAAAAAAGATTTTTACAGAGTAATAAAATTTAAAACTGAGCTGTTTAAATGTTGCTGTTTTTACCTGTCTCTGTTTTCGTCCAAACGTGGAACATTTCCTGGGAGAAGAGGAAGGTTCCACCTGGTTGCTTACATCGCCAAAAGCCCCAGCCCAGGATTCAGCACCTCCCCAGCCCCCTGAATTCTTGCAACATTACTTCCCAGTTGGTTGATGCCAAGGCAAAAGATATCCTTTGAAAGGTTAGAGAGGATCAGTTGCTAAATGAGTTCATGTCAGTGTTGTATTTATGGTTTTACAATAAAACAACCTTTAGGAAGACGCAGTGTGTGGTGTTTTTTCTTGGGTTCGGGGTTGAGCTCTGCCCATTAGCAGGGTATCTGCAGGGGCTGTGTGGCAAGGAGGAACACTGAGGTGGGGCGTGTAGATTCATCATCGGTGAGACATTGGATGTCTTCAGCGGCAGACCCGGTTCAGCCAGTGTTTCATAAACCAGAAAGGGCATGGTACCAGAAAATACAACCCATTTTGTGCCCTGTTGTGGAATCCTACCCTTGGAAGAAAGAATAAACTTAATCTGAGTCCTGCAGGTCCAGCGCCTAGGGCCTGGGTTCAAGGGTGCCTGGCCCTACAGTCATCTGAGTGTCTCTCACTGCCCCATCCCCCACCCCCGATAGCTTGGATCCCCACCCCCAAATGATGGGTGGGACATGACGTGTATGTCATCCATTTCCTGGGGAAGTGCGCCCATGGCTTATGCTCAACTTCTGGTGGCATTTAGTAACCCAAACACGAATCGGTACTCTGTCATGAGCTGTGAGGGCAGCCGGGGGCACTTGGCCCAGACGCCAACAAATCTCAGAAACGAGGATGCCCATGACACTTCTCAATGGATGCAGATTAAAGGTAAGTCTCAGGAGAAAGGATCCCTCCAGAAGAGTTAAGTGAAATACTGGCACTTCCCACCCACATACTCTGGCCCCACCGGTGTCTCCAACTGCCCATGAGTAACAAGCCCTTCAGAGGATGTTACTTGGATCATCTGGGGTAAAAACTGTCATATCACCTGAGGGGCAGTGTCCTCTGCCCACAGAACAGCCTTCTGGGAGCTTCATGCTGAGTGGCCAGGGGCATTTCTGAGCAAGCAGCTGTAGAAGCTTCTCTGCCTCTGAAATAAGAAGGCACTATGGGCCGAAAGACTCGCCTATTCTTGAGCCGAGTAAGGCCAGGCAGGCGTGGCAGGGAGCCCTCACTTCTGCAGGGGTGGGCCCTGGGTTTTACAAATTGCTCTAAAAAGAATAAAACAAAGCAGGGCCGGGCCATAGATCAGTGATTAGAGTGCTTATCTAAGAAGCACAGAGCCTCAGGTTCAATCCCCCAGCATCACATACTAGCTGGGCATGAAGCTCACCTGTAATCCCAGAACTCTTGAGGCTGAGGCAGGATTGCCATGAGTTCTAGGCTATCCTGGCCTTCATAGTGAGTTCAAGACCTCCTGGACAACAGAATGAGAAACTCTCTTAAAATTTTCAAAAAATGTGTTTTCTTAATAGGCAACCACATTTATTTTGTAATAGATAATCATGGCCGCTGCCATTAAAGGAAAATTGCAGATGAGACTAAGAATCAAATGGGGAGATAAAAAAGGAACCATGGGAATCTTTAGGAAAAGGAAGTATAAAAGTGCCTGCCAGGCTAAGAGTGGCTGCAGGTGTCTTCTGAGATGACCGGTAAGCATTGTGACTTCCTGTGATGGGAGCACCCGTACATATGAGTCCCACTCTATTCCTAAGGGATGAAGTAAAAAAATACATTGACTTATTATTTTATTGTTAGTGAAATGTTAATGTATCAAAGGAATGAATACTCCAAGGACCGGAAGAGTGGAAGGCAGAGCTAATGAGATCCCCTTCTGAAGGGTCGTCTTACCCACCTGTGGCCGCAGGATGCAGGCAGTGCTGCTAGAACTTCTCAAGAGAATTGAGAAGCCCAGAGTTTCCTGTGGCAGCACAGCATCAAAGTGGCAGGTTCAGAACTACACACAGAGCCCCAGGGAGCCTAACAGCCTGCCCTGGTGGAGGCTGGCCTGGCACCTGAGCTTGCACTCTGAGCATTTGGTCTTCAGTTCAGGCCACTAAAAAATACCCCTCTTCAGAGTGGCACATTCCAGGGGCCATCGGCAGCTGACCCTGGTTTGTGAAGCATGTGTGAAGAGGTCAGGATGGGCATGGGACAGGAAGATGCTTAGCCCCAGGCTGGGGCTGTGCTCGGTCACTTCGTTCTTAATGGTCTTCTCTTCCCTGACCCTGTTCCACTCACTGCTGCCCAGGAAGTCAGGGTCAAGACCAGAAATGCTGTCCCCCTTGACATTACTCTCTGTTGGAACCTGGCCGCTGAGCTCTAGACTTAAGGTGAGACTAACGGAGGGTCTTCGTGTGTCTGATGGTGATACAAAGGTTTGTATACCTTGTCCTTGCCTCTGGGGTCATCCTCTCCCCCAGGAGATGGGGAATTCCCTCCCTTCCTACCTCACAGATCTCTTAAGGCCATGACTGAACTGGCCACCAGCCTTGGGATGCTGGCCACTCCTAAGAGTGCAGTCATGTCTACTCCCAGATTCCCACCTCCATACACAGAGCTAGGAGTGTCACTCCCTCTGCTGCAGACACAATAGAAGGCCAGTGAATGGTCGTCTTGGTAAGGGACCAGAGTGAGGAGCCCAAACAGGGCACCCCAGGATAAGGTAGATAAACATCCAGGGCACTTCAGCTCCAGGCAGCTGGGGACAGGGAGGGAACAACGGCCAGATGAAAGCACTGGACAGGCTGTTGGTGCAGCCAGTGACACAGAAATGACTTCCGGCACTGCAGGTGGTGTGCTCTGTGCCCTCTGGAGACACTGGATCCATATTTCTTCCAACCGTGGATCACTAATGCCCCACCATCCAACCTTTCCCAGAAACAAGTGCCCAGTTTCTTCTTCCTGTCTTCTAGCTTTGTTGAGAGGACACAAAACGATCGCATTCTACACTGCTGGGGAGTAACAGACTGATTGATGTTTTGTGCTTCCCATGGCCCATTTCGTGTACCCCAGGTATTGGATTTCATTTGCATCTGTGCAGTCTGGCTTCATCATTCCTTCAGTCCCCCACCCCCTTGTTAAACACGACAGTAGTAAACGGTCAAGACATTGGATTCCAGCAGTGCACGGTCTGGGTTTATTTGGGCCCAGGTCACTCGGCCCAGCCCAGCATGAATACTGGCCACCTCCAGCCATCAGCTGACGAAACGCAGCAGCTCTTCATCCTCTGTGGGCATAGAGAGGTGCAGGGTGAGTCTGTGTTCAGGGAGTGGAAGCCCCCTGGAGGAGGAAAGGTCACCCTGCATGACTTCTCTCCAGAGGGCATTCCACAGAACGATCTGACTTTTTGCCTCCTCTGAATTGCTGTAGGTGCTGTTTTCCCAGTGGGGTGTCAAGGCACAGAAATCTTAAGCAACTGCTGTTCCCTTATCTTCATCATTGGTAGCAGCTGCCCTCAGCTGAGTACTCTGCCCCACATACAGAGAAGTCTAGGCGGGAAGCACTGTGTCCCGTTTCACAAAAGAAATAGTCACAGCTCAACTGCCCCTTGTCCATGTGGCCGACCTGAAGGTGGCAGCCACAGAACAAACACATAGCTCTGTCCAGCTCCTCAGCCTCCCTCTACTGGTGCTTGGTCATCATCTCAGGTGCCTGATCTCAACTAGGGAAAGGCCCTGGGCTTGGCCCATTTCACAGGTGGGAGGCTGAGGCCCAGCAAGTGGATTGCTGTTGGAAGACAGGTACAGAATCCAGAACTCAGTTTTTCAGACCCCTGCCGTAATTAGGGCTCTCGCTCCTGGCCCTGCCAGCCCCATGCCCCAGCCCAGCATCCCTCAGGGCCTCCTACCGTCTCCAGGGACACCACAGTACTCCTTGCACTCCTTCTCAGAGTAGAACTTGTTGCCATTACCTTGGCAGCCCCCGTAGGTGAAGAGGACACACTTCCCCAGGACAGCATCAAATGCCCACAGCTGGACAGATCCTTGGCAAGGGCCAGGGACTATGGGAAGATTGCAGGCCGCTGTTGGGTAGAAAGGCACAGAGTATTAGTAATGCTGTGACTGCTGAGCCAGGGGACCCTGGTCATCTAGGACCTGTGGTCCCTCTTTTACATATTGAGAAATCTGGATTCACAAAAATGAAGTGGCTGGCTGATCGTCATCCATATCCAAGTATATACCTTCTAACTTGAATAAATTTGTCCTGGAATCCTACAATGAGATATGCTCTCCCAGCTCCCTGTTCACTGTCAGGCGATCTGTTAGGAGAATGGAACTGTGGGAATGTGCACACAGGCCGTACTTACCCACAGTTCGGCAGGTCTGCAGACACTCCTTCTCAGAGACAAAGTTATTGCCATTGCCCAGGCAGCCGCCATATTGGAAGATCTCACAGGCCATGGAGGAGCCATTGTAGAAATATCTCTTGAATAGCCCCAGGCAGGGACCGGCTGAGTAGCCCAGCTGACAGGAATCTGGGGAGGGGCAGAAGAGCAGCATTTATTGGGCACTCACAGTATACCCACTGGGCACTTAGTATGCATCATCTCTTAGTTTTCACCCGTCCACTAAGAGGAAAGATTATTAACTCATTTTATAGATGAGGAAACATTCTCAGAGAGGGGAAGCGACTTGCCTCCTAGTCACACACAGCTAAGACCAAAAGCCGTCTGTTGGACTCCAAAACCTGTGCTCATTCTAAAAAGTTGTCAGTTACTCACAAACATGCCGTCAACTAAATTAATCTCTAACAAGAGTAGTAGATGATCCCGTGTGCAACCCCCTATCCACCAGCCTGACCTCCTCCCTGAGCTGCCACTGGGATGCCTGAACGTGGCATAGGCTTTTCTTGGTCCAGGAAGCCTCCTTGATGTCCTCACCATCACCTTCTGTGCTGCCCCAGCATCTTGCTTTCCTCTTTGGATGGCCCCCACCAGATCAGAAGGTCCAAGAAGACAGGGGTGATTTGTCTCTAGGACCCCAGTGCCCAGCGTGGGACCCGGGGTGAGCAGGCTTGATGCTTGTTGGGTGAATCATTTGTGAACCTTGTCAGCTACACAAGCCAACCTCATGTATTCCCCCAATCTCCCATTTCCTAAAAGAAACTTGGCCGCCCACCACTGTACAGATACAGAAACTAAGCCTTAGAGGCCACACAGTGATACAGTCAGGGAGAGAACTCACTTTTCATCATGGAGCACTTCTTAAGCTCAAGACTACACTACACCTTACTCTTCTCTTCTCATCCCCTCCCACCCCAACCTTGACACAGTGCAGAGGACTTCGTTGACCTTTTCTTGGCCTGGTCCTTGACTCTCCAGCAGAGAGACAGAGTCTTCACGAAGACAAGGCAGCCAGGGTGAGCCAACCATGGGCCTTCCTGGAGTTTGGCGGGAGTGAGTGAAGAGGCAGGGACCCATTACCTTCTTTCTTGCCCAAATCAGGTACTAGTAGGCCACCTCCTGATCCTTCAGCTTCTTGGGGCAGCACGGCACGCCTGGCCCTCTGGGGAGAAGGGACAGAGGAAGCTGTTACAGAAACATTGCCACCATTCCACTCCGGCCCCTTGGATATGTGAATAAAATCATTTGCTTTGGGAGTCAGGATATAGGTAGAAGCACAGCGACCAGACTGACTAATGAGCTCCTCTCATAAGAGTATCAACCTGAATTCCAGAACAGGCATCATGGTGTAGATTTCTGATCAGAAATGAAAATCAGAGCCATGAAGTTGCTCTGATAACCATAGCCAACTAACCAACTTCTATTTCCAGCCAGCTTGAAATGAGTAAAGAAAGTACTAATAGAGGAAAGTCTATCAAGAATTGGGAATCAGAGACATGCAGCATTCCTGTGCTCAAAATGGAAAGGAACTCTGCGCAATGGAGTATGGGGCAGGAGGAGCTGACAGACCAACATTAGCTACTTGCAAGGGGAACTCCACCTGAAGAGAAGAAGGGACATAGGGACTGACCCCAACACAGGGGTCTGAGTGTAGAGTCCCCTACAGCGGGATCTCAGAGCAATGGAGGGATGAGCAAGGAAACTGCTGGACACCAGGCAGCCTTACTGCCCACACAAGAGACCTGGGAAATGTGGAAGTACAGCAAGCTTAAACTTTCTCTTCTGTTTTAAGGTGCAACTGAAAACTATCACAGACTGTCAATATCTTCCAGATTCATCTCGAGCTGGTGGCATCCTTGATGAGCATAGAAGAACAGAGAAAAATCCTGGGATAGGTTAAAAAAGTGCCTGCTCAGAAAAACTGGATTGAACTGGAGAAATAGCCTCACAAAATGCAGAATGACACTAACCAACAGAGAGGAAAGCTTAGCACATCAGTGAAATTCAAAATATTGTGCATCAATATGACAGGAGCCAACGGTGATAGAAATGATATTGTGAAATTAGAAAACTATGAATGATGAAAAAGATACTGAATTTAACAGCACAGTAGAAGTAATAAGTTGCAGTTTAGATACTACAGGAAATAAATCCATGATTGGAACTCCAAAAGGAGAAACAATCGACATAGAAATAATAGAAGAAAACATTACTGAGTTGAAAAGAGACTCGAGTTGCCCAATTAATTACAAGGGAAAAGGAAACCAGGCAAAATTAACGAAGAGCTTCTTCTTAGACATCCTCAGGGACAAAGAACAAAGAGCCTGCTGGTGCTCAGGGTAACAAGGTGTAGTGACAGAAGGTTGCTACCCATAGTTTATACTTAAAAAATTACTTATAAAAATATTCCCACTAATTCAGAAGGGAATGTAAATGCTCGAAATTGAAGATATGATAACAAGGTGTGGTAATCGGTAAAGGCAATAAAATATAGTGTTAAATAAATGTTAAATAAGTTATGCAATTTAATTTAAATATTTTTGAACAATTCTTATTTGTTAAAGATGGAAATTTTAAATGTCGATCTCATAGCATATCCATAAAAATAGGAATATGAGAAAGCTTAGAGGATAGAAATATAAAATTAGTAAAAACAGAATTGTGCTGTATTTCTCTTCTGCATGGAGAGTTCTTAGTTACTGTTTCATTCCTGATAAAGAAATAAAAATTTCATTGACATCTGGATTAAGGTAGAAGACAGAAATACTCCTCACAAGTTCTCTCCCCAATATTTAATATTAAGTGAACAATTATTCTAAAGACATGGCCCCCAAATTTCCAACAGTATTGCTCAAACAAAAACAGAGGGCACAATTTAAAGTCAAAAACTTTAAAATGGCAATTATGGAAGAAACAGAACATTCTGGAACAGAAAATAATGGTTCTGCAAAGGGTAGCTCATAGCTGTGTCCTTCAACCTCCAGTGCTAAGGCAGCATCACCCTTATCATTCTCCCTACTATTCCCAAATCCACAGAGAGGGAAACTGAGGAGTTCTCCATCTTTTTCCTTTCCTGGCAAAGGGCTAGTGAAAATGCTGCCTGGAAGTGAAAGGTTAAAAAGGACGGGAAGTTTCTGGGGCGACACAACCCAGTGCTCTAGGACATGCTGTCATGGGACAGATGTACACTCTGCTAGCCTATACAGGTGTGAAAAGCCCTACATAGAATATTCATTCATTTTTTTCAAAAAAAAAAGCAGAGAAAAAAATATAGAATGAACTGTATCCCTTATAAATTCATACGTTGGAATCAACCCACAGTACCTGTAAACATGGCCTTATTTGGAAAACTGATCATTACACATGCAATTAATTAACATGGGGTCATTAGTGTTTGTCCTGGTCCAACAAGAGTAATATCCATATAAAAAGGAGAAATTTGGACAGAGAGGCACACCTGAAGAACAGGCTGTAATGATCAAGACTGGGGTTGAGGTGAGGCAGTTATAAGCAAAGGAACACTGAATTGGATGGCCAGCAAGCTGCCACGCCAGGGGAAAGGTGGGACACATTTTTCCTGCACAGTCCTCAGAAGGAGCTAAAACTTTGGTCTTAGATGTCCAGAGGCCTCCTGAACTGTAAGAAAATAAAATTCTGCAGCTATAGGCAACTAACACACAGGATATGTGGACCAAGATGGTGCACGTCAGGAAAGCTCTTTACCTCTCCCTGTTGCCAATTCCTTGGACTTTAGAAAAGTGGACAAACATTAACGCTCATCCTCACACAAAAGTAAGATGAGAGAGACTTAGACTCAGACTTCTTTGGGAAGAGGACCAAGAAGTCACTGACACCTCCACCGCCTTATCAGATTAAAAAGAAAAAAAAAACCTCCGGATAAAGCTCACTCACCAGGAGAAATACAAAGCACAACACAGCATAATAAACTACCCAAATCGCTTTCAGAAATAAGCAAATAAACAAGCCGAACAAAAGCAAGAGCCTGACCATGCTAGACATTGTCAAGAACTTCCTAAACTTCTCCTCAGCCATGGACATGCTCCCTCAGAGTCCGGACGTGCAGCTGTCCCACAGCCTCCTCTGTCAGCCCTTTTGGAAATCACCTCAACTAAAGGGGGCCACCTCCTGCAAGGTCACACTCCTTCTCAATCTGGTCCACAGGGGAATATGAAGGCCCTACCTTTCTGTACCATCTTGGGACATCCCAGCTGCTTAGGTCCCTGTAAGGTTGGCTAGGGCGTTGTGAACGTATAACAGCTCAACGTCTCAACTCTGTCCCTTCCCCTGCACAGGTGTTAATTCTGAAGAGTCCAACTTGGGACACCAGAAGGAAACAGAATCGAGGAACAGAAGGTGATTCTATGGCTCCATGCTATGGAATTAAAATACGGCTCAAAGGCGAAATGCCCAAACAAAAGTAACAAGATGAAAAGAGAAGCCAGGCCTAAATAGATTGAGAATTAAAACAACAGAAATGTGGAGCTGGCAAGTCAGAAGGAGGAGCAGAACAGAATGACTTGGCCACAAACCAAAAGGACTAAACATGACTTAAAATGCAATGACTATCATAGAAGAAAGCCAGTGATAGTCCCAGCATGTGAAGGAACAAGTCAAGGAACTGAAAGCAACTGGAGAGAAACTAGCAGATGTGGAAGAAAAAAGAAGTATTTCCCAAGGTAGCAAAGCCTAACAAAAGGAATGAAAGGTGAGTTTAATGATATCAGGCAAGAGAATTCTTTGAAATACAGAAGTATATTTGGAATCTGTATACACAAATGGAAAGAAGACATTGTGTTCCAGGATTTTTTTTTATGTGGAATCATCAGCACCAAGAGGCACCCTTGTTAAGATGTTGACCTCTGTGGTAAAGCCCCCCCAAGGCATCAGAGCAGAGGAAGCAAACTGCCAGAAAGGGAGAGAAATGGCCTCAGGCCTCTTTCCAACAATAATCACATGTGATGAGATGGAGTGAGACATACAAAGTTCAAAGGGACAGAAAACATGACTTGAGACTATTGAGCAAAATGGCACCCAAGTCCTCAGGATGCAGGAGGTCACTGCCAAACATGTGAAATTCATGGGTTAAAGCACACATGAACTGTCTCAAAAATTCTCCTTGGCAAAGATATGGTATTAATTAAGAGGTGAATGGTAATGAAGAGCTCAGATACAGAGACGCTGTAGCTCGGTTCACTAGACGTGACTGTGGTACTGAAGCACAGACCCAGGAGAACTAATTCTATAGAACTAGGGAACCACAGACTGGCTATTCTGTGGCCTGAGTGACTGTGGGGACGATGGGGACAGCATGGAATAGAACTGGTGTCCATCTAGACGATGCAAAAAAAAAAAAAAGAAAGAAAGAAAAAAGAAAAGGAGAAAGTTCAAGAGTGCCAACGTCTGTCTTTCAAATCAAGAAACAATAAACAGATTTTAAATTACATATAATGACACCAGACTCTTAAGTGTCTTTGCATGACCTTAGTTTTCCTCCGAGACAGGCTCCTCTTTTGATGAGGGCATATTTATTTGAAATTCAAGAAGTCCACTTCAGTGTCTTTGTTTTCAAACTTAAGTAAGATGACAATAAACACTTTTTAAAAATGAAAGATAGCATCTGTAACAATTAGCCTGCCTCATCACAGCCCCAAAATGCCCATTCATCTGGCCTGCCTTCTGCCTGTCCCGTACAGATTCTTAGAATGATGTAAATAATGGTAGTTTTGTTTTGTTTTTTAAACCACTTTTCATTTGTTTTTTTCTCCCTTGATTTAATTCTTTATAATGAGCGCATTCAATCAATGGCAATTTTTTAAAAAACATAGCAGCAAATATGTGATATGTTAACAGTTGATTTCATGTAGGAATGAGGACATTCTTGTCTCATTTTTTCTCATTCCTTCAGTTTTCACGAATGTATTTCTACATATTCTCTATATCTGTATGTGTATATAAATACACATGCATAAGTTTATATACACACTGAAACACCATATATATATACACACATCAGTAGAATAAATTAGAATACTTCCAGAATATCAAAGGAAAAAACAAAGGAAGCTTAGAATGGCAAAAAAAAAAAAAAAAAAAGAAAAAGCAGTGAGAGAAGTTAGGAAGTCCCACAACTCTGATAGCACCAAGGACAGAAGCTGGTTTAAGAAGCTGCTCATTCTAAGATTTGCTTTATTTTATTTATTTGGGGAGGGAGGGAACAGGGTTTTGCTCTGTTGCCCAGGCTGGCCTAGAACTCACAGCAATCCTCCTGTCTCCACCTCCCAGGTGCTGGGATTCCAGGCATGCACCACCATGTCTGGCTTATATGGTGCTGGAGAATCGAATCCAGGGCCTTGTGTTTGCCAGGCAAGTGTACCAACCCCTGAGCTACATCTCTACCAGGTTTGCTGTTTTTAAGAGAAATCCATTGGTCTTATTTCCATGCATGAGCATTATTATTCATTATTGAAGTATGATCATCTGTTTTGAGTGTTTTATTTCTTTTAGGCACTTTTAGGCACGATGTTAAGAGCTTTACTGACATGCTATTGAATTCTAGATCAAGTCCAGAAGGTAAATGTAAATATCCCATTTCATAGATGAGAAAAGTGAGGCCCAGATAGGGCAGCAATCAATTCCTGTGGCAGAATCAAGATGAAGCTCTGGTAGGTCTGACCTCAGAATTCCTGCCCATCACGGTCCTGCCTCACCCCCCTCCCTCAACGATCTGCCCCCACCACACCTAAGCAAAGCCAGTCTCAGATGGCATGGACAGGATTGGCAGGGATGGGGGAGGGCAGAGAGATACTCACCAAGGCGGGGGTGGGCTTTGGTTCCTGCTCCCTGGGGGAACATTCCACTAGTTCAGAGAACAGGAGAGAGGCATGAGTAAAAGGACAGCTTGTGGGGGAGGGGAATCCTAGACCTAGATGGCTTTTATGGTGCCAGGTGGACAGCACACTGGGAACCATCCCGCAGGTTAGCCCACTTCATGAATGGGCTCGCCTGTTTGCTCAGCCGTTCTGCTTGCTTAGGTCATTTATTGAAAAAGCCACAGGCCAGTGGCCACACTGTCATGACCATCTGCCTGCCTCATCCCCCCAGCATCTCATCAGCATCATCAGCAGAGCAACAATAGCCAATGTTGGTTGAGCGCTTACTAGGCACAGCTATTGTCCTTAATGGGGGCCTGTGTTGCCTGCAATTCACAGATGAGGAAACTAAGGCCCTAGGCAATTGAAGCTGATTAGCCGGAGCTACACAACTCAGTGGGCTCTGATTCCACAGCCCATGCTCTTCAGGTTTTTTGTTTGTTTTGTTTTGTTTTGAATACAGGGTCTCACTCTGTAGCCTAGGCTGGTCCTGAACCCATATGTAGCCCCAGCTGGCCTTAGGACTCACAGCAATCCTCCTGTGTCAGCCTCCCAAGTGCTGGGATTACAGACGTGAGCCACCACGCCCAGCTTATGGTGCTGGGGAATCGACCTTAGGTACTAAGTGCTTGCTAGGCAAGTGCTTTAACTGCTCAGCCATCCCTCCAGCCTAGCCTGTGCTTTTAGTTCTAAGCTCTCTGTCCTCAAGAGGTGCCTGTACATTCTGGATGTGGCCTCCACTGAACCACATAGTCATTGAATAAACAAGGAACTGGTTCTAGTACAAGCTCTGCCAGGGGTGTGCTTGGATGCTCGGAACAAATCTAGTGGCTTTCTGATGCTTTATTAAGAGGCAAGGGCCTGTGGCCTATGTCTCCGAGGGCTATAGAAAAGGAGTGAGGTGAGATGAGTAATCTCTGGGGGTCTGAGGGATGAGGAAGGGGCATAAACCCAAGATAGGACAGGATGCCACTTACTTCTGTAGGCCGGTGCAAAAATGGAGTCTTCAGGGATGCCCACACCCAGGGCCACCTCCTTGAACTCCTGCAGGAGGCTGTCCCTGAGCCGTGGCTCTCGCCCTGCAAGTGGGAAGCAGAGAGACTCCTGGAGCCACCAAGCACCTGGGCTGCCCAGGCAGAGGCAATTTTGCTCAGTTATTTTCATCTACGGAAAAGTTGTAATGAATGACCCACATACTCTCCCAAGCCCACCCATCTATGGAATATTCCATATGGGTTATGGGCTCCCCAAAAGGAAGAGGGCCACCCCACCTCGGGTTTCCACACAGGTGCCCTGAGTCCCCACAAAAGCCTATTTCAACCAGCTCTTTCAAGGACCAGAGGCTCTGGAACTGATCTTAGAGATCAGATGAAGAGGATTCACCTCAAACGGGAGGCCTGCCTACCTCCTCCAGGGAGAGTGCACACTCACCCCGTTCCCTAACTGGAATCTGGGGGAAGGAAAAAGCAAGGTTCCCAGCTCTTCCCCAAAGCACCATCCGTAATCCCAGCCCCGCCAGGCTCATTGCGTTATTGCCCTTTACCATAGAGCTTGGCAGTAACGGTGAGTCCATGATGGCGGCTGAGTTTTTTGGTCAAAGAGATGGCGTACTCGTCGTAGTTGGTGTGGACCACGTAGAACTCCAAGGTTAGGTTCCATTCTGCGTGGGGGATCGAGGCCGACAAAGGGATGTGTGCTCAGGAGGCTCTTCCACACGGAGATCCACTCGCTCGCATCAGCCGCCAGCCACCCACCCACTCCGTGCACCGAGTCTCTGTTCACTCACTCATCAGTCTCCCTCTGCTTCCCAGTTACCTCCTCCATAGATTCCGCATTCCTTCCCTCCTTGCTACTCCTCCCTCTGTCCTCTCTCAATCCATCCTTCCTTCCTCCCGCTTCCCTCTTTCCTCCATCCCTCCGTCCACGTATCTGGTGGCTCACTCACTACCTCATCCGTCTCCCACCCATTCACGTATTGCCCACCCGCTCATACACCAGCTGTCCGCACGCTCAGCCCTCGCACAACCATTTGGCTCACGGAGCATGCTCAGTGGCCAGGTGCTTGCCCAGATCTCTGCCTCGGTTAGCATCAGGCGCCGCAAGATGGACGGGCACAGCATTCAGCACCAGCATCCTCTGCTGGAGGTGTGTGGGAGGGTGACGTGGAGAGGGAGAGAGAGACAGGGAGGAAGGAGGCCAGCGAGGAACAGAGCTGACAGCCCAGCGCAGGGGGAGGAGAGGGCAGAGCGACTGGAAGCAGCAGGGACGGGAAGGTGGCGCCTGGCGGGGTCGCCGTCCTCCACGTACTGGGGTTGCGGTAGAGGAACTTCCCGGGCACGCTCGTTTTCTCATAAATGCTAGTGCTCTCCTCGCACGCGCCATTCCTGGAAGTGAACAAACCAAACCGGAAGGAAGGAGCTTGTGAGAGACCCTGGTCCTGACCCCTGACCCCACCGCAGGGATCTTTCCAGATGTTCTGGATTTTCTTTTGTTTCTTTTGTTTAACTTAGAAATGAATATCATTTAATGCTTACACACCCCTGGAGGCCCCGTTTTATAAATTAGGGAGCAGGGAGGGCCGAGCAAGAGGGACAACTCCATGCCGTGCCCTGGGCAAAGCCGGAGCTTGACTCTGCACGTAACGCCCCTGGCCGGGGAGGGGGTGGCCAGTCCACGCTCTGATTTGCTCATCTTTCCTGTGTCTTTGGCCCTGGTTTCTCCGTCTAGGAACAGGGGATGGCAGTTTCCCCCTCACCTGGTCCCTGTGTAAAGTGCTGGGTGCACAGTCGCTCTGGGTGTTAACAACGGTCACTACTCAGACCAGGAATGTGGAGTAGTTATGATATAGATGCCAAGTACTGTGCTACCTGCTGGGGACGCGGGAAGGCCATGCGGGCCCACCTCTCATGGGCTGACAGCGTGCCGAGGCTAAGGGTGCTGCGGCCCCTGTGAGCCGCGGCATGAGGAGAAGGCCCACAGGAGGGCGTGAGACCTGAACCTGAGGTCAGGTAGGGCTTCCTGGAGAAAGTGACATGAATGCAGAGTCCTGCGAACTGATAGGAATTAGACCAGGAAGGTGGGGGGAAGTACTCCCAGGAGCAGGAACATCAGGTGCAAAGGCCCAGAGACACAGGAGTCCAAGGTCCTGGGAACTGGAAAACCCAGTAGGGGGTGGGTACAGAGCAAGCAAGAGACTGTCGGGCAGGGAACGGCCCAGAAGGCTTTGTCAAAGGTTCCAGTCTTACTCCCCAGTACAGTGGGGAGCCACGGAAGTCTTGTAAGCACAAGTGAGTTTTCCAAGGGTCTTTCTGGTGGAGAAGGGTTGACTGACTGCAAGGACCAACATCGTACTGAGACATGGAGAGAGGAGTCAAGAGGTTGCTGTGGGCAACCAGGAAGGAGGGGAGATGGCTTGGACCAGGAAAGAGAAGGAAGCAGAGAGCTGGGGCTTAGCGGATGGACAGGGCCCACGATGGAGGCGGTGGAGGGTGAGAGGGGAGCAGGTTGGGAAGTAGCTGACAGTGTCTGAGACACGGTGCTTGAAGTACGTAGAACAAAGGGAGCAGGCCTCCCAAGGGAGCAGGCCTCCCAGGAAGGGGAGGAGCGGCCTGCCGTGGAGACAAGGCCCTGCAACCTGCAGGACGTGGTAGGCATGTTGGGAGCCCGGCCTCTCACCCCCACTCACCGCCAGCGGGTGCTGGTCATGTTGAACTGTGCCTCTGTGGGCCCTTCACCCATCACGAGTGTGCTGATCCTCAGCTTGTCCTTGATTCTCTTCAGCCAGGGGCACGTGGAGCCTATGGCCACGTTGTACCATTTCCCATAGACCTAGGGGACAGCCAGTCATGGGCCAGGGGTCTGGATCAACCTCAGGCCTTCAAGCATCTATTCCCCTCCCTCCTCTCAAGATCAGCCCTCTGCATAATGATAGGGTAGGATTTTGGGGTGGAGAGGGGTTGCTATTTATTTTTTTCTCTTCCTTCCTTCTTCATCTTTTCTTTTCTTTTTTCTTTTTTTGAACAGTATTAAGGATTGAACCCAAGGTACTCTACCACTGAGTTATGCCTCAGCCTTCTCCCACCTCTCTCTCTCTCTCTCTCTCTCTCTCTCTCTCTCTCCTCTCTTTAATTTTGACATAGGGCTTTGCTAAGTGGCTCAAACTGGCTCTGAGCTTATGATCCTCCTGTCTCAGCCCCCAGAGAGCATGGATTGCAGACAAGCCCCACAGGTGGCCAGTGATGTCTATGACTGCCAGTGGGGCTGTAGGTACCATGAGCTTCAGAAGCAGGTATTAGCCAGAGTCCCTTGGGCACCCCCACAAGGCTTCAGTGTCATCCACCTTGGTGGGATCCAAACCCTGAGCTCTGAGGCCACTAACCACTGCTCCCTAAAAGCTCAGGGGCTATCTTTCACTCCCCTAGTGTCAATACATCACCAGGCAGCCCTGGTTCTGGGGTAAGAAGGACCATGAACCCAGTAGGACCATCTAAGACAGGGCTACTTCCTATTCTGGTTTCAGTATGCAGACTGCCGGAGGAGCCCTCGTGTCCCCCCGAAACAGGCCATTGAACCTCAGACCCTTCACCACCTTAGACCCCCATAATGCCCTGCTCCTCGAGGAGCCTCTGCTCACACCTCTCCCTTATCCCTCAAGTAAAGAGAATCTCCAGTTGACACATCAAGAAGGGTTCAAGAGTCCGGCATACAGGGTGGGGACCGAGCTGCAGAGGGGAAAGGTCCTGCTCTAGGTCACTCTGCCATAAGGGTGCAAGCAGCTCTAGGACCACACACACACACACACACACACACACACACGCACACACATGTGTGCACGTGCAGTGCCATGTCATGCTTCCTTGGCCCAAGGATCTTTATCCTTCTGGGTTTTGATCAACCTCTGCCCTTCTTTTCACAATCCCTCATGCCCTGCTACAAAGATCATGGGCCCACAACCACCCTGTGCCATTCTGGGTTTCTGTCCACATGAGGCCAGGGACCAGGATGGGCTAATAGAAATGTGGCACAGGGAGGTATGAGTCACTAATGGATGAAGGCTGGGGAAAGTGCTGGGCCCAAGAGTCATGTGAAGCTAGGCCATGAGGGGACGATAGGGGCGACCACAGTGTACAGGACAGAGCCTTCTCTGGGGTGGGTTCTCACCAGATCATGGCTTCCCCTGGAGCCCAGCACGAGGACTTTTGATCGTCAAATGTCACGTAGGAGAGTCTCATGAAGAGAAGGCACTAACGAGAGCCGTAGCTCGAGAGAACTCCCAAATTCCAGGATCTGAGCAGGATGGGCCTGAGCTGTGGAGTTCCAGAGGGGAGACTGAGACCCCTAGATAGGCAGGCCTTGCCCACCCCGGCCCAGCAGCATGGATGCTCAGCCTTGCAGACACAGCGGGAAGGGCAGCCTTACCCGGGACAGGCTGAAGTTCTCCTGCGCCTGGATTTCGTCCGGCACGGGTTGGGCATGCACAGCCAGGCAGGCAGTCAGCAGCAGGAGCAGGGCCCTGAGACCTCGCATGGCTCTGGGCTCTTCTGCCTCAGAGTCTCACAGCTCAGTCTGGGGACACAGGAGTCACCACCTCCACCCAGGGGCAACTGTGAACTGAGGCTAGGAACGGGGCCTGAGGCTTGTAGGTGAGCCTAATGTTTGCTCTGCTCAGCCAGGGCCAATCAGGGTCCCAAGGCCACCGCTAATTGATCCCTGCAACCTGGCTGGAGTTCGTTCCTGAAGCCAGAGGTGAGGGTGGCTGATTCAGAAGAGCTCAGCCCCTGGAACAGGTCCCTGCAGGTCCCCTCTTGCCACAGGGGCCACAGGAGGATGGAGGAACCTGGCAGGACCTGGTCTTTCCTGATGGGTCTTGCCACCTGGACCTCACACCCAGGTAAAAACAGTTCAAACCTGATCAGACCCATTTCTCACATGAGAAAACTAAGGCCCAGGAAGGTCTGTGGCAAAGCATAGACTAGAACCCAGGCCTCCCACCCCGAGCATGCTTTCTCTAGCCCCTGGATTTCCATCGCAGCAGGCCTATAACCCTAGTACTCTTGGAGGCTGGCGCAGGAGGATCACAAGTTTGAACCCTCAACCCCCCACCCCCTTGCAAAGAGAGAGAGAGAGAGAAAGAGAGAGAGAGAGAGAGAGAGAGAGAGAGAGAGAGAGAGAGAGAGAATCTCTCTATGTTGCCCAGGTTGGCTTCAAACTTGTGATCTTCCTGCCTCAGCCTCTCGAGTGCTGGGATTTCAGGTTTGCCCCATCATGCCCAGCTGTTCTTATCCTCGAAGCCATCTGACTTGTGATTCTTGTGACAGCAGCCCTAAGGAACAAATGTAACAATGTTTAAGTTTGAAGGTTTAAATGGAATGTTTAGAAACTCAAGTCTGCCTGTTTCTAGAACTCAAACCCTTTCCCGTAATACTGAGGTCTACAGAAGCTCTCTCCTCTTGCAGTCAATGCGCCATCTTTCCTCTGGCTCATGGCAGGGAACATGCTATCCATGCAGCAGCCTCCCTGGCAGAGCTGAAACAATCCCTTTAGACAGGTGGATCTGGGAGCAAGACCCTGGCCATGTGAAACCAGGGTTCCCCGACATAGTCAGTGCATGGACAGTAAGGTCCTACTGATACACTCCTCTTTTGCTGTTATCAGAAGAGGTCTGTTTCTACTACAAGTGAGCATGTTTCCTTTGCTCCTTAACAGCTTGGCCACTGATTGCATTTTGGTTTTGCTTTGGCTGCCAGGAAGCTCAAAGCCATGATATGCATGAAAATATAGCAACCGTCTTGGTTTAGCTTTCTGGGATAGTTGTCTTCCCTGTGTCCACAGAGTTTCTCAATATTTCATGGTTTGCTTAGTGGTAGTAGCATGGATGTAGAACCGGAAGGCAGAAAGACTGGCTTTCCATGTCCTGGATGGGAGTAGCCCTCACACTCTTGTTTCGATTTGTAAACTGCAGATAACTGTCCTTGTTCCACCTGCCCAGAGGTCAAGTGAGATACTGTCTGTAGAAACACTACTTGAACTGCACGCGCCTTGCCTTTCCTGGTGAGGCTTGGTGTGGGTACTGCGCTTCTTGGGTTGCCCACAGCGAACCGTGATGAGCACCTGACCGCCACCGCAGAGCTGCAGGATGGGAGTTGTGGGAAGCGAGGCAGGACCCCTGTACCCAGGCCTCTCGCCCTGGGGGTGGGGATGTTGATCCAGCTACTGCCTCTGGGATGTTTGTGCTCCTGAGATTATTAACCTGAGCAAATAGAGAGGGAAAGCACTGCCAAAGCCACCTGGACTTTGAGCTGCTTTTTAAACATTAACCCTGGGCCTGAGGATGCAAAGCATCTCGTCTCAGGGGCTGCCCCTCGGCTGCTTCTGGCTGGCTAGAGGGGAGGACCCTAGGGTCCAGGAGTCTACAGGAACTGGCCTGTCCCCAGAACCATTTCAAGAGGTGGCGAGGGGGGCATTCCAGGCAGGCGGCCTCAGATGTGCTCAGCACAGTAGGAACACACCAGGGCTCAGGGAGGGAAAGGGTCTTGTTCAAGGTCACCCAGCTGGTGGCCCAGCTGGGCACCAGACAAGCCTGACTCCCGCCCAGGCCTCCTCCCCATTGTCCATATGCTCACTTATTCAGCCACCAACTCTACACTCTGCCTGGCGCTGGGGGTGTGGTTAGGGTGAGGAGCACGGTGGGGCTCTGGGTGCTCCCTGCAGGCCTAAGCCGGGAGGCACGAGCGAGCAAGAGGTGGCCAGGCAGTTTGGTCACCGCGGTGGTGGGGGAAGCAGAGGCAGGGCAGGGGCCAAGCTGGAAGGAGAGTTCACCTCCCACAGGGGGTCTGCAGTGATAGGGGAGGAACCCAGGCACTGGGACAGTGACTGCAGGAGACTGGGCAGAGAAACGCTCTTGGAATGCAGGAATGAAGTTTAAAACAATCTGCAGGTCTCGGTGTGGCGAGTGGCACATGCCTGCAATCTCAGCACTCTGAAGGCAGAGCGGCAGGGGATGGAGAGTTCCAGGCCTTCCCGGGCAGTGTAGCAAGACCATGTCTCTCACACACATAGGGAGCGTTGGAGTTTGGGGGACAGAGCTCATTGGCAAGGCAAGCTGGGAAAGTGGTGGGGACCAGCAAACTTTCAGCACTGAACAACGGGTTAACACACTAGGAAGCTTTCCAGAAATGAAGAAGGGCAGGACACTGGGACCCGGTGACCAGACCAGAAGGGACATTCAGGGCGTGGGACCAAACGCTGGCCAAAGGGTATGACTAAGCTTAAGGCCTCCTCTGCTGGTGGTGGAGGAACACAGCGAGTGACCTTCCCTCTTAGTGGGGCAGAGGAAGCGGAGCTTGCTTCAGATCTCCCTTCTTGCCACAGCCTGTCCCTTCTGGGTCTCCAATGGAGAAGCCGAAGGAGGACAGCGTCCAGAACCCAGTACCCAGTGATATGATGGCGTGTCCTCCCCGCCCAGCAATCTGCGGGCTCTGTTACTCCTTCTCCTATCTCTGGCCCAAAGAGCAAAAACCACTCAGAGACTTGAGTCTCAGTCCCTGTGCCTTGCGGGTTCAGGGGAGTTCCCTCACTGCTCTCAGCATCTTCATTCAGACCCCCAAATGTTCACCCAGTTGACACAGCTAAGATGAGAATGGACGCGTGTGCACGCTTGAGAGACCCCTGTGGTTACGCAGCACTTGGCACCATGCAGAACCTTTAGGGAATCGCAAGGAGAAGGCGCGAGAGCTCCGTGTCCACCAGGGGGCAGCAAAGAGCTTCTAGTAAGCCCACCAAGGTTTGTGCTCCGGTTGTTCTGTGCTCACGGGGCTGGAGCCTGACCATGCTCGCCCCAAGACTCTTTACAGCTTCCACCTTGCTTGTGTGCCAACCCAGCTGGAGTGTTACTCGAAAAAGAAAACCTCCCTGTGGGATTCCAGAATTAGGGTCAGTTGCTACAGCATCAAAAGCCTACAGTAACCTGAATAATCACTTTATTAAGTTCCTACGTCTGCCAGGCCCTCTTCTGAGCCTTCAGCAGTGAGTCCTACTGAATCCTCTATTAAGGATCTTGCTCTGCTGGTAGCCCTGCTGTGCTGACTGAGAAACTGAGGCTGAGATCTGATGACCGGGTATTGAAGATCACCCAGGCTGTGAGCAGCGATGCTAACCCAAATGCATCCAAGGTGTGCCGTTGACCTCCCCAGACTGTCCCCTGATATCCAGAGGGACCTCTTCACCACGGTCTTGGGACACTGGGACCTGAGGTGTCCCCATCAGTGGGTGCTTCATGGCAGGAGCCAGGCCTGTGTGAGTGTATTCCTTCCCTGCTCGGCCACGCAGGTGCCTGGCGTACTGCTCCTCAGGAGTGCATACCCTCGCTCCTTCCTTGGCATCTAGCACCACGCTGGGCTACCTCACCTACAAGCGGAGAAAGAATTTCAACCCCAAGAAGGGCCGCACAATGAGAAGACGGCTAAGGGAGACTGAGAGCTGGAAATCAACATGGCCAAAGTTCTCTGATAATGACCAGTAAATGAAGGCACACGTAATTAATGACTGGGCTACTCAGGGGCACAACGTATGGTGCAAGGGCCATCACTGTGGGGCTGGCATGGGTCCCGGGTTTTAGGTTTGTCTGTGTTTTGGGCTGGGATCTGCAGTTAGGAGGCAGAACTTTAGATTTGGGGTCTAGTTAGGCCTGCCACCTCTTGCTGTCTGACTATAACCAAGACACCTCATCTCTCTGAATCTAAGTTTTCCTTCTATTAATTGGGGTTAATCAGAGCTCCCAGGCAGTCTGACATTCAGTGATGCTCGTTCTGCTCCCCGGGGAGAGGCTGGCATAGTCCTCAGATATTGTCATTCACAGCTCCAGATTGCAGCAGTCAGTGGCTTCACCTGGAGAACCAGCTCAGCGAGTGGTACATTTTGGAAACCAGGATGTCCCTGAGACGTGGCCACCCTGGGGATACATGTGTGGCACAGAGTCTGGCTCTTTGTACACTATGAGGAAAGGGTTCCCAAGGGCCTTGTCTGGGACCAGGGAAGAGATGCGGACATATTCCTGCTCGGTAACTTGGCCTTATTTGCCCACGAAAGCAGGACTTTCTGCCCTGACCAAGTGGACACAACCCAACATACTCAAGAGAAATAAAACGGTTCTTCCCTAAAACCATGGGTAAGCTGTGTTCTCTGGAAAGTGCCACCAGCCTTCCTTCAATAATGAGAAGTGATTACCTCCCCTTTGGTCACCTTGGAAGGCAGCAGGAGCTCTTCCCTGACTGACCACTGCTCAGAAGAATCTGTGCGAGAGGGGTCACCCTGGAGCTGGGAGCCAGAAGAGCTGAAATCAAGAAGTCCCTGGCCGGTGACGGCAAGAGTACAGGTAGCGACACAGTTCCTCCCAGAAAGTACAGGAATGACAGAACGCTAGTGCTGAGGGCGTCCACCAGTAAAGACTGCTGTGACAACGGCTAGCATGTATTCCCATGACCTCAGGCCAAGCTCTGCTCTGAAGGTTTTCAGGCTTTACTTTGAATCCTCACGTCATCCCCCATGGGTATGTAGCTCCTCCTGGGACAAGCCAATTTCATCCCCTCTTTGCCAAGGGGGAAACAGAGGTTCAGAGCCATTAATGGTCTGATCTGTGGCCCTGTAGTTAGCTAGAGGCAGAGTCTGCCCAAGACAGCGTAGCCCGGAGGCCTCCTCACCCAGGTCCCTGCCCATCAGACAGTCTGGCCATCAAGGCTTCTCTGCTAAACCTCTAGGTTCCAGGTCCGGGGCAGTCCCTAAAGGGCTCCTCTACTCAGAGTGGTCTCTGCACCTGCTTTCTCCAGGTGCCCGTATGCCTCAGCCTTATGGGACAGGACGGCCTTGGTGGAAGCGCCCTCACTGTGTGCTCAGGGATTCCAGAGGTGAGGGAAACCACTTCCCACTCTCATCATCCCATGTAGTCCCACTAGGAGGCGCTCGGCACGGAATTGGAGAGCAATTGCTCAGGAGCCAGACCCTGGGGCGAATCCCACTTCTGCCTCTTTGCAGCTGTGGGACCACCGGCAAGTTTTGGACTCTCCCCTCCCTGCGTGATGCAGAGAGGAACGCTTGGACCTTGCAGAGTTCTGGCGAGAAATGAAGGAGTCAGCATGCGGCGAGGGCTCCCAGCAGTGCATGGCACAGGTAACTAGCCAATTGTTGCTGGTCATTTCTGAGGTACAGTACTTGTCACTGCTTGTCCTTCTCAAGAAGGCAGTGGTTCAGAGTCAGGTAGCGTCATGCATACCCAGAAAGTGGTGGCCTTGTCTTTAAGTAGAGACTTGTCATTGGGTGATGAATGAGGGCTGACAGGACAGCACTAAGAGAAAAGTTGTGAGGAGGGCCCTTCTGAGGACTTTCAAAGTTCTTCCTTGCTGGATGTGTGCATCGGGGATGTCTGCCTCCCACTGTGGGTCTGCAGCACAACAGACTTAGAATCCAGGACTCTTGGCTCCAATCTCAGCATTAACTTGTCTATAATTTCCAGTAGCTGCTGTTTTGGATTCATGGGAAGACCACACCTTCATACCCAACCTTGCCCGCCATGTTTGTTTAAAATGAAGGCAGATGAGTCCTTAGATTTAGCTCACCTGGAAAATGGAAAAAGCCATTTATACAGACATAAAATGTTTCATAAGAGTATGGACATCCATCCTAATGGGGCTAAAGTATCATTAGGCAACAGGAAGAGAGACCCTGGGAAAAACAGAACATGGTGGGAACTGCTAGAGAAGCAGGGGGCTGGAGTAGAAAGGGGTTCTTGGCAATAGGGTCTTCACAAGATCTCACATTGGTCCCAGCTTCTGGGGAGGGTGTAAGCTGGCCAGTGACGAGTGCTCACAGCCCTAGCCCCTCCCAAAGCTGTGTCAACTTACAGCAATGCTATCTGCCTTGCTCCCTACTCAGTACTGGCTAACAGAGGGGGGTCCCTCAAGAATCTAGAGAACTCAACCAGAGAGCTAGACATCCAGGTCACTTGTGATCTGTCAGCATGCTAGAAACTCATGGATGGATATCAAGATCTGGTGAATGTCCCCTCCCTGTCACGTCTCCACCCAGCTGAACGTTGCAGAGAATCCCGTCCCATCTCTAGACAATGTTTTACCGTTCCAGAGAGCGATTAGGGATTTGGAATTCTTGGACATTCCTAATGCTTTAAAATTTCCAAGAGCTTCTCCCAATTCCCATGTTCCAAGGTACTAGGGATTCTTTAAGTTTGACAGTTCTTGAGAACAGCTAACAAGTTCCAGGGCACCATAGCCCTGGCCCCCATAATCCTGTAATCTGCAGAAAGTCTGTTGTTTTGGGGGTTCCAAAAACATCCTTCTCGGTTGATATGTTCTCAGGAAAAGCCACGTGGATCTGAAGTCTTCACCCGGCACCAAAGTCCTGTGGAATGCTACGGGTTCTCCTGGAAAGAGAGCAGTCCCTGGGGGGAGTGCCAACGGACCGGTGGGCACAGGGCCCATGAGATGTCTAGGCCAACACGTTGAGTTCTGTGTCTCTCTAGGCACAAGGAAAGGGGGTGATAGCTGAGCTGGAGCACGGAACTGGGGAATCATGGTCGGCTCCAGGGGAGTCGGAACCATCCAAATACAAAGGAGCCAGCAGCCGCCAGGGCCCCTGGGTGGTCCCCATCCATCTTCCCACTATGGCTCAGGAAACTCTCATGTTCTGTGCCAGCAGCCTCCCCTGCCTGAGCTGTAGACCTCCCAGTAAGCAGAGCCAGAGGCAGCAAGATAAGGGTTCTGGGGAGCGGGAGGAGCCAGACATGAACCTGCAGAGCCACCCAAGCTTATATGGCATCCAAGTATCAGCAAAGGGGACTGGCTGGTGTTAATTGAGCTCCCTTTCTTCTTCAGAGCTCTGTACACACATCACCTCCTCGGGACCTTTCGAGAACTCAGGCAGAGCTTGAACCCTCTGCTCTCTTTGCCCCACAGCATTGCACTGTGGGATGTGCCAAGGGCTTGCCCGCTCTCTTGGGCACCCCTGGGGACCCAAAACAGGCTCTCAGTAGATTTTTTAAATGAATATGTTTAAAAATCTAGACTGCTGATTCCATCAAATTGTCCTGTATGCTAAAAATTGCTTTTGCCTAGATTCTCTGCAAGAGCCAATATTGTGTGTGACATGTTTTCCAAATATTAAGGAATAACATCCCCATGAAAATTTTGTAAAGGAGCACTATTAGTGTGTCCACTCTGGAAAGAAGTCCTCCAGCTCAGAACAGTTCCCTCTCTTGCTCAGGGTCACACATGGCTAAGTGATGCTACCAAGGTTAGAATTTGGCTTAACAGCCTCCAACTGTGTGCCCACTTTGCCTGCCTGAATGTGGCATTACCCTCTGGCTCTGGGCTCTGCCATCATAGACAATGGCCTTCCAGGGGCACCTTGGCTGCTCTTGGACACCTTTAATGCCCAGTTACAAGCCTTGCTTCTCAATACCTGGGGGCTCCATCCTGGACTGACCTCGTTGGTCCCAGTTTCAGGAACCAGCCCCACAAACTCAGGAGTTTATAGCACAGAAGGGTCAGAAAAAGGCACTGTAGCCTGTCCCAAGCCACACAGCACACTCAGAGTAGCCTTGAGGCACCTTGGTTTTATCTTTGGCTCCTCAATTCTCTTGGGTAAAGGGGTATCTGGAGTCTTTTCCAGGCTACTTTGCAGAATGCTGAGTAGGAGGCACCTTGCTTGCTTGTTCTTGCACTGGGGGATGCTGGGTAGGAGAGCACTGAGTCCTCCCTCGCTTGGTCTTACACTAGGAGATTCTGGATAGGAAAGACCTTGTTTTCTTTCAATGCTTAATTAAAGCACTTAAAGACAAAGTTAGTTACGTGTACATTGTCTATAGTATATATTTTCTATGTGGTACCAGACAGGTCCTCTTCACTCGAAAAACAACAGAAATAAAAAAACTAGGCAACAGGTTGAACACACCTGATTTAAATGCAAATCTAAACTGATGACCCCTCAAGAATCTTCCATGGCTCCCCTTTGCCCTGACACAAGCCCAAACTCTGGATGTGGCACAACCCTGCAGTTCCTGGCCCTGAAAATCTGAACCTCGGAGGTGCCTGAATCTTGGCCTTCTGGGAGCTGACGCCATCTACCTGCCCCGGGCTGAGAGCTGCCCGCCTTCCCGGCCTTCATGGCTTCCTCTGTGAGTCTCCCCTCACTTATGCATGGCTTCTGGTTGTGTAACCCCTTTGTGCCTCCACAAGTCCCCAGCTTTCCTCCATCTAAGGCTGTAATATCTGTTTGTCCCCCACTGGTCTGTGTCCTCCCTGGGCAAAGCTACCTCGTCCTTGTTGGTCTTATTTGCTCTTATAGCTTGATCTGCACTTGATATGCAACTGGTGTTTGATGAATGACTTAAATACTCAAATAAACTAACCATGGGTCTCAGTCTCCCTAGTGACACATGGAGAGGCTAGTGACTTTCTATGATGAGGTCCTCCCACTGCCATCCCCAACTCCTCACGCCGTGTCTAGACTTATCCTTAACTGCAGACCTGCTGTGTCCTCCTGGGGAGCTACCCCAGGAGAATCCATGCTGTCCTCCTGCTCTTCACTAGAACTCTGTGGGGTAGGCAGCTGTTTCTTCCAAGTGACAAACCAAAAAGTGGTCAGAGGCGTGCAGGGCTTGCCCAGGGTCCCAGCGCAGGCCTGTGACACATGCAGCCAGGCTTCCTGCACACGCCAGGGCACTTGGAGTCAGCACAGAGTGAGCAGGCCCCTTGACCACTCACTGGGCCCAGCCAGAACAAATCAGCATTCCCCTCCCTCACCAAGGCGCTCACCGTGCATGCCCTACCTGCCTGAGTGCCACGTCTACCTGTGGCATACAGCCGGTGTTCAAATAAAACTTGTCTAATGCATGAAAGGATGGGAGCCTAGGACATTCCAGATCACAAGGAGACACATACCTGTGCTCCTCCCTAGGCCCCCCCAGGGCCCCTCCCCTCTCAGATTCCCCCTTTAGGGAAGTGACTGACACCCCAGATTTGCAGTTGATGTCTCTTTCTTTATTCATGTATTCCACCATCCAGTGCCCACTGTCTCCAGTCTGGGCTCCTACTGGCTAGGGCAGCCCTCTCCCTTTGCTCTCCTGCACAGTCCCCCAACCCCTAGTTCTCAGAAGTGTCCTCTCCCTAATCCAGCTGCAGGTGGGCACCGGTAGCCAGCCCCATGCCCAGATGGAGAGAACAAAGCCCAGAGCAGAGCCAGCCCCAGGATACATGCAGTCTCTGAGTCCCAGTGTTCCTTCAGTGGGGAGGGAGGCCTTGGCCTGGGCTCCGAGGGCCCTCGCTGGGAGGTGGCTGGCTCTGTCCACGTTGCAGGGAGCTGCTGATCTGGCGTCTGAGGGCCTCCAGTCTCTGGGCTAGGTTTGTGACCCCGGCTCCACCTGAGGAACAGTGAGACTGGAGGCCTGTCCCCCTGAGCCCTTTCCACCCAGCTTATTCTAGCCCAGCACCCTCTGGAGGAGCCTCAGACGGCACTTGTCAACCTCCCACCACCCCATATATCCAGGCTGCAGCAGGTATCCGGGCCTGCGGGTGGCCCTAAGAGAGAAGCATAAACTTAGGAGCTAGAAAGATCAATCCCACCTATTCAGAGACAAGGAACCTGCAGCCCTCTAGGATCCCGCCCCCGCCTTCCTCACCTCTCAGTGCAGGGGATGGATTTGGGGGCTCTGCAGGCAAGGGAGGGGCTGAGGGGACGATCTCCTCCCCCGTCAACATCTCTGCCAGCACTCGGGTCTGGGCCCAGCTGCTGTGGCTCCTGGGCCAAGTGAGCAGGGTAAAGGGTGAGCCTTGGCAACCCCAGGCCCTCTCCTCCCCAACCCTGTGCCCTAGGGCTTGGCCCACCTCTCTCTTGGACACTTGGCAGGGCCAGGGCTCCATGGGCTACATGGGGGTGCCCAGGGTGGGGGCCGGGCAGAGAGAGGTGGACCACCTGGGGTCCTGGGGTCCAGTACCTACAGGAAAGACCCCAGCCCAATCAGTGACCACAGACTTGTCTCTCTGAGCCTTTCTTCCCTGTTCCTGGCCAGGGCCCCCATGTCTACCTCACAGGGTGTAGAGAACAGTGTCCATATAAAGGGGTGAGGTCTTTGGCACCCCTGCAGGTAGGAGCCACACTTGGCCTACTTCTGTGTACCTCCAGTGCCCAGAACAGAGGCTGGCCTGACGCAAGGAGCATGGAGGAAGGTTGCAGAAGGAGTAAGTGAGTACAGAGATGAGAAGGTACCTAAGTGGGCAAACACATACATCCCTGCACGGATCAACCAGTGACAGCGGGGACTCCTGACAGGCAGAGGCTGGGGAGAGGATATGACGGCCATCCCTCACTCTGGGCAGAGCCAGCCCTCCTCCCTCTCATGCAGCCGGGAACCCTGGGTTTCCCGGGACTCGGGAGCCCTCAAGATTGTTGAGCCCTAGCTCAAGTTCCCCAGTTCCCCCAACCCCCACCTTGGCCTTTCTTACCTGTGGCAGGTGGCCCTCCCTCCGTGGGCACGCCCAGTGAGCCAGGGGCACTCGGCACAGAGGGCAGAGATGGCAGCAGGAGCAGAGAGGTGGTAGTGCCTGCAAGATGACATGTTAGTGTGTTCTGGGGCTTCCCAGGCTGTCAACTCTCCAAGTTGGGTGGTACGACTCACATGGCAGGGGCCAGTTGGCACCATAAAGCAGGCACATGGTAGGGCGAAGGCAGGGCCTGGCTGAATGCTGCAGGCAGAAAGGAGGCGCCTGGGAAGAACACAGGGGTCTGTGACTGCAGCCCCCAACCCCTAGGCTGGCCTCCAGGTCCCTCCCCAGTGGAGACACCTGGGGTACTTGCTACCTGCCAGCTGTGTTTTCCATGTGCCACAGTGTCATGGTTGGATCTGGAATGTCCCCCCACAGCCTCATGTTTGGAAGACATTTCAATCATGGGGGTTCATCTATTGATTTCCTGGGGTGCTAAGGGAAAGGCCTTGGTTGGAAGGGGCGGATCACCAGGGAAGGATGTGGAAGGGCCAGATCACTGGGGCAGGACCCGGAAGGATATAATTTCCTCTCTATCTCTGCCTTTCAATCTCTTGGAGTCTTGTCTAGTGGTGCTGTGAGTAGCTTCTCTCCAGCTGGGCTTCTGCCAAGCCCTTCCACCATTTCCAGCCAACCAGGAACTGAGACCTCCTGAAACTGTGAGCTACAGTAAACCTTTCCGCTCTCAAGTTGTGGGTGTTGGGTGTTGTGTCCCAGCAATGAGAAAGTCACTAAGACACATACTGACTCATTCTCTCCAGTCTTCCAGCAGTCCTACAAGGTGGGCAAATCACAATCCTGTTACAGAAGGAGAAGCCCAAGTAGGAAGGGGCCAAGTGACTGACCCACGGGGACATGGCCAGGAGGTGGTCTAGGCCCAGAGTTCAGATGCTCACGCCTTTCATGAAACACCTCTGCCAGTGGCCTCTGCCCAAGACCTGCTTACCTTTCCAGCTCGTGGACCTGCTGGGCCAGGACTTGCTGCTCATTCCGAGCCAGGTCCCTGCTGCTCTGCAGCTGGCTCATCTCCTTCCTGAGGACACCAGAAGACCTCAGGGGTGACCAGAGGCAGGGTTCCTGGGGATTCAATCAGCCCCTCCTCACTGCAGCCAAGTGCCAGCAAGAGGGGACAGATGGGACAGAGGGGAGCCAGGGAACAGGAAGAAGAGGCAACTTGGCCAAGCACCAGGAAGGGACAGATAGTATGGGCTTTCTCCTACCTCAGCCTCTCATTCTCCAGCATGAACTCCTGCAGCATTCCATAGAGGTTCCGCTGGGCCCAGGCTAACCGCGCCCCATGGAGCCCTGGGGCTGTGGGGAAGTAGAGTGTGGCTAGATCCTCAGAAGCCCCAGATTCCATCCTCATCCCATCTCCACCCAGGAAGGTCATACCCTTGGCGTCCCTTTGGTCCAGCTGAAACCGCAGGTGACGGTTCTCTTCCTGAAGCTGCAGCATTTCAGTCTCCAAACGAGGGGGCTGCTTTGCCACAGGGGACTGCAGAGGAAGAGGTCCAGGGCCACTCTTCATGGCTGTACACTCCACACACTGCACAGGGGCTTTCAGGTGTGGTAAGTGAATGGTGCTTAAAATTGAGCCCAACCGTCACCTGTGAGCTTTGCTTCCTAGCACCAGGATGCATCCACTTGGTGACAGCACCATCCTGGAGGGCCCCAATCTGAGCTGAACTTCACTCTAAATCAAACCCCAGACAGCTCTGTCCCAGGTTCTGATCACAAAAATGTCTTGTAATAAACCCCAGCTTAACCAGGACACAAAGATCACAGCTAGACCCTGAATCATATCCCAGCTGAGACCCTAACCCTGGACCTTCCTGAATCTGTCACCTTTGCTGAGACCCTGACCCCTTCTACTTAACCATGACACCATTTCCAGGATTCCACTCCAAATCTCAACTTTAACCTAATCGCAGACTTCAACCACGATGCCAGCTCAGGCTCAAAAAACAGCCCGGCAGTGGGGGATCAACCCCCATTCTGGCCTTCTGTCTGTGTCTTCCTCTGCTCACCTTGGGGACCTGTGGCCGGGTGGTGACTCGCTGAGCTCGGCTGGCGTATCGCAGAGTGCTGAGAGTCTCAGGAAGGCACTGGGCCGAGGGGGACACACAGGCCACCTACGGAGGACTCCCCTGAGTGCTCCTCTCAGGGACCCCTCCCTTGGGACCCAGGCTGCCCTGCCAGCACTCCCCAGGTACCATGAGAGTGACCCCGCGGCCTCCCAGTGAGTCTGCCAGCAACTTGGTAAGCTTGCTGTCCCTGAAAGGAATATGGTTCTGCTTCCGCTGTGGGTCCAGCAGCAGGGAGATGCAGTGACCTGAGGCAGGAGAGCAAGGCCCGGGAAGGTTACAACAGTCTGCCCCCAGCCACCCAGGTGGACCACGGCAGCACTGGACACCCACCCAGGTCCAAGTGGCTCTCACTCATTCATCCACATGGTCTCATTACTCATTCAGGCTACCAGACTGGGGCTCTTCAGAGGCACAGATGGCCCTGTCTACTCTGATCCCCAGCGCCCAACAGAGGGCCTGCCTTGAGGCAAGGGCTCAGGAAACTTCTAACCAATGGCTGAATGGATAGGAGTTCTACGAGCAGCCTCCCCACAAGCATCAGAGAGCAGTGATGAGAACCCAGCCGCCACGGCTCCTGGCCCGACAACCTGGAGTGGGGCCAGGTCCCTTCCCTCATTGGGCCAAACGCATGAAGGACAGGTGAATGCCTCTGAGGAACGGCCGCAGGGTGCCTCTGCTACTAAGTTAGGATGTGACCTTCAAGCCCTTAGAGTGAATAGTGATGGCTAATGCTCTGCTCGGGAAGCAGAGGTCAGAGGCTGAATTGGGGCCAGAGGGAGGTGTATGGCTACTGGACCTCAGCTGAGATGTCACCTACATACCACACCACCTCTGGTCCCCCACTGCGGGCAGCTAGGGATCAAGTAGAGGGGGGACGTGGGGAATCGGGTCTGTGGCCCCCCTGGCAGGGCTCACCCAGGGCCAGCAGGCTGCGGTTGATGCTGTTGGCCTCCAGCATCAGCTCCCCGCGGGATCCCGTGACGGCCACCTTCTCACTGCCAGCCAGGTCCACAAAGCACAGCTTCCCACCCGTAGGGGGCTCCCAAGGGTCCACAGGAGGCACCTGCTGGGACTGGCATGCCAGGCTCAGTGGGGACTTAGGAGGGGCTGTCCCCAAAGAGTGACAAAGCCACGGGTTCCCGCCTCGTTTCCCCTGCACACGCCCACGCTGGTGGACATGTGCAGAGGGAGACTCTTGCTCAGGCCCGCTCCTCCCACGCGGACACTCACAGTGGGGCGGCTGATATACAGCGTGAAAAGTGCATGGCTGCGGCTGGAGGCCCTGTTCAGAGTGTGAGGGGAGCTTCTCCGCCGGCTGAGACCTGCAGGGAAAAGTATCAGAGCCGGCCCTGCCAGAACACAAGGCCATCTAATAAAGAAAAAGGAAGGAAGGCAGCAGGCCCAGGAGTGAGGGGCTGGCCACGCAGGGGCACAGAGGAGCCGTGGACGTTGGCTGTGGTTCTAGCCCAGACAGGTGTGAGGGGATGCGCAGTACACAGCACCAGAATGACAGAACCGCATCTCCCAAACCTGTCTCCTACCCCTGTGCTGGAGGGAGATGCTGAGGTCAGAATCCAGTGTCCCAGGGAGCTCCCTGCCTCCCAGAAGACACGTGCTACACTGGTAGAACGGATGAGACTGGAAGGGAAGGGCTTTCCAGGCTGGACAAAGAGGTGCCATGGTAACTGTCAGGGCACAAGCAGGGTGGGAAGTCTGGAGCCTGGGGCTGGGGGGGCAGCTGCTGTCATGCTGGAATACCTACCCTCTTTGTAGGGCACATACTGCCCCTTTTCTAGATCACATTTCATTTTATCCCACCAACAGGACTTTTGTTTCTGTCTACACAGGAAACTAAGCAATAGAAAGGAACCAAAAGGCCTATGGCCGCTGCATGGAGATGGGGTTGGCAGGGAGGGCCAGAAGGTAGCACGGATGGGACCTTCGGAGGAGGGCCCAGGCCCTGAGCTGGGGAGCTGGCCTGGGCCTGAGCGGAATCAGAATGGGCAGGCCCTGGGGTGGGCACAGCAGTGAGGACAGACAGACATTCTTGGGCCGTGTATTTGAATTGTTTGGTTGGCTTGTCCTCCATACGGTCATTTGTGAAGCCTGAGCTCCATCTGGGGCCCCAGTCCCCACACAGTAAGGGGCACCCCTCCCCACTCCACCCCTGCCCCCAAATCCCCCGGGAGCGCGCACCCATCTGCAGGAGTTCCATCAAGGTGTCGAGATTCCCGAACTCTACTACGCGCAGCTGATCCACGTAGAAGCCGCGGGTCTTGTTCCAGCGCACTGGGAGGGGCCGTGGGGACCCCAGGCTCAGCAAGTCCCTCACCTGAGGAAGAAGGAACTTGCTGGGAATCTGCGTCCCTTCTTCCCCAACCCCAGCCCCACAAGGCCACAGTCGCCACCTCCCTTCCGCCCCTTGGAAAGCCACGCCCCCACCTCCTCCCGGCCGCCCTCCTTCTATTCCGGGTGCCCTCACTTGCTCGTTGTAGATCTCCAGGTAGGAGGCCCGGAGGGTGACAGGGGTGCCCAGGTGCTGCACGCGGTCCAACAGCCAGGAGAAGGTCCTCTGCACGATGCCTGCCAGGTTGGGAGGTACGGGCACCCCCTCCCCCTGGGGGCAAACCCAGCTGAGCCTGGGTGGGCAGCAGCCACAGCATCGTAAAGACCACCCTCTTTGCAGAACACGCGTTACTTGCTGGAACCGCGCCAAATTCCTACACAATATCTCATTTAATTCCCACGGCCTGTACTCTCGTAGAAACAGCGCTAGTGAGGAGCCCAAACAGGAATTCAAAAGCCCTCAGTTTCCCAGTCCGCAAATAACTGGGAGCGCAGAGCCATCGCCCACACCCCTTCCCGCCCGGTGCGTGCTGCAGGCAGCTGCCTCGGCCTGCAGCCCCGGACGCTCGGCCCACCTGCGGAGGAGGGCCAGTCAGGGTGTAGGTCTTCCCGGAGCCCGTCTGGCCAAAGCTGAAGGCTGTGCACGAGAAGCTGCGGGGAGCAGGTGCGCGGTGGGACGCGGGCTGCGGCCCGGGCTGGGACCACGCAGATCCCCGCGGTGCAGGGAGCAGAGCCCACCCTCACTCACCCGCGCAGTGCCAGCTCGCCCAGGCGCCGCACGCCGCACGCCCGGAACACGTCCTCCTGCGTGCGCGCCCCGTCCAGCACGGCCGCGAACCGGAAGGCCACGTCGGGGCCGCCGCCCGGGGGGCTCACCTGGGGGCGGCGGCGGGGCAGTGTGGAGGGGCGGGGCAGTCTGAAGGGGAGGGGCAGTGCGGAGGGGCGGGGCAGTGTGGAGGGGCGGGAAGGTCTGTGGGAAGGCGGGGCGGTCTGGAAAGGAGATCCCATCTGTGGGAGGGCGGGTCAGGCTGTAGGGGCGGGGCTGTCTGTGGAAGGGGCGGGGCAGTCTTAAAAGAAGAGGCCTGTGGGGGGCGGGGCTGCCCGTGGGAGGGCAGAGGCCTCGGGAAGGGCAGGACAGTCTGGGGAAGGGAGGATCCTAGGGCCAAGATGCTTGAGGGTCCAGGCGCTCCCCAATGAAATGTTAATTGGATGGGGTCTCTCACCTGCAAAGTCCGGGTCCCTGAGCAGTGCAGCACGCTCTGTTCCCCTCGACGCAGCTCGGCAGCGGTCATGGGACGCACCCTGGGGTCCCAGAGAGGCCCTCCTGATGTCTCCCTTCGTCCCATCCTCGCCCGGGTGCCTCCTAGCCACCTTATACTCACCTGAGCACTACTTGGATGGGGGTTTCTAGCCCATCTGGCCCTTGCTCGAAGTTTCGCGCGGGGTCCCTGTGGCAGCAAAGCGAGTTACCATCCCTGCGTTCAGCCACTGTTCGCTGGGCGCGGCGTTCAGAGCTTCCCCAGCCGTCCTGAAGTTCTGCTCACCCATCGGGAGACCCGCGTTCCTCCATGTTGTGCTGCTGGCACGCAAGGCGTTGGCTCCTCCCGAGTCTCGTTCTGCGATACCCTCCCTCCTCCAATACCCCGGAGACTGGCCACACACACCTTACCTTCCCACCCCCACTGCCCGTCCCAGGCAACCATCCATCCGGAAAAGCTCCCGCCCGCCCAGGGTTAGCTAGTTAAAGATTTACCCCCAACTCCTGCAGTCGGGAAAGTCCCAGAGTAAGGGCTTCCTAACTAGGGGCTCTGGAGGGTGAGGACCTACTGCTCTCAGCGAGTGCCATCAGGACGGGCCCACGGGACCACCCAGGCCAGCCTCCCCTGCACACAGATGGGGACAGAAGCCAGACTACAGAGCACAGCAAGGACCAGGCTCTTGCTACCTCCTCTGCATGCCCTGTCCTCTCCCAACAGCTCCAGCCCTGTCATGGCTGGTGCCCCGTGAGGGGAGGGGCCTGGTGGCAGGAGGGCCTCCAGGAAGACCTGTCTGCTGCCTCTGAGCTGGCTTAGACCAGCTAGCGAGCATCTGGTTAGACATGGGGGCACCTGCCACTGTAATGCCACTTCTAACCCTAGGCCACTAAGTTGGTTATGAACCCGTCTGGTCTGGCTTCTCAGAGAAGGATGCTGGGCACTCATTTGGTGCCAGGCTTTGGGCTGGGCACTAAGCAGGGGATTTGCTAGCAGGCTGCCCTCTCCCACTCCCAGCCTGCTGAAGAGACAGGTAAGAAGAATCCAGTTTGGGCCTCGGGTGGCAAGGGCAGGAGGTGAGGTGGGGCGAGGAGGCAGAGGCCACACGCATGAGGCACCCAAGGGTTGGGTGTCGAGATGTACAACGAACAGAGATGAGGTGACTTGAAACTGGGCCTGGCTCATGGAGGGCACATTGAGGATTCTGGACCCTCAGGGAACTGGAGAGCCACTGGGGGTTACACACAGATATGTGATGCCATCAGCCTGACATTATTATTATTAGTTATTATTATTATTGCCACTCTATCTCTATATATTCTGAATGTTTCTGCAAACTCATCGCCCATAAATATGCATTAGGATGAAAAACAGAAGTTGTCCCAATGTAATACAGTCTGTAACACCACACGTGACAGGTAACTATCAAAAGCCCCATTAGAAAATGAGTTATTTTGAATGGTGATGAGCTCTCCGTTCACTGGAGGTGTGCCAGTAAAACCAGCTGACCTTTCAGTTATAGGATCTTCTAGCTGGACCTCTAGGAAGGAATCTATACAGCAAAGAGCCATACAGCTGTAGAACTCTGCCACTAACTTGCCATGGTGCTTTGGCCTTTACATTGAACTACATCCAGCCCATTTTTTAATTTTTCTTTTTATTTATTTATTTATTTACATTTATTTATTTATTTTGCTTTTTGAGATAGGGTCTCGCTAAGTCACTAAGTTACTCAACGTGGCCTTGAACTTGCAACCTTCCTACCTCAGCCTCCCAGAGTGCTGGGATAACACCCACTGAGATCAAATCCAGCTGCACATTGATCTTTCTTAACCTCTTCTCTCCTGTGAACAGGTGTTAATGAGTCCTCTCCCATTTTACAGGGCTCTAATGTGTCATTGAGGCAGTATGATTGAAGGTGATTTTTAAAGTATAAAGCAATTCCTGAACACATAAATAAAAATCACTAAATGACCTCTCGGATCCCTTTGGGCTCTGAAATTTCTTAATGTACTATGGTTTTTTAGAATTCCTGAGGCAGAGAGGTTGAGAATGACTACCTGTCTTTCAGATGGGAAAAAAACTAAAGGCAAGCAGAGGCAGGTGGGAGAAGTTGTCCCAGGAAATCCCGGGACAGGCAGCCATCTGCGGTAGGTCTGAGAAGGGAACCAAAAATGATGAGCTGGGGTCTCCAGGCCGTCTACTCTGGGAAGTTGTTTTTTGCATTTGTAAGTCCAGGAAGTGAGCAAATAGATCCATTAAAGGGCCTTAGCCATGTCAGGGTGATGAGTCATTTGCATCTCCTTTCCTTAGATTTCTACTGTGCTCCGACAGCAGTCCGGTGAGCCACCTGGTGGGGTTCTGATAAAAATGCCGACAAGGGGCTCGGCATGTGCCGGGGTGTGATGAGCTGTGGGGCTTCCCAACCTGGCTCAGAATGTGAACATCCTGGGGCTTCGGCAGCAGGCACCGGGCTCTGTTTCTGTGGTCTTACAGCGAGTGGGAACATCTGCTGCCCTGAATGGAGAGCTCGTGAGCAGGTTTGTGCTAAGCCTTCTCAGTGCCGGCCTTCTAAGATGCGTGAGACGCATTAGTGAACCAAATAGATTTTAAAAAAAATCCTTGTCCTCTAGTGAGGTGGAAGAGCCAAACAAGAAAAATTGTCATGGAAATAGTTTACATGGTGTGTTCAAAGCTTCTATGCTGTGAGAAATACCAGTCAAGGGAGAGGACTGAGAGTGCTAGGGTGGGAAAAGGTGTAGTGTAAATACTAGGGCCATGAAATACTTTACTGAGAAGAGGACATTTGCGTAAAGACCTCAAGGAACACAAGTGAGTTCGCCCATTGAGAGACGGAGGCAGGAAGATCTCAAGTTCTAAGCCAACCCCGGCCACTCAGGGAGACCCTGCCTCAAAATTCAGTGTAAAAGAACTAGGCAAGTAGCTGAGTGGTAGAGTAAACCTGATTTGATCTCCAGTACCACAAAGCATCTTAAAATCAGTAACAACAATAAAAAAAAAATTAAGCATAAGGAAAGAAATAGAGCCAGACACGATGGCATGTATCTGTAATCCCAGATCTCTGGGAGGCTGAGACAGGAGGATCATGAATTTAAGTCCAACCTGAGCAACTTAATGACTTAAAGAAGATCCTGCCTCAGAATTGTGTATGGGCTGAGAATAGATGTAGCTCAGTATGAAGGTCCTGGGTTCAATCCCCTGTCCAAAAAAAAAAACCAAATATATGTGTGTGTGTGTGTGTGTGTGTGTGTGTGTGTGTGTGTAAAAGAGTAGAAAATACCACAGAAGCCCAAGCCAAGAAAACATATTAACAGCAAAAAAAAAAAAAGTGGACTCCAAGGCAGGAAGTACCAGTAGAGGCAATGAGAAGGATTTTATATGACCCACCAGGAAGACATAATAGCCTTACAGTGTACGCATTTGATAATGCAACTTCAAATAGACTATTGTGGTTTGGAACTGGAATGTCCCCCAAAAGTCTCATGTATTTGATTGTTATGGATTGTCTATGGAATCATATGAGAGATTGGGGCCTAGTCTGGAGTGGTGGATTACAGACATGTAAATTGGATTACAGGCATGTAGTGGGGGCTTACCACACATTCCACACCTAGATCCATGACAGGCTGATCACAGATGAGACCTGAAAGTATATATATGCTGCCATCTTCCTCTGGAGAGATCGGACTTGATAGGATTTGGCTTCCTGTTTGTGATGCCGTGTGGAGCTGCCTCCACCCCTACCTCTGCTGTGTACTTTCATGGCTGCCAGTCACCCCTGAGTGGACTGTGACCTTCTGAAGTTGAGAGCTAAAAGAAACCTTTCCTCCCCTAAATTTGTGTATATTGGGTATTCAGTCACAGCAATAAAAAGTAACTAAGACATAGACAAATCTTAACATAGTTTTTAAAAAATAACTAATAGAAAAACAGGTAAAATGTATTAAAGATATAAAAGGTTTAAGCAACACTGTTACGTAGCTTAATCTAGTTGACATATGCAGAATACTAAACTCAATAACTATAGAAGCACATTCTCCTCTAGCATGCATGAAATTTTTCTCAAAATAGACATTGTGCTCAACAGTGTCAGTGATTGAAATTATACTGAGTATGTTCTCTGGCCATATAGGAATTAACCTAGAATCACTAAAGGGAAAGTAAGAAATCTCCCAATGGTTGGAAATCCAACAAACACTTCTAAATGCCCTCTGAATCAAAGAAGAAATTACAATGGTGATTAGAAAATTGTACACACACACACACACACACACACACACACACACACACACACACACAGAGTTAGGAAAAGCATTGCATGCTAAATCCAAAGAAAGAAGAGAAGAAACAGCACAGCTACGTATGAAACACACATACTATTCCACATCATAACAGCTAATGGACAACAGAATACATCAACAAAGTCAAAAGTTTGATTTTTCATGAAAATCATTAAGTTGTACAAATGCTGAGCAAACTACTAAAGAAAATGGAAGCTGCCAGTATCAAAAAGAAAGGAGGGACTTTGCTACAGAACTTACAGACATTAAAAGAATAGAGAGAAGATATGAACATCTTCATGCTAAAGTATCTGAGCTTGGTCATCCTCATGAATTAATAGATGAATCTCTTTAAAAGCTCATTTTAGGAAAGAGGAGAAGAGAAAAGAATATCTGAAGAGATTTCGTGCTGTTAAACAAGTTAAACTTGTAATTAAAAACCTCCCCCAAAGGAAACTCTTGGCATGGATGCTTCACTGGGGAATCTTCCAAACATTTAAGGAAGCAAAAAACATCAATCTTACACAGACCCACAGCAATACAGCCAGAGGGAGCACTTCCAAATTTATTTTTTTTAATGAGGCCCTAACACTGATACCCAATCCTCACAATGACATCATACAAAAGGGAAATTACAGGCCATTATCTCCTATGAATACGAATGCAAAGATTCCAAACAATTATTACCCAATTTAACCTAGCAGTAAATGTATAATGCATGTGGATTTATTTCAGTGGCCCAGAGGTGGCAATTCTCTCAGTGCAGTTGAACACTTTGATAGAAAAAAAAAAAAAGGGAAGGAGGAAGTGATTGGCCATCTCAAGAAATGCTGAGGAGACTTAACAAAATTTAACACTTGGTCAAAATTAAAAATAAAGCTCGCAACAACCAGGAGAAATGCAATGCAAATTCCTTAATTTAATAAAATCCATCCATAACATCGTGTTTCATGATGAAAATAACTTCCTCTTCTCCCGCTTCTATAGTAATCACTATGGTTGTCCCTTGCTATCCTTAGGGGTTGGTTGCAAGGCCCCCTTTGCATACCAAAATCTGTGGGTGTCTGAGTCCTTTTTTAAAAAATGGCATAGTATTCGCTTATAACCTAGACATAGCCTCCTTTGTGATGTAACCCATGTCTTGATCGCTTATTATACCTAATGCAGTATAAATGCTGTATAAATAGCTATTGTATTACATCATGTATGGAATAATAATAAAGAAAAATTTACATGGTTAGGATAGATGGAACTGTCATTGGCCTGGCTACATTTTCACCCACAGGTGGCTGAATCTCTGGGGGTAGAACCCATAGATGCAGAGGTCTGATGGTACAGTAAAGCAAGAAAATGAAAAAAGAAACGAGGGAAAGTGGAGGTAGCAACTGGAAAGAAAGAAGTAAAGTTAGTAAAACTCATTTTTCATGGATATGTGTGCACATAGAAAATTCAGAAGAATCTCCAATCTGGAATCTAGAGTAAGCGAGTTCACAGTCTCTGGATACAGTGCCAATGTGCATATATTACATAGTGCTATGGTCTGGAGATTGGTTGAGTTTGTTCCATAAGAGTTCATATGTTGGAAGTTTGGCCTCCGGTATAGTAATGTGAACAGTGGTGGGACCTTTCAGAGGTGCAGCTGGGGCTGGAGGAATAACTCAGCAGTTAAAGTGCCTTTCTGGCAAGGTCAAGACCCTGGGTTTAATTCCTCCACACCACTTGAGCTGGGCGTGGTGGCACATGCCTGTAATCCCAGCCCTAGGGAGGCTGAGGCAGGTGGACTGCCACTAGTTCAAGGTCAGCCTAGGCTCCATAGTGAGTTCAGGACCAGCCTTGACTACAGAGTGAGACTCTGTCTCAAAAAAAAAAAAAAAAAAAAAAAAAGAGGTGGGGCCTAGTGAGAAGTGGGCAGGTCACTGGGGCCACTGCCCTCAGAAGGGATGAACATAGTTCTTGTCAGACTTCCATTTAGATTCCTCTGGGAGAGATCCTGACCCCTCCCCATGCTCTGGCTTCCTGTTTCACTAAGCAATTTCCTCTCCTTGAACAAACTCCCACCGTGATGTCATATACCCCAATGTGAGGCAGCCAAGGAGGCCCTCAACTGAGCTAAGGCCAAGCCTATGATGCTCTTGAACCTGTAGAACCAGGAGCTAAATATACATCCCTTTCTTTAAAGTAACTGTCTTAGTTACTTTTTCATTGCCAGAACACATTACCCAATACCCACAATTCCAGAAAAGAAAGATTTAATTTAGTGCATAGTTTCAGAAGGTCTCAGTTTGTTGATGGGCAGCTGGCAATGTTAAAACGGTTTGATGAAGGTCTAGACAGAGAGAATCTGTTCATGGCATGGCAAGACATGAAGCCAAGAGCAAGACAGGAAGGGGGGAGCTAGCATATACCTTTCTGGGTCATGTTCTACTGCTCTTCCCATTCCGGGTCAAGTCCCAGTGACTCTACCCTTCTGACCAGGGCCCACCTCTTAACAGCACTGAAAACTAATGGATTAACTCCATGATTGAATCATCTGCCAAATATGAAGCTCCTGGGGGACATTCCAGACCCATAGCATAGCAGTGCCCAGCCTCAGGTATTTCATTACAGTAACAGGAAGCAGACTGATGTATTGTCATCTGTTAATTGCATATACCGTATATAATCATAAATTGAAAGTTGAACATTAGAGAAACATCAAAGACGAACTTCTTACAGAAGTAATAGATATACATTTAAGGAAAAGGGCAGAAAGTACACATTGAAAATGATAGAACAACATTGCTTTAGAGATGTTTAAAACCTGAATTAAAAAGGAGAAGATACAACATTGTGGAAATGTCCCTTTGAGCAAGCTGTCATGGAGATTCAATCAGTCCCAGTCAGTCTTCCAGCAGGAACCTCTCAAAATGCACATCGACAAGCAGATTCTAAAAATCTATATGAAAACACAAAGGACTTCCATAGTAAAATAATAACAAAGAAGAACAAAATCGGAGGACTTATATATGGCCATCAAGATTTAACATAAGACTACAACAATCAAGGTAGTGTGCAGTTCAAGAACAGACAGAGGGTCCAGCTGCACACCCAGACATGTGTCACCTGGTTTATGGCAAAGAGACCACTGCAACTCATCTGGGGTGAAATGTGCTTTTCATCAATTGGGCTGGCCTTCCTGAGTATCCACATGGACAAAGAAACAGTCCTTGACCCCAGCCTTCCCACCCTCCCAATCTGAACTTGAAACAAATCACCAATCCATTTTTAAAAGAAAATGTGGGTAATGTTCCCAAGACATTGGGAGTAAAGAAAAGTAGTGTTAAAACTCATCCAAAAAGCACCAAGTATAAAAATACAGAAGTAGTGGACTACATTCAAATTATCTATCCATTCAAAGACTTCATTTAAGAAATAAAAAGCATGCCAACGTCTGGGGGAAGTTATTTGATGCATATACCTCTAACCAGGGGCTCATGTCCAGAATATACGCAGCACACTACAAGGCAAGAAGAAATAAATGAACAACTGAATTAAGAACTGATGACAAGATTGAAACTGACACTTCATACAAGGCGATACCCAAACGTCCAATAACAGGAGGACAATTTGCCCAACATGATGAGTCACCAGGGAAATGAAACTAACACCCCAGTAGATGACACAATTAATAAGACTCAGAATGCTAAGTGTTCGCAATTCAACACACACGACGCTGAGCATGTGTGAGAACGCAAGCCTTGGCATCTCTCCTGTAACAGGTGAGTGGAAATAGCATCGTATTTTGGCGGGACACTATCTGCTAATTTTCCCAGTCCTCCTGTGAAGCTGTTCCACTGTACATCTGTGCTGAAGAGCCACGAGGCACACGTCCACCAAGAGACGCAACCAAGAAGTCTGCAGTAGCTCTCAACGCAGAGCAGCCACTATCTCTGCCTTCCTTCTGTCTTCATGGCTGTCGCCAGCACCCTGTCACCAACGCCAAGGCTCTCCCGTTGCCGTTGGCCCCCACATACCTGGCTGCTCCGTCATCATTCCTTACGACCATCGCCATCATCATCATCAATGTTTCTGTCATTCCCACCACCAAAGTCACCATTTCCACCATTACTATCTCGAGGTAATTGAGGCAATTAAAGATGCAGCATCTGGGCCCCAATGGCCATGTGCTCCCGTTCCCAAAGGGATGGCTGAGTCCCTCTGCGTGCCCCTCCTGTCCCTGCTCTGTCTGGAGCCAGTCCTCCTGCCACAGGAGGCACCTCTTCCTTGGGAGCAGTGGGACCCCCTCCTGTGATTGGGTGACAGAAGGAAGGCATGCTGGGAAACTCTGGGAACCCTGAACCATTGGTCCTGCCCAGCAGGGGTGCGACTCTCGACTTCACTAGGGGGCAGCAGAGCGCTGCGCCACCACGGACCCCAGGGCTCCCCACAAAGGAGGCTCTGTCAGGTGTGGCCTTGCTCTATCCACACCTTCTGAGGCTGCACATTTTGGGGCTGACCCGCCTGGTGCGGTGGGCAGGCAGGGACAGGTCTCCGAGGGAGCAAGCAGAGGGACCCGAGTAGTCAGAGGGCCCTCGGTCCCACCCCTTCCCCTGCTGCCCCCTATCCAGCCACAGCCACCCCTCTGCCCCCAGGAGTCTCCCTTGGGCCTCTGAGGACAGCCCGAGTTCTCCGGCCCGGGGGCCCATGCCATTCGGGCCTCTCCCTCTGCCTGTCCTCATCCTGGGCCTCTGTCCCTGCATGCTGCCCTCGCACCCTCAATACTCCCTCTGGTTCCTCTGTGTTGGACTCACGCTGTCCTCCGTACCCACCCGCACACCCCAAGACACCAGATCGGGCCAGAGCCTGTGACTGTGTCCCCACAGCTTCCTGGGCTTCCCGGTGTCGTGGGACCAACCACAGTGGGTGGCTCATCCCGCCTGCTGCGGACAGGGATGGCATCTGCTTTATCCCCGTGCTCCCGCAGCCAGCGTGGGGCTGAGCACGTGATGCTGGGAGGAAGGGAAGGAGCCAGGAAGGAGGAAGGAGGCTGGCCAGGAGCTGTGGGACAGACCCGCCTCCCTCCCTTCCTCCCTCCCCCTCGGCGCTGAGCCGCACACACTCCACTTTGCGATGTAAGAATTCATCTGGGGACTCATTTATCACAGACACCATCAGCTCCTGCCACAGAGCGCTGTCCAGTGCGCCCAGGAACGGGGTGGCAGTCTCCCGCCCGGCCTGGGCTGCCTGCTCAACCCAACCATCTGCAAGGAATTTAGAATTCTCAGAGGGCAGAGACCAGGCCCTGCTCTGTCGGGGTGCCCACGTGTCAGCGGCCTCTGCTTGTCCCAATGCCCTGTGCCACGTGACCCAGGAGGACTCGTGCAGTTTGTCAGGTGCAGACACAGGGACAGCCTGAGGTCCCCCGAGAGCAGCGTCCTGTTGGGCTAAGGATTGAGCAGAGATGAAAAAGAAGTTCTTGCCTGGCCCGTCTCCTCCCGAGGGGCCATTGGTGGGCAGGCCAGGCTACCCGAGGAGCTTTGGGAGGGTGGGACCCCACCCCACTGCCCAGGAGACTACTCCGGAGAGGCACACACTTGAAATGGCGTCCGTAAGGGATGAGGGTCCGGCAAGAGGAAGTGACCCTGCAGCCACGCGTGGGAGAGAGAAGCCCCTCTGGGGCTGCGAAGTCAAGGGACTCGGGGGTGTGGAAACTCCCTGCCATTTCCCGTGCCTAGTTCTGCTCCCTGGGCCAGAAACACCTGCCCTGCGAATCCGTGTCTGCCCACGGCTCACCCAGAATCAGCGTTTGGGAAGCGGAACTGGGATTCCTCTCTGATTGGCCTCACGACCGCGTCAGAGCGCCCCAGGGTCCTCAGCCACCATGACGCCTCCTGGGCCTGGGACTGTCTGGGTCAGAGGGACGGGAGCTCTTGGGTACTGAACTATGGGCCCGTCTTCCACTTCACTGTAACTTGGTGTCAAAGCAACCCCTTGGACCGTCGCGACGGTTACTCCTATTTTGCAGATGAGGACACCGAGGCTCAGAGACCTTCCATGACCGGCCCCAGATCATGCGGTAGCCGACTGGGAGAGTGGGGGTCCACCTGCCATTAGAGCCGGGCGTCTGTTCTCTGCTCTGTGCAGCACTGTTTTGCCAGCATGAACTTTTCAGATAACAGAGCTTGACCTTTTAAATATGCTAAAGGCCTAGTTTAACTCCCCTGGTTTCTATATTGCTTTTCATGGTCCTGAAAGGGGGCCGTGTAGGGGTCCCCAGGGCATGGAGCATGCTGGCCAAGGCCTGCTGGGGTCCTGGCTGCACAGCGGGAAGAACAAGTGAAGCTGGTCTGCATTTACAGCCACTCCCCGCTGCTGACGTTACTGCCTCAGGTCCACCGTAACCATGCTGCATTCCCACAGCAGCATGAACCCTCCGGTGAGCCGTGTGTGCTTGGGGTCCAGGCTGCACATGCCTTGTGAGAGTCTAATGCCTGCTGACCTGAGGTGGAACCGAGGCGGAGATGCTACCACCAACCACCCCTCCCAACCGTGGACACGTTGTCCTGTCCTGGCTGCCTCCGAGGTGGAGGTCATGGATGTAAAGGATGGGTCTTGGACTCACCTGGAGATGCCGGGCCCGGCCCTGGTGGTTGCCAAGGATTGATTTGGGTGGTGAGCGCTGTGGTATACTGGCATTTTGAAAGCACGACCAGGTTGACCACCTCAGCTTGGGTTCTGCTGGACGCCTGATACCCTGGGCTTGCGTGCGGGGCTGGCCTGTCCCAGAGGGACTTCCCGGGGACCTGGAGGCATGTGGGGGTTCCGGTCTGCCTTTCCTCACCCCTCTCCTGGGATCACGCTGCCCCAAGCTCCTGGGTTCTCTTTTCCCTTCTGCGTTGTCATCTGCCAGGCTGACCGAGCGGCCTCCAGGCCCTGCCTGCCAAGCCCTCGGGATCCTTAACGAGGTTTCCAGATGTTTCCGGCCTCTGGGTTTCCTCTGCACAAGCGACAGGGAGCTGTCCAGTGCACGAGGGGCAGCTGCACCTTGGACATGTGTGAACTCACCCAGAGCGCCGCCACGGGCTGGGTCGCAGACTCCACACTGCCGACCCACGAGGACACCACTCTGCAGGCACACAGGGGCCATAGGGGTTGGGGGTGGGGGGTGGGGGTGGAACACGGCCAGCCCACGGCGTTTCCCTCTGCAGAGGGAGAAGGGGGAGTTCTAAGCTCCCCAGGTGGCAGGCACCAGCTGGAGAATCAAAGTGGGTGCCCCAGACGTGCCCCTTCAGCGCAGCTGACGCCCTGTCCTGTGGGGACACGGGAGAGGGCCATGTGTCCTGGATCTGAGAGCAAGGCCTGCTTCCTGGAGGAGGGGGCACCCGGACAAGCTTGAAGTAATGGATAGAAATTGGGGAGGCTGAGGACAGCAGAAGGGCATTTCAGGTAAAAAGGTCAGCACATGCAAAGGCCCAGAGGTGGGACAAGTGGGGAAGCAAACTGTGTCTTAGTGCAGGGATCCCCGACCTCTAGACAGCAGACCAGAACCGTGGCCGGTCAGGAGATGGGACCCACGGAGGGGTGAGCAGCAGCGAGCAGATGCAGCTTCATCCGTGTTTACAACCATTCCCTGTCATTCACATTACTGCTTGAACTCCGCTTCTCGCCAGATCGGGGACAGCATGATATTCTCACAGAGCGCCAGCCCCCCTGTGAGCTGAGCTGCCAGGGCTCTAGACCGAGGCCGCTAGTGAGAAGCTCACGCCTGACGCTCTGAGGCGGAGCTGAGGGGGTGACGCTGGCACCGCCCCTCTGCTCCTCTTTGGTTTGTGGAAAAATTGTCTTTCACAGAACCTGTCCTTGGTGCTAGCAGGGTGGGGGATGGCAGTGAGCAGGGGGCCAGGAGGATTGGTGGGCTCAGACTTCAAAATGCCAGAGAACAGAGCCCGGGGAACGGTCCTGAAAAACTCATCGCCACTCACTGTCCGCGTGAGCCCCACCGGAATGACCCTGTCCTTCGGGAGCTCTGCCCCCCTTATCTGCAGGACACTCCGACTTTCCCCGCCTGGGGTGGGGGTGCCGGGCCCTGTGCCGACTCTGCCACTCTGGCAGTGGGGAGCCGAGGAGCTGGCACGCAGAGCTGGGGCTTGTGCACACACCAGCAGGCAACCCTCAGGCCGGTCCCCGTGGAGCTGCGTTCACGTCCCCAGAGCTGGAGCTGGCATTCAGGGCCCTGCTGCCCGGGAGAGACCCCCCAACACACAGCCAGGGTGGCACAGGCCGGCCGGCCCGGGAGGCTGGGATTTCTGGGAGCAAACACTGCCTCATTTCCAGGAGAGACGCAGCGCAGCGTCCCCACAACCTGAAGACTGTCGCCAAAACCCAGTCATTTCCTCTCACCAAACTTGGGCAGATTTGATTAGCTCTGTGTCCCTGCCTCCTGTTGCCAGCCCTGTCCGCCGGGACCCCTCTCCCCTGACCTCAGAAGCTGGGCGCCCTCTGGCCTCCCTCCTTCCCCGCGCACAGGCCCTTGGGCTCTCCCACAGCTGTGCCAGCTCTCTAGGGCTCCTGTCACCAGGGCAGCTCCGCTGCCGCTGCCTGGACCTCACCACCTTCCTGCCATTCCGGCGGGGCTAATGCTGTCCCTGCGGCACTGCTTGCCGCCACCAGCGCCGCGGCTCTGCCGCCGCCACCAGCCCTTCTGCTAACCACTGTGCCGGTGTGAGCCGCGATCATAAAGCCAGGGGATGATTTAATTATTTAAAAACATTTATTGCAGCAGAAGCCACGTTGGGACTCTTCTCTCTCAAAATAGCCCCGCTTTGGGAGGCAGCTCTGGGCGCCTTCCTCTGTGACACGTGTTGCCCTGTCATGGCTGCCTCAGTGTCCTTCAACAATGCAGAACAGAGATCTCTGTCAAATAGAAGACCACAGCGTGTCCTGACCTACTGTGTTCACGGGATCTGGCTCTTTGAGGCTTCCTGCTCCTCCCCAAAGTGAAAATAACCGTGCTGAGGAAGCTCCATTTGCACTGACTCAAAACACCAAGGCAGCCGGAACCGAAGGAGGAGGCCAGAACTGCTCCCACGGCGACAGGAGCGATGGGATAAGTACCTCAAAGCCACCAGAGCGTCTTTTCTTTTGTTAGCTTGAATTTGTGATGCCTAATAGCCGGCAGCTCGAGAAAGCGGTGAGCTTGCAAATCACAGATGGATCGTTTTGATTTCCTGGTATCCTTTGTCCTCCCCATCCTTCCCCCACATCCCTTTCCACAAAATCTGTCTGTTTATCTTCTTTCATTTCTCTTTTACTTTTTCTTTTTTTTTTTGGTTGGGTTTTCTCATATTAGAGAAACCGCGAGATATGCATGCAACCTCCCGTGGCCGATTCGTGTCACTGAGCAGAATGTTCTCAAGGCACATCCATTTTCCTACAAATGATTCGAATTTCTCTCTGTTTCTGGCAGAGTTGTACTCCGTGATGCAAACAGACCTGGTCTTCTTTATCCATTCGTCTGTTGATGGACACACTCTGTACTTCCAAGGTCTAGCTCTTATAAGTCGTGCTACTGTGAACGTGGGTACGCATGTCACTCTTGTATGATGACTTCAACTCTTTCAAAAAGATACCCAGGACAGGCATAGCTGGGTCCTATGGGATATCTATGTTCAGTTTCTTGAGGGACCCAAGGGAGCATATTTCAAAGGGATTAATAGTGATGTGTCTTTTACTGAAACAGAAGATGTTCAATTTAAACTTTGACCATATTTTCAGATCATTTTTATTGACCATATCACATGTCTTCTTGATATTAGTAGTCTTTTGTCCCTTCTGCCTTAACAGCAGCCATAGTGTACCATCTGCTGCTACTTCTAACACAGAATCGCACACGATGGACCTGGGACTAAGCTAAGCCTTCTCCTTCCCCGTTGATAAAATATAATCACAGCCACAGATTTTCACAGTGTCTGTACCCTCTCTCCCTTATAAGTGGGGAGACTGAAGTTTACAGGGGCTAGGTAACTTGCCCAAAGTCCCTGGAGATGGAACCAATCAGCACAAGCTGACTCAGGGCCACCTCTATGATCTAGAGTCTCCTCTGTCATAGGATTTGCTTGTCTTGTCTTGGGGCCACTGGGAAGAATTCTTTGACATGGAAGAAGGGGCCGGAACTTACCTCTGCAGGTGTCTCCAGGGCTGCGAGCCGTGACACAGTGAGGGCTCGGTGTGAAAATGCACAATCGGGGTCTCGTATCACCCCCCCTTGAGGTCAAGGTCAGGTGAGGGATCCAAATGTTACAGTGGGAGAGACGAAGACTTTCAGAAAGGCTGTCATGTGGCCATGAGTCAAAGCCAGGGCTGGAGACTAGAACTCCATCTTCATACAACCCTGAGTGCATCGTGAAGTGTCTGTCCCCCTACCAGCCCTTCTATGTGTGGAGAACCTCTCAGTTCACAAAGCTCACACATTCGTTACACTGTTGAATTCCTGCAAGTACCCTCAGAGTGGTGGTTAAGGTTTTTTTTTTTTTTAATTTTGAGACAGGGTATCATGATGCCACCTGTATTGGGCTTGAGCTTAGGACCTTCCTGCCTCGGGCTCCTGGAGTGCTGGGATTTTAGGCATCCACCACTCTCCCAGCCTCAACTACCTCTTGTAAATGAGGAGAAAGGGCTAAGGCAGTTGTGGAGCTCCCATGGCAAATCAGGATTGGAACCAACCCCGCCCCAGTGCCTGGGGTAGGAGCCTCCCAGCCAGAAGAACCCAAGAAGTCTCCTTCGGGCCAGTGTTCGCGCCGCCCTGTCGAGCCACCCAGGCCTTGTGGTGGGCGAGCCCTCGACCCCAGGGTGGAGAGACCGGGTTATTTCCAGCCTGGTACTTAAAGGCTGGTCTAGGAGTGGGGTGTGGGCTGGCTGGCAGGCCCTGCGCTCCCAGGCGGGTCTTTGGCTGCTGAGACTTGGGCAGGGGGTTAGGAGCTTCAGGCCAAGCCACCGAGGCCAGCTGAAGTTGGCACGCATTCCCAAAAAGGCAACATGTAGGTAGCCAAGGCACACACAGGCAACCCTTTCAGTCCCCTCCAGTTTCGCTGGCCAGGCCCTGGGCTGAGGCACTGCCCCTGCTGTCCCCAAGTGATGGGAAGAGCAGGCAGCAGCTGACAGGGGCCTGGGGCCAGGGAAAAGCAAACACACCCTGCCCTGAGCACACATGCCACACCATCTTCTCTCCCCGCATCTCCGCAAGGTGGATGTTTCATCCCCCCCCCCCCCCCCACGGGCCACACCTCCCTGCTCCCTTTCAAAGCGCCTACAGTTTCCTACCCCAGGACCTCTGCACTTGCCTTTCCTTCTGCCATAGTGCTGGCCTGTCTGAAGGCTCTTCATATGACTGGCTCCCCTGTCCTCCAGATTGAGTTTAAAATCACCTTCAAGGACGTCTTCTCTGGCCCTGTAGCTGATAGGCTCCCACCCCACCATACTCTGCTCTGTCATCCTTCTTTGTTCTGCTTGAGTTTATATTTATTTTTATTGTTTTCTCTCTTCTCCGTGAGGGCAAGGACAAAGTCCACTTGAAGGACAAGCATGTCCCCAAGGCTCAGCAGACAGCTTGACATATAAGACCAATGCTTACTGGTGAGCAGGGAAGGGAAGCCCAAGTCCTCTCCTGTAAAGGGACATTACCAGCGTATAAACTCAGGACAGTCTGCCACCTGTGAGCACTCTCAGTGACGGTGCTGTGCTCCTCACTGGGCTTCCTTCTTGGCTTGCATATCTCCAAAGGACCAGGCGCTCACTCCCGCTCCCACAGAGAAGGAAGGTCTCTCCCCATGCCAGGCGACCTTCAGAATACTGGGGCATTGCTTCTCACTGTGGCCTCCAGTGTGGAAGGGGAAGGGTTTGTCACGAGCACGTGGCTTGGGACACTGATGACCTGCTCCTCTTCTGTTAATTTGCTTTTGTGCCCACACCGTGGGTGGGCCACATGACCAAGTGGCCTTGGTGCCTGCCATCTCCCTGGTGCTGCAGCTGTATTGTGCCTTGGGGGCCCTAGGACAGCCTGGTGGGAGGGATGACAAGAAGTGGCCAAATTCAACACATCTGACCGGTGTCTGCAGAGTTTTTTGCCCTTGTTTACCCTTTTTCTCCTCCAATGACAAGTTTCCAGTCCATATTTCCAATTGGTCCTAAACTCACCATGTAGCCCAGGCTGGCCAAGAACTCACAGCAATCCTCCTGCTTCAGCCTTCCAAGTGCAGGGATTCCAGGTGTGTGCTGCCACACCTGGCTAAGTTTTATGTGGTGCTGGGGGAATCAAGCTCAGGGCCCTGAGAAAGCTAGGCAAGTGCTGTAATCGCTGAGCTATGCCCCAACCTTTTCATTTATTTCTCAATGTTGTAACAAAAAATTTTAAGTTATAAGTTTTATTACTTCTACACATGAACTATATTATATATTTTCTATGTGGCCCAAAACAGTTTCTCTTCACTCAAAGACATGAGGGCCACGGCTGGGCATGCCTGGTGTCATCAAGTGCTCTTGGAAGTGTCCTGCATGCACCGACCTCTGCGGGGAGCACATTAAAGGGCAGGGTCAAGTTCAGCAACCGGGGCAGAGTCTGTACTTCTCATGGGCTCTGTAGGGCTGATGTTACTTCTGCCTGAGCGTGGACACAAGACAGCGGGTCCACAGTGTCAGGGCACTTGTGCAGGGTTGCCCAGCTGGAGCCAAGCAGGGGAGCCCATCCCCCTCCAGGCTGGCCTCCGCGGCCGGCCCGGCTCAGTGTGCCTTTGTGCGGCCAGGCATACCTGGCTCGGAGGAGGCCGGACCATGAATAGCGGCCTCTTTCCTTCCTGCAGCAGCAGGGCTGGCGCCCCCCCACCCTTACACACTCTCACACACTCGCATGCCGGCCGCCTGCGCCCCTGCCTGTTTGGGGAAAGTCAACAGGAGCATTTGAAAAGTCTTTCTGTGTGGAGAATCTGTTTGTACAGGGGAGGAAACGGAGAGCTGGCCAATAGGTAGAAATATTAATGAAGCTTGTTATAAAGGGCCCATTCACAGCTCTCCGAGTAAATAGGGCTCTTGTCGGGCTGCCATGTTATCTGCCAAGTTCAAGAATGTGGTTTGAAAAAACAGAATTTAAAGGGGTGAGGTGGAGCCTTAAATGGACGCTTGCTAGAGCGAGAGCCAGCTGGAGTGGGAGCCTGGGCCAAGGGCTCAGAGAGGCACTGGTCTTCAGTGAGGGGCTTCCAGGAAGAGGGGCTGGGGTAGGAGCACTGGAGGAGGGACTTCAGGGAGAGAGCCCATCCTCTAGGCAGGTGCCTCTCTGTCCCTTCTGCCTGGTGGCGCTTGGCCCAGGCTTCTGCTCAACCCCAAACCTGGTGCACCTCAAGTGCGCCACTGGAGTGTTGGCTGTCTTGGTGCATGGTCTTCCGGTGGCAAGAGAGAAACTATTTAGTACCTCTCAGCCATACGCACCCCAAGTTCCCAAAGCACCGTCTTCTCCTCCACTAGGCACTACGTGGGAAATTGTTACTGAAGGCTTTGTAAGAAAGAGTACAAAAGAAAGACTGGGAAAGTTGGCCCACCGGCAAACCCCTGGGCCCAGCTCAAGGTCACTCACCAAACTGGTGTTTGTTCCCACCAGTGTCCTGATGGGTCAGGGTCCCCACGACTGAGGAGAATGGCTAGTATACAGGGGATGTCTTGTCATTTTGCGGGCCCAGTGCTTTATTTTTAGCCCTGAACTTCACACAACTTGTAAACAAGATCTATCTCCTTATGCTTCACTTGCCCTTGGCCAGCCGTGTGTCTTTGGGCAGGTACTTTCGTCTCTCTGAGCCTCAGCTCCCCCATCTGTAAAACAGGGCCATGGAAGCCAAGCACTCCTGCTGCTAAGATTCCGGAGAGATGACAGTGAGAAGTAAAAATGGTTAAGATGTCGCCTGTGTTTGTATTGCTGCCTCACAATGAATGGAACTATTACAAGCACATGCTAATAGAAAATTATGATTACGGGGGGAGAGAAGAGAGATACTGGCAATGAACAAATACTGTGCTGACTCTTAGTGGGTGGCCCAGAAATGGTGCTGGAGTGTGCCTTTTCTGTACCAGCCTGCGGTGTGTCACTCTGGGCTTAGGGCATGATTTGTACCTGGTTCCTGACCTGGGCAGAGGGTCACAGGAAGCTGGCAATAGGTGACAGTCTGTGAAACAGGGCTGGCAGGAAGCTGCAATGTGGCCTTTTGTTCCCTCCCTTAGTGACTGCAGAGTCCCCTCTGTCACAGAAGAACTAACCGTGTGGGGGGTGCACACTTACCCTAGCTTTTCTTTGCAGATACAAGGGGAGGGATTCTTATAAGACCAAAAGGAAATCATCAATGCAAAAAGTAAATGGAAGTTCTTTCTGGAGGCTCTGCCAGAAGCTGGTTTTGTAACCTTGAACACTGGAGACTAAGGGAACTCAGGTGGCAGGAATTGGTGGTATCCTCTTTTAGTGGTATGGTTGTGGGCATAAGCCTTTGGGGTTCACAGACCCAGGTTTAAACTCTTCATTGGCTGTGCAGCTTTGGGCAAATGGCTGAACTCCTCTGGACTTCTCTTTCTTTGACCTGTACAAGAAAAGAGAAGAGAGGGTTAAAATATGTGAAGGTCTCTGGCACATCGTGGATGCTCATTAAACATCAATTTCCTTTCCTTTCTGGGCCTCTTGGCAGGCTGAGGGGAAGTGTCTGACAGGTCTCACCCGCCAGTCCCGAGAAGGACCAGCTCTGCAGGCCTCGGAGCCTGCACACCAGCTCAGAGTTGATGCTGGCTATATCTTTGTAGCCCGTTATGGTTTGCAAAGCACGCACCTCCTTGCCATGGGACCTTCCAAGAATCCCACAAGGGGGCCAAGCAGCACTCACTATCCCATCAGCCTCCAGATAGGGAAGAGGTGAGAGGCCAGGGTTCCTGGCAGCCAGAATCTGGCTCCATTCCTCCTGCACCTAGTGGTTGAGGATGATGTGACAGGCTCTCAGCTGAGCATGTGGGATTCAGTAGTGAGTGAACACACATGACGGCTGGATGGAGGGATGAGGGAGGGATCAGTGAAGGGAGGGATGGGTGGACGGAAGGAGGGATGGAGGGAAGGATGGATGGACAGATGGATGTACGGATGAAGGAATGGGTGAATAGAGGGATGGATGGACAGGTGGATGGATGGATGGAGGGATAGGTAGGTATACAGGTGAGTGGATGGGTTGATGGATACCTAGATGAGAGGATGGGAGCTGGGAGGATGGATAAGTGGGTACATGCATGAGTTGATGGGTGGACAGGTGGGTAGATGATGGATGGATAGGTGATGAGCAGGCAGGTAGAGATGCTGATGGGTGAAGGCAAGATGGTAGTTGGACTGATGAACAAATGGATGGAGAAATGAGTGATAGGGAAGTAGGGAGGAAAGATGGAAAGTCTCTTGAAGTCACAGCCTTTGTCTATACTTCCCATCCCTGGGTCCCCAAGACCCAAGGGTGCCTGGCGCAACTTACCAGGCAAACATCTTCTTTGCTGGTGTAGACTCAAGAACCAGGCTGCCTTAGATCTGAGACCCAATGCCCTAACTTCCTAGCTGTGTGGCCCAGGGAAAGTTACTTAACCTCAAGGTGCTCCTCTGTAGAATGGAACAAGATGGGCATGATGGGCATGGTGGCACAGGCCTATAATTCCAGTACAGGTGAAGCTGAAGCAGGAGGATCACAAAGTTCAAGGCTAGCCTGGGCAACTTAGTGGCACAGTCTCAAAATGAAAAAAAAAAAAAAAGAAAGAAAGAAAGAAAGAAAAGAAACAGGGTTGGGATGTAGCTCCATGGTACAGAACCCCTGGATTCAATCTTCAGTACCAAAATAAATAAATAAATAAATACATAAAAGTAGAACTGACAATACTTTATAGGTCAAGGGGAGAATTTCATGAATACACGAAAAGCCCCCGGAATAGAGCCTGGGCTCACGAGTGTCGCAGAAGCATCCTTCATTGTTTCATGTGATTTCGCCTCTACACTCCCTCCTGCGCTCTGCCCTCAATGGCAAATCCTCGAAAGGCCAGGCACTGGATGTCTTACTGGGGCGCTGGCTGGTAAAGTTCTATGTGGTGCTGTGGCTTGCGGGAGGGAATGTATTAAATACAAAGCAGAGTCAGAGAACTCCGGGGCCCTGTTCCATGAGGGACCCTGGCAGCCGGAGGCCAGACACGCAGTGGTCAGAGCTAGGGCTGGGGGAGGAGAGTCCACACTTCCATGTCACCTTGATCACTGACTGGCCCTTCCTGAGGGGCAGGAGCTTCCAAGAGCCTGAGTCTCCCCTGCTCAGGGTTGGGGGAGAGAGTCTGCTGTGAGCCATGGGAGTCACAGACTGAGGAAACAGGAATCAGGTCATCTTTGGTTTCTCATCCTCAGTTTTCCCTTCTTCGGCCAGATTTTTCCAGATTGGAAAAACTGAGCTGTTGCTCTCCTCAGAACACACACATGCTCTCCTGCTCCCGGCCGAAGTGCTGTGTCAGCCTGGGCTCGTGGTTAAAGATGGCACAGATGGAGCGCTCATTAACACCCCCGAACAGCTCCTGGGTCCCCCCAGGTCACCTCCTTGGAACACATAGGCTGAGCTTTCTCTGTGAGGGCTGCCGACAGTCCCACCTTGTCCTCCCCCTGCGATTTATAGGAGCCAGCGGTTGACACAAATTCCCGCCCAGCGTGGGCTCGTGGGCCCGTGGGCTTTGCTGGTCGCCAAGAGCCACAGAGACAGCCCCCTTGCTCTGCAAGTGACTCACTGGGGCTTGGAGTGGGCCACCCGGGGGGTGGCTCCTTGTTGGAATAAGACAGTCACCTTCAAACAGAGCAGGCAAAGACAGCATGCCAAACCTCTGGCTTGGCGAGGACTCTGGCCAGAGGACACCAATGCGTCTCCGCCCAGCCAGGGGCATGGCAGGGACTCGAACTGGCACCATCCTCCAGGGGCTGAAAGCCTGGATCCCTCCAATTCTGAGGGGAGACAGCCAGAGGGTGGTGCCAAGGCCATGGTCACGCAGCAAGTCAATAGTAGATGTGCCACCCTGCATATGGGGTATATGAACCCCGGGTGCCGCCCCTCAGCTCAGCCACGAAAGGGAAGGGGTGGCTAAGGGCCTTCCCACCTGGTAGGCTCGCTGGAACAGATTGCTGGATCTTCTAGCTCCTATGCAAGACTGTTTGATGCCCATGGTCTGTGAAGAAAGGGAAGGGGTTGAGAATGGCCTGAGCTTGCAGCTAGGCACATCTGGCTCCCAATCCTGCCTCTGTGTGTGACTAATAAGGCCATCAGGACCAAGCCCCAGCTCTGTCATCTGTGCACGCACTGGGGTGGCCTTGACACTTGCATCTTGGGTTGCATGCTCTCATGTGTCCGGCTACAGCCATGATGATGGCTTCCTCTCCAGCAGGCAGGGCAGCCTGAGTGAGACCGGGGCTGGGCAGGGCCAGGCTTTTTAGGATTGGGGGCCATCCTACAAACACAGGCAGAAGAGCAAGAGGGGTGCAGAGCAATGAGTGGTGGTCTGTGCATGCCGTTAATTTGCTGGGGAATAACTCATTTTCCTATCTGTGCCATGGGTGTTGGCAGAAGAACTCAGAGCCTGGTGCCGCATACTCCAGCTGGTGTCCTGGCAGGGTGAGGACAGCATCCACAGGCTGCTCCTGTCTGAACACGTGTTGTCAGAGGGGCCTGAGTCTGATGTCCAGCAGCTTTGGGCTGATATCCGAATAGCTGAGAGGGCTTGTCCCCTTGGGCCAGGACCAGGACTCAGGATAGACAACGTGCAGACAGCCTTGAGCCTCCTTCTGCTGCTGTGGTTCCTGGTCTGCAGCTGCCTGGGCTCAGGGATCACACTCGATCCTATGGGTCAGGTCCAAGCAGCCCTGTAGGGTCGCCAAGAAGCAGGGAATTCACCAAGAGGTCCTGGACCGGGTGGGCCAGCAGGCCTGGCCTCCCTGCCCACCTGACAAGTAAGGCCGCCCCTCTTCCTGAAGTTGAGCTGCAAGTCCTTGACCACCCCAGCTCTCAAACCTTCAATGGCTCCGCAGGCTTGGGAACCACCTTCTTATCCTAGGCATGCACAGGCCTTGGAGGAGCTTCAGTCTGGGCACAGTATCCCCACCTTCAGCATGTACACCTGGGGAAAGTTCTGGAGCTTCATTGAGTTCACAGACAGAGCTGACACCCAAAGGCTTAAATCCAAAGTTTTGGTTGCCGTTCAAGGCTCCTGCGGTCTCAGCACTCAACCCTTCTCTTGTCTTCCCAGGACCCAGCTCCCAAGCTGGTGCTTCAGCCTGTGTGGTCCATCGCACGTGCTCACATCAGGACGCCTTCCTCATGTCTCCTCTAGGTAGTGATCGCTGACAGTCGGCCCCTCGTCCTCGGCTCCCGTGTCTACCCATGGCTTTCATAGGCACAGCCTCGCCATCTGTCGCTTGGACCCTTGTGGTAGACTCCTGACCACCTGCCCAGCTCTCCTTGCCTCCAGGCTGCGTGGCTGACCCCCACAGCTGTCTTGTCACTCCCCTCCCTCGTCCCATCTCCTCCTGGTGACTCGCAAGAAGGCCAAGAGGAAAGGAAGGAGGAGAGACAGGAGCGGAGAGGGATAGGGGAGCCGAGAACGGAGCTCTAGCAGCAGAGAGAGAAGGATTGCAGAACAAGAGAGGGGGTGAGAAAGGAATGAAGAGAGGCACTGGGGACGGGAGAAACAGGGAGATGGGATACAGAGAACATGGACAAAGGGAGCACAGAGACCCGGCCGGAAAGATTCAGAGACAGAGAAAGGCAGAGAAACACAGAATCCTAACAGAGAAAGAGAGAAGGGGAGAGGACTGAGGCAGCCCTGGGCTTCCCTGGGGACATGCCCCCTGTGCCTCCACCTCTGGGTCCCCTCCCTCTCCTCCTCCAGCAACTGATCCTCCCCAGGGCACAGCCTGGGGCAGAGGACCAGACCTGGTACCCAATCCTGTTGCCTGGAGGCTCCCTGCTCTAGCCAGCCTCCCTAAGACCCTTGTGAAGGCTCCAGGAGCTCTCATCACTGTCCCTAGACTCTAAGAAGTGCATCTGGGGCCAGGCCCTTGCTGAACGTAAGTGTCGCGAAGCTCTAGACACGGAACTCCGGGACCTTCAGATTCAGAAAGTTCAACTATCTGCCTGATAAGCTGTGTAATACTGGCCCAGACCCTTAACCTCTCTGAGCCTCTGGGGAAGTCAGAGTGCAGATCGGGTGTCATTTGGGCAAGCCACCGAGAGAGCTTGTGTTTCTCCCACTCAACCTCCCACTCCCCCTTCCCTGTAACCTCTCAGCCCCAGCCGCAAGAGGCTGATCTTGTTTCTCCAGGCCCATGACCGCTGCACTGAAAGGCGGGAGAAGGAAAGGCTGGGGTGAACATTGCTGCCATTGAGCCAGGGAGCGTGCGGCCAGGCCTATCTCGCCCCCAGCTTGCTTCTAAGATTCTACCTTGGCCTCTGCCTCTGCTTCTGGGAGATGGGAGTTAAGTTACCTGTGCCCAGAAAGAGCCAGGTTAACTGTTCGGTTGCCTGGGAGGACAGCCTGGTCCCTGTAGGGCAGGGGCCTGGCTATGTGGGGACCGGGCGGGTTTGAAGAACAGCCATAATATAAAGACAATGATAAGAGGCTGACCACAGCGCCCCTCCACCCCTGCCTCCGGGTCTGCTGCCTTCAGGGCCACTCAATTCACCATTAGAGGAACAGAGGTATTAAGCAAGGCTTTGTGCTTGTGTTGAACATGGATACACTTTTTTCTTGTCATAATTTCCTAAACAATACAATCTAACAATTATTTGCATAGTATTTGTTTCTGTTAGGTAGTAGAAGTGCTTTGAAATGACTGAAAGAACGTGGGAGAGAGCTGAGGGCTCCGTGATTAAAGCGCTTGGCTAGGAAGCATGAGGCTATGGGTTCGATTCTCAAGCACCACATGGGCTGGGTGTGGTGGCACATTCCTGTCACTCCAGTACTCAGGAGGCTGAGGCAGGAGGACTGTCGTGAGTTCTAGTCCAGCCAGGGCTACATAGTGAGTTCAGGACCAGCCTGGACTACAGAGCCAGACCTTGTCTCAAGAAGAACCAAAACAAACAAACAAACAAACAGGATGGCTGATGCTTATATGCAAGTATGCTGCCACTTTATGTAAGGGACCTAAGCATCTTCAGGTGTGTCAGGGAGGTCCTGGAACTGGACCCTGGTGGGCACTGAGGGACACATGCCTGTGCTCAGCTTGTAGATCCTGACCTCACACTAACAAGACTCTGGGAGAGAAGTACTCTGACCTCCTACCCCCACCACAGTGGGTAGTTGGGGAACCTGAGGCTCAGGGCCAGGACCTGGTGGGATCAGGGTTCAACTCCCAGCAATTGGACTTCAGAGCACTCAGATCCACCAAAGGATGTGACACGAGCGACATCAACAACTATGTTGCTTAGCAACCCTTCTGTGGATGCAGCCCCAAGCCCTGCATCGGCAAGGGGAGGTGGGGGGGTGGTCAACAGCCGTACCCCGGCTTCTCACCACCCTGCAGGGGGAGAAGAAGATGGCTACTGGGTGGGCAGAGCACCTGTCCCATTAGGAGCTCCTTTTGTGGGTCGGTGGCACACAGGCTCAGCAGCCACACTGCCTGGGTTCACATCCTGCTGCGTGGCACAGATCAACTGTGTGATCTTCAGCAAGCTGCCAACCCTCTCTGTGCCTGCAACTCCTCACCGTGAGCTGCTTCGCTGAGTTATGAAGATGAGAAGACTCTGATTCTCAGTGTTTTCTGAGCTGTGTCAGGCCCACACCAGGGCTTAGCATGTCCCGGCTCTTTTCCTCATCAGCGACATTGCCTTCCTCTTTTACCGGAGACCTCTTTATCCCTCCCAGTGATTCCTTAAAGTGGACAAGATCATTCCCATTTTACAGATGTGAAAACTGGCTCAGACAGTAAAAATGGAGTAAAAGACAGAAACTTGAACCCAAGACCATGAAAAGAGGACTTTGTGTTCTTGAGTGTCTTCTTTGCGCTGAGAGAAACTCTTTCCTTTGCTGTTGTGCCTTGGGCATCTTCCACAGGAGAGGCCCATGCCGGCACTGAGAGCCCGTCCTCCGGGGGAAGGATCAAGATTCCCAGCACCGACACAGGGACCCTGCTCCTTCCTCCCTGCCTGCTCCTGAGGCCTCCTCCACCTCCCCAGCCCCGGCAGCAGCTCTGATTGGGCCCAGAAGGCTGGTGGCCGGAGGCTGGGGGTATCTGGTTCCGAGGCAGGTGCCCATGAACACTGCCTCACTCTGTTCCCCTGTTGCTCTGTTTATCTGCAGGGGAAAAGCGCTCATGGAGCCCGGGACTAAGTGGGCAAGACTTACCTGCTGGAGTTCTGAAAGGATGTCTCTGGGGAAGGGCTGGTGTCAGGGGACAAGGGAAGAGCTCTGACCCGGGCCCACAAGCAGAGCCCTTTGGCAAGGTCTTGTGGGCTTTGGGTGCCTGATGAGGCACATAGACCTAAGGGGGCCCCAGTGAGGCCAGACTGGGAAGTGTGTGTGCCAATCCTCCATCCTCATTGGATACCTCAACTCCATTCAACAACCTGTCCTTCCAGAACCTTCTCAGAGTGTGTTGGAGATCCTGAGCTGGGTGCCCACTGACCCTCAAGGCCCTTCTGTGTCACCTAGACTAGAAATGCTGGTGGCGTGCCTACCGGCCCCCCTCTCCCTTCCTGGCTTCTCCCCTGGCTTCCTCCTCTTCTTGACACCCTGCTGTCTCATCTCCCAGCTCTGCTTCCTCCCGGCTGCCCTCACTGTCACCTCCCTCAAGAGTTGTCCTTGATCGCCCTTTCTGAATTAGATACCTGGCTAGTGAGCACAACATGACCACATATTCTCTGCCCCTCTACTACCAAGAGGTGGGGCTGGGCATGGTAGTGCATACCTGTATCATAGTGTTCTGGGAGGCTGAAGCAGGAGGATTGCAAGTCCAAGACCCTGTCTCAAAATAAAAAAAGATGGGAGAGCTGGAGACATAGCTCATTATCACCATGAAGGCTCTGGGCTTAATCCTAGTACTGAAAATAAAAAGAAAGAAAAGTAAGGACTCTTTCTGAATCTGTGTTGGCTCATGACTGCTCTGTCTTATGGTGTGTGGTGGAAGTGACACTGTGGGACTTCCGCAACTGGGTCCTGAGAGTGCAGGTAGCTTCTGCCTGGTTTTGCAGGAACACTTGGACCTCAGAGCCCCAAATGGCCAAGTGGCTGTCCTGGCTGAAATGTCCTTCATTACCCAGCCACAACTGTAGATATGTGGGATTGGAAACGATGGCCACAGCATTCAGGGCCCACACGGCACACATTTAGGGATATAGCACAGCACATGTCAGTCAAGCACAGGCCCTGAGTTTGATTCCCCAGCACCACCTAAGCCAGGTGTAGTGGGGCACTCCTGTAGTCCCAGCACATGGGAGGTTGAGGATTGCCACGAGTTGGAGGCCAGCATGGTGAGTTCAGGACCAGCCTGGATTACAGAGTGAGACATTGTCTCAAAAACAAAACAAAACAAAACCAAAGAACAATAACACACGTTTATTCTCTTAGAGTTCTGGAGGTCAGAAATTCAAAATGGCCTCCCTTGGGCTAGAATCAAGGTATGGGAGGGGAAATCTCTTTCCTCACCTGTTGTAGCTCCTGTAGGACACCTGTACTCCCCAGCTGTGGCCATTCCTCCATTTCCAAAGCTGTCAGAGTAGTGTCTCCTAATTTCTCTCTGTCTACAATTCCAGTGTTGGCTGTCACCTTCTGTCCTGGCTCTCCTGCTCCCTTGTCTTCCTTGTGATGACTTGTGGTCACTGTGGTTCCACCCAGGTAATCCAGGATTATCTCCCAGCTTAAATCCTTAACTCAGTCCCACCTGCAAATTCCTCTTGCCATGGAAGGTGCTGGGGACCAGGATGTGAGCATCATTGAACGGGGCATCATTAAGCCTACCACATGCCAGTGTAGATGCCTTCAGCTTTTTGAGTCACCTGGAGCTGTCTGAGTTGCTATAGTGGAGAGCCCACATACCATGGGAAGGGAACAAATGCTCTCACTATACTCAGCCTAATTTCCTGACCACAAAATCCAAGCACATAAAACTGGCCATAGTGCCAAACAACTAAGTTTGCAGTTGTGTTTTATGGAACAATAGCTAATTTTAAAAGGCCCAGTCTTTCTCTTCACATTTAATTCACTTAGCTTACAGTGTTTTTCTTCATAGTACTTATAAAACTATATCTTACATTTATGAGTTTCTTTGTCAATTTTCTGTCTCCCCCAGTTAGAATATAACATCAGAGGAATCAGTGCCTCTTGCTAGCTCCTAACCATGCCTGGCAGAAATTCATTCAATGAATAAATTGTCTCCCCACATTAGGCTATAAAATAAATCTGACTTGACAATCTGTGGATCCCCAGAAACCTGACCAGACCCCAACACAGAGCAGGGGCTCAATGTCTTCATTAATTCTCTCTTCCCTGAGGATCATGAAGCCAGGAAGGACTTGGAAGGCTCCTCTGAGTTCTTTCAAGGGCTCACAGACTTGACACCTTGGCTGGGCCATCTGGGAACCTGTGTGTTAACTAATCCACCTGACCTGCAGTGGGAGGGCTGAGGTCTACGGCCAACGGGGCGGACACATTTGAACAACTAAATAACAGATAGCTTTTTTGACTATTTTCTTTCCCGTTGGTGGCCTCTTGAACTAGTAAGAGTTTTGCAGAGAAGCAGAGCCATTAGGTTTTGTGTGTGAATGTGTGTATGTGTGTGTTTGTGTGTGTGTGTGTGTGTGTGTGTGTTTGTGTGTGTGTGTGTACACTCATAGATACTCAGTGCAGGTAGTAGTCACGTACTGCGTCATGGAGTTCCTGCTAATTACAGTAGCAGCAGTCTCATAGATTACATTGCCTGGTGTTGCAGCCATTTTAAGCTTGTGTAAGAGTACTCTGATGCTCGCGCAATGACAAAAACACCTTTTGTCACATTTCTGAAAATGGATCTGTGTTGTTAGGTGAGGCATGACTTCATGCACATGTATGTACAAATGGAAAGAGAGAAAAAGGGAGAGGAGAGAGAGAGCAAGAAAGATTATGAGGCATCGGCTTATGTAGTTAGGACCTGAGGAAGCCAAGAGTAGAACTCAGTCCAAGCCCAAAGACCTGGTGACCAGCAGAATGGATGTTACAAATCCTGTCCAAGAGCAGAAGACAAGATGTTCCATTTCAACAGTAAGGTGGAAGCAAAAGAGGGGCGGGGGTGGATTCCTTCTTGCCTCCGATTCTTCATGTCTCTTCATATTTGATGACACCCACCATGTTGGGGAGGGTGAACCTCTCCACTGAGCTGGCTGATCCATATGCTTGTTGTATTCAGAAAGAGCTTCATAGATTTATCTACAAATTATGTCTAATCTGGGCTCCCTGTGGCCCATCAAGTTGACTCATAAGATTAATCCTCACATGACTGCCCACATCCTCTTGTGTCCTCCCTTGCTACCCTCTGTGCCCCCGGAGGCTCACGCCTCCTGACTGGGTTGCCTCACCTTGACCCCTTGCCCTCTGACCTTTTTGTCCATGGGGAGCACTGGCCAATCAGAGGGAGGAAAAGGGTATTTGCTTTGGAGATGGTCGCCTTCTGAAGTCAACAGCTGTCAGTGGATGCTCCCTTCCACGGCTCTCATCTTTGTCTGGCTGGGTAACAGATTCCCTACTCTGGCTCCTCCAGCCTGGAGGGCAAAGGTTTCCCATCGTCACTGGTCCCAAGGTATTCTACCAGCCCTGCTTGTCCCCAGGAATCTGCCGTCCTCTGCAGATGTCATGCTTTGAATAATCCATGGAGACATTCACTCCAGTCCTCCTGCTTCCTGTCAGTAGTGGTTGTAGCCCTGCTGTTTACAATCTTCTTGGTTTCTTTCCTGGAGATTAAACACTCTTTCGGTTGACTCCTTTAGAATGTGCTGTCTCCTGCCAGATCCTGAATATGACAACATCTGTAGACCTTATCTGGCCCTGGATTCTGGTCCAAGTCCTTAATCAGACCAGAGGTTTCCCTTCAAGTTTCTGCCACAGTCACTGATTCTATGCGCACTGTCCCCATCCCCACCTAGAATGGGGGTTTCCCAGCTTCCATTCTTACCCTCCCATTGCTGGCCTTCTTCTTGCACATGAGCTGATGTCTCCCTCTGGAGTAACCCCCTGAGGCATTCTAACCCACACACTCACTGATCTAAGAGGGCCCTCCCAGGCCGATGATAGTTACCACTCCCTGTTGACAGGAAGGCTTTGGGCAAACTCCTGTGGTGCTTTATCAGTCCTTGCAAGACCTCTTAATCCCGAATGTACTCTCTAGACTTATAACCACTTGTCCATATCTGTTTTTTGTTGTTGTTGTTTTGTTTTGTTTTGTTTGGCTTGGGCATCCGGTAACCAAAAGTTTAGGCAGAGGCCACGAGGTGGATGAGTCACTTCTACTCTTGGTCTGGGTTGGGCTTTTGTACTAGTAACTGAGTCAGGTTTCCATGCTCAGTTTCAAGATCTTTGGAGGCAACTTCCTTTTACACTTAACTTTGATCAATGTGATCAGTGAATTCTTCATACCTTGATCTTTTTTTTTTTTTTTTTTTTTTGAGATAGGGTCTTAATCTATAGTCCATGCTGGTTCTGAAGTCACTATTGTAGACCAGACTGGTCTCAAACTCACAGCAATCCTCCTGCCTCAGCCTCCTGAGTGCTGAAATTACAGGCACGCAAAACCATGCCCAGCTTATGTGGTGCTGGGGAACCAAACCCAGGGGCTTGTGCTTGCTAGGCAAGCACTCCGACTGCTGTGCCATTCCTCCAGCACCCACCCTTTCTTAATACTCCCCTAAGATCAAGGGCGAGGCTGCCAATCGTTGTCCTGCGTATTCCCCATATTTTGAAAAATGTGGTCTTTAGATTGGATGATTTTGAGAAAGCCACTGTGTGATATCAACCATATTGGGGATTTTCTCCCACAGCACTTTATCAACAGCTGTGAGTTTCTGGTCCCATGGGTGGTTAATGACAGGCGTCTACCTCCCTGCTAGGCCACGGGTTCCACCATCTGACAACAGTGCATGCTCAGTAAATGCTAGTGAAGTGAATGTTGAAATTAAAAATTTCCTCGGCAGCTCAGAGAGTAAAGAGCTCAGCTCAAAAACTCAGATTCCCTGGGGACTCTGTTCTGGGCCCTGGCCCAAAGTGAGACCCTTGAGAGCTTCCTCGGGGCCACCTGGCTGCCAGGCACCCTTAAAAGCCCTAGGACTAGTCCTCGGAGGCCACTCTAGGGGCTCAGCCGGGTTTTCCGTGTGGAGCTGCATTGGGCCTACTTTCCTGCTCCTGCTAATACTAACCTGGCTCAGGGCCTCCGGCCCCCACGCAGTGATGGGAGGCCCTGCATGGAGCCAGCAAGCGGATCCATCTGGAAATAGAAAAATAATCCCAACACTGGCGGTTTTGTCTGGCCTCCCCAGTGGGGCGTGGAACAGCCCATGAAAGGGGCTTTGAGGGCCGGTGGGAGGACTTTGCAGCTGGGAGCCTCTGCCCCCATGCCAGCCAGGTACCTGTGCCCAAGCCCCCAGCAAGTGGCAGGCACATCTGCAGGGAAGGGGGCTGCATCCAGCTGTCTCTGGAAGGAGCTCAAACTCCCAGGGTTCTAAGCCTGACCTGGAAGCTGTGGGCCTTGAGCAATTTGCTTGGCTTTCTCAGGCCAGAGCATCTTGTATTTACAATGGGGCGATAAGAACTAAGCCCTGGAGCTGATGTGACAATTGAATGAGATTCCACGGCCAGATCCCCCAGCGCAATGCTGGGGGAGAGAAAAAGCAAATAGTAGTGTGTATTTACTGGGGTTTCTGATGCCAGGAGAGAGGGCTGACAATAGACAGGGTGACCAAGGCCAAGCCTGTGGGGCCTCCATTTTCCCATCTGGGTAATGGGCAGTGGCCCAGAGGGACCGGGACTGGAGAACAGAGGAGGGAGGTGTAGCGGCTGCTTGTCTGCTCCAGGAGAGACAGAGGCTCTATCCAGCTGGATGCGCGCAGAGTAAGCTCACAGTGCTAGAACAGTCCCTGTCCGAGGGACGGTGGAAGCTCCCATGAGAATGTCACCAGCTTCCCAGGAGAGCCTGTGAGTCCTGACCCTTTGCTGGTGCAGCTCACTATTTCCATAATTCTGGAGGTCAGGCAAGGAGGCTGAGCTGTCAGGAAGGTGTCACTCCCAGAGACTCAAGTGCTGGGGGTGGGTCACGGCAGACCTGCTGCCCACTGTGTCCATGGAAGCCTCGGGTGGGGGTGGGGAGCTTTGGGTCTGAGGTCCTGTTTGTACCACACTTTGGGAATTTGTAAGCAACTTTTCCTAGCTGACGTTTCTCATTGAATGAGACAGTCATGTGTTGAGTATCACCTCTATTTTGGGCTCTGTCTTTGTCATTAGAAATATAAATAAATTCCAGTGCTTCTCCTCCTTCAAGGCAGACAGATGACTGTGACTGGTAACTTTCATGGCAAGAGAAAGCATCCTAGATGATGTCTACACTGTCTCAAGAAATGGTGGGAGCACCATATCCCCTGACAGTTGCTCTCTCAAGAAATGGGGAGGGAGCACGTTTGCAGAGGGGACAGTTTGATCAAGGACAGGTTAAGTTTGATGTGTTTATGGGACAGCTGGGGAGACCACAGGAAGTTGGATAGATGGGAACAAAGTTCATGAGGGTGACTGTGCTGGGGAGGAGCTCTGAGTGGAGGGGCTTCCTGCCTCAGCCTCCCCACTCCCCACACCCTCTGTGACGTGTTAATCATACTAAAAATAATGGCAGTGGTGGCGGTGATGCTGATAGTGGCGGTGATAGTGATGATGATGACAATTACGGTGATGATGAGGATGCTATTATTAAAAATAGCAACAATGTTGATGTGGTAATGACAACAGACATGGTGGTGGTGAAGGTGACTCGTGATTGGTGCTCATGGTAACAGTGACAATGACAGTGGTCATAAGAGCAGTGGTGATGACAACAAGGAAGCAGTGTTCATGGTGGTGATGACGGTGGTAACCATGGTGATGAGGTTGGTGGCATGACCTTGGTTGTGAGGGCAATGACGGTGGTGGTGGTGGTGGTGGTGGTGGTGGTGGTGGTGGTGGTGGTGGTGGCTATGGCGATGGTGATGACCCCAATACGCATAGGTCACGGCTTGCTCAGAGCCAAGCAGGCCCCAGATCCATCATTTGTACTCCACTGTTCGTTATCAAAACTGAGGGCCAATCTGACTGTCTTTATGTTCAGAAAGAAATGAGTGAGAGGCGGTGTCTTCAGCTGAGTGCTCCGAGGACACGGCCTGGAGAGACACGTGGGTACGGAGACACGCCTGGCTGTGAAGGGGGCTGAGGGTGACTGGACAGGGCCGGGGAGCAGCACAGGTGGCTCCGGAGGCACAGCATCCACATCGGCTTCTAGAAATACAGTGCTCCGGGCATGCTGGCCAACACACTGAGCTCACGACAGAGGCGGAGGGAAAGGGGCAGCGCTCCTGATGTTCCAAGCGGCCGAAGCACAGGGGTCGGCCGTCTGTCCCTCGGGCTGGGGACCTGTCCGTGCCGATCTCAGCGTGGGTTCAGGAGATGGCTGGCAGGTGGAGTCTGGAACTTTCTGAGTCCTGATCTGAGGGGCCTCCTCTTCTCATCCCAGGCATGCAGGCTTTGACCCTCCTCTCTGCTGGCCTCCTGCTTCTCTCTCTCCCTCATCACTGGCCTCAGCTCAGTCTTCACTCTCGAGGTCCTGAGTGGCCACCCAAGATGAGGCTGGTGAGCTGACTGTGTCGGTGGGCTGGAGGCCCCAAGGCAGATGACCAAAGCAGAGGTGGCAAGCAGCTCTCCCTAAGGCCCTCAGCCTTGCTGCTGGGCGAGGGGCGCCCCTCCGTGAGTAGGATGTGCAAGTCCTCTCCCGGGAGTGAGGGCCAGCTGGGGCCTGCCACATCTGGGGTTGCCACTGGCTGGCTGAGCGATGGGTCATCCTGGATAGACGTTTGGTTCCAGCACACTTGTGAGTGTGCATGTGCGTGTCATGTGTATGAGTGTGTCATGTGGTGTAGTATGTCCACACGGTACTGTGAGTATGTGTGGTATATTTGATGTTGTTTGACATGTGTGTAGTATGTGGTATACATTGTGTGTGGTGTGATGTATATGCACAGTGTATACATGTGGATGGTATGGTTATGTAGTTTATGTGATGTGTCTGACATGTGGTGATATGTGATGTATGTGGTATGTGTATGTGTGGTATGGGATATATGTGATGTGTGTGTACACTATGGGTGATGTATGTGGTTTGTGTGTTGTGCTATGTGATTTGTGGTGTATGTGATGTGTGCTGTGAAGTGCATGGTGTGGTGGGTACGGTATGTGTGAAGTGTGGAGTGTGTGCATTGTGTGTAGTATGTGTGTGGTGTGTGTAATGTGTATGATGTGGTATGGTGGGGGCGTACGGGATGCTTGTGATGTGTGTGTGTGTGTGTGTGTGTACATGCGTGTGCACACGCATTCTTCCCCCTTCCTCTCCTTGGCCCAAGTATCCCTACTCTGGAGCCCTCGGTCCCTTCTCCCAGAAGGAAGTGACTTTCTCAGCGCCGTGTGTGTCACTCTTCTTTGCCTGCATTTCTCTGTCCTCCTCCTCTTTTCCTCCTGGCTCTGGCCCCTTCCCATGGTCCCTCTCTCTGCCTCTCTGCGCCCTCCCTGCCTTTCTCTCTGTGTTTCTCCAACCCTGTCTCTGCCTCCCACAGTATCTGTCCCTTTCTCCTCTGTGTCCCAATACCCCTGCCATTGGGCCTGTTTCTGGAGGATGGCTCCTTGGCTGACCTCCTCGCCAGGTGACACTTGCAGTCCCTCTGAGGGGAGGCTGTGTTTGTGCTTGTGTGCATCCGTGTGTATGTGTTCTTGGGTGCACGAGGGGTTGTACATGAGGGGTGGGTGTCAGACCTGGCTCTGCGGTAGGAAAAGGAAGGAGGAAACACAGCCACTTGCAAGGACTAGTGCTCCACTCTGTCCCCAGCTATCCCTGAGCTGTGACTACTGACCAGGCTTCACTTAGACAACAGCCTTGGGCCAACTCTGCTCCAGGAGAGTAGGAGGGACTCAGAAGAGACCACGGACAAGGATGGCCGCAGACACGCGCCGGAGAGATGCAGTCATGGGCACTGTGCTGTCAGGAGCGGATAGCTGTGTCCCATCTGCCTTACATATAGAGGAAGAGCTGAGCCCAGGCAGGGCACTTGTCCAGGTCTCCAGGTGAGTCGGGCCAACCCAGGGCCAGCAGTCAGGGTTCTTTGCTATCTACATAACAAGCAGATTCTCCTGGTAAGTTTGTTGGATGGTGCTAAGGTGACAGACAGAGCCACAGGGAAAGACAAGCCCACAGACCTCCCAGATTCCTTCCTCCCATAACTTCCCCAAGGACCCTTCACCCTCCTTGACCCCAGATCACACCAGGCTGAGGCCCCTTCCTCCAGGGCCCAGCTCACGTCTTTGTTAGCAGGGAGCCAGGCGGCTGCTCCAAGAACTCTTCCAAGATCCTGTGCAAATAAACGTGTGTGAGTCCTCATTTGCACTGTGACCCATGTGCTTCCTCCTTTGTCCCCAAGTCTGGCAGGTGGCCAGCCCTTGACATGGCCATCACTGGTGCTCTGCAGGGAGTGAAGGCTGGGGTGTTTGGTGTTGCATCTGACAGCTCAGGGACCCAAGGTCTTCAGATAGGAAGGAAGGAGGCAGAGTCCGCCTGAAGGCAGGAAGATGAAAGTGGCAGGACTCAGGTCAGTGGGGACCAGGTGAGGCACCCTCTCTCCCTGAAGGATGCTCCATGGTGTCCCTAGGCCACCTGGTTCCAACATGCTGGTGTTCGAGCCTTGTTAAAGTCTTCTGTGTCCAAATTGTGTCACCAGGCCACTGGAAACTAGGAAACAGCTATACACTGAGGACCACAAGACCACAGATGGAGGCAGAAGCTAAGAGAGACCTTTAGAATGAGTTATTCTGCCAAAAAAACCCGGACCTTTTGCAAAACCCAGGTCAGGTTGAAGCAGGTGAAGGAGTTGCAAGCAAGACCAACTTCCCTGTCAGGATGGTAATATGCTGACTCAAAGTTGAATTTTATTATTCAAAGCCTACAAAGGAAATCATATTTCAGGCAGCTGAGCTGGGGGCTGTGATCTGGCCTGCCTTGGTATGTGTGGAATACGTAAGGGAACCAGTGAAAGAGGGGTGAAGCCTCCTTCGCCCCAGTGAAGAGTCATTCCAAAACCTTCAGAACAAGAATTACGTAGAGATGGAGATCCGAAGAGACCTCTGAGTCACCCGGAATAGGCATTCTAATGCCAAACCTGGGTCAGCCGGGATGAAGCCAGTCAGGACCGGGCCCAGGGGTAAGCCGACCTTCTCCAGTACCTGTAATTCTGCAGCCTGGAGACACATCACCTTCCTTCCTGCTGCCCCATGGGAATGGGTGCTGATGAAGGGAAGCCAGGGCCTGGGTGCTGCCAGCAGCTGCTGTCTCAGGCCCACACCTGGTGATGTGGGCTGGGCAGGGCACTCAAGATTAAGTAGGGGCCAAGTGGGGACATGGCCAGGAAAAGGTAGGAAGCTGATCTGGGCTCCGGGAGCCTGGGACTGTGGAATACTGCCCATCAGGGACAGAGGAGTGGTCGGCCGGCCCCACGGGGCTCCTCCACACCTAATCCCTGCCGGGAATGAATGCTCCCTTGTACGAAATCCTTGTCTACTCTAAATAGGTTGCAGAGTTGAAGGATCCCAGAAACCTTAGCCTCCGAAGCATGGAATCATAGACACTAGATGTCAGTGCTGGAGGATTTCAGGACTTACAGTCTCAGGTCTCCTGCTTCAGAGGCAGGAGAGGTCTGGCACTCCAGGAGTAGTGATCTAGGAACCACAGAATCCTAGAACTTTGCACTCAGGTGACCCTTGAAAGTTTCCAGGTCTCATCACCACCCAGATGCAGTTTTCCCTTCTAGAAGTTTCCAAAAGGTAGCAGAGCCTTCCTCAAATTGGCTAAGAGATCACAGCAAAGAAGGAGAGAATACAGAAAGTAGTGGTATGGCATCACTCGAGGAGTTGCGGGGCTGCATTCCTGATCCTTAAGACCTCTGCCCATGGCTGTTACTGAAATCCCACCAGGTCTGTCTTTCTTTTAATTTTGAAAGCCCATTGCTCCCCAAGGATCTGCTTTGCCATTCACCACATCCCAAGACAGGACCTTGTTCTCAGGACCTCCTCTAGTGGCTCTGAAGAATGAGAGATCCACATGGCCATCTGGGCCTCTCTCTGCTCTGGTCCTGGGCCCTCCTCTACTCCACCAGTGCCATCTCTGAGTCCTCCCTTCCTTGGCTTTGACCACCGGGTACTCGGCAGGAAACCAGCTGGCAGGCAGAGGCTGTCCCAGCAGCCCTGAGGCTGGGATAGCTTGCAGTGTGGTCCCACCTCTAATCCCACCACCTCCTGGGAGCAGGCGACAGGGGCAGCAGCCTGTAATTTAGGAGCGGGATATGGGACGCCCAGGTCAGCTTTGACCACAGGGTCCCCAGAGGAAGGGAGTGGTCCAGGCCTTAAAGAATCAAAGCCTTCCTCTCAGCACCCTCGGTGCCCATGAAGATAAAAATATTTATGGGCAATTTTCCTCCTGGGGACAAGCCGGACACTGAACAGGGCTGTGTTTCTACCCTGCTATGGCCGACCTGTCAGGATGGCAGGAGCTGAGACAAACAAGCTGTTTACCAGGCCTGCCAAAGCCCCAGAGACACACGGTCGCAGACAGTTTCCCCTTCTTCAGCAGGGACGTGAGCCCCTGGAAAGCTGCCCAGAGGAACAAGGGTGGGTTTCTGTCCTCTGTTAGCTCACTTCTTGGTGGGACTGGAGGCATTTCTTTTTCCCTGAGAGATGGGGAGAGTGTGTTTTGGTGGATAACGTGTTTCCCATAATTTGCCTTTTGAAAGCACAAGGAAATTTACGTATGTGGCTGAAGCTGCCCGAACAGAGAGCCTTCTGGAGCCTTCTGTCCTTCACTTCCCCCACCGGATCAGGCGGCTCGGACTCAATAAACACTTGTTGACGGAATGAATGGGTCATAGAAGTGGCAAGCCGGAGCTGGAAGGAAGGCCCGTGGAGATTCTCCAGGCCAAACAGCTCAGGTTTCAGGCAGGGAAACTGAGGCCCAGAGAGAGGGGCCGGCAATGGAGATGGCACACAATTACCAATCGCACAGCTGAGGAGGAGGAGAAGGCTGGATACAGGGAAAACTGTCCTGGCTTTGGGTGTTTACCAATGTACCAAAAGTGTTTTCCCTGACTAGACTCCCCGTGAGACTGAGGAGGAACAAGAGAAAGCAAGGGAGTCCTTGCATTGCAAACCAGGCAAGAGGAACGTGGATAGATGTGCAGAGATGTGCCTGCTTGGTCAACAGCGACGAGTATGGGGAGTAGCAAAGGTCAGGCTGGTTTCTTCATTCACCAGACAACTTCTGCCCTAAAAAGAGGGAGCTGTCTAAGCTCCCTTCCCCCAAGTTTCAGAGATTTAAACTACCCCATGCAACATCCTTAGAAGCCTCGGTGTCCATGTTTGTGATGTGCGGTGGGTTACTCTGGTGGTGTCGTGAGCACATACAGAATGGCTTTAGGGGAGGGATATGAGCCTTCCTAGAAGTCCTTAGGCCAGAAAGGATCCTAATGCGAGTCTTAGGATGTGTCTGTAGATTCTCTCCATCCATGTGTCTGTAGACCCTTGTCCAAAGGAGACAACGTTCCGTTCCATCCCCAAGGTAAAAATAGACTTGGGTGGGGCTGGGGGGCTCCAGGCTATCTGGGCAGGATAAAAATACTCCTCCAAAGCAGCTGGCTCCTCTTCCCCACTTTAGCATTCACCCACAGTCTTCTGATCTCTTATTTGGTTTCCCAAACAGACCTACCAGCCCAGGCAAACAATCCTCCTTGTTCTGGGGCCAGGTGGTGCCAAACGGATTCCAAGGCCTGAGAGCGGCGGCTTTGGAAGCAAGAAAGATGGGTCTCATCCCAGCTCGGTGTCCAACTCGCTGTGTGGCTCTGGGCAAGGCCTGCTCAGAGTCCCGGCGCTTTCTTAATACGGTGCCTTGTCCAACAGGCTTCTCTGCCAGGATGGGGATGTGCTCTCTCTGCTCTGTCCAAGACGGTAGCCACTAGCCACATATGGCACTCGTAATGTGGCTAGAGTGACTACAACTTCATTTCTTAAATTTGGAGAATTTACATGTAAATAGGCATATGTAGCTATGGTTGCCATATTGGACACTGCAAATATTTCAAATGGGGACAGGACAAGCCCTGTGGTCTCCATCAGAAGGATCCATACATATGCACACAGGGCCTGGCACCTGAGAGACCCTCCCTGTGAGCACACTTGCTTCCTTCCCTCTCCTGTCCAGGTGGACTATGGGTCTGCAAGTGCCTGCGAGCTGGGAGTGTCAAACTTCTCTCTGGAGGCTGGCTGGAGAGGCACACGGGGTAGTGGGGGGAAAGGGGCCATGGGTTGTGTGTTGGGTGGACTGGGAGAGACAGTACGACGACAAGTCAGTGACAAGGACAGCTCAGAGAAAGGGCGCAAACAGCTGCCTCTGCCCGTGGCCAGTCCTATTTTTGGCTTTCCTGGGCACCTGTGCTGGACACAACGTTGTTTGGACAGAGGTGCTTGAGACCATGCACTGTAGAGTCAGGTGGCACTAGGTTAGGATTTCAGTTCCCTCAGAGACCAGCTATGGGATCTTGGGCAAGCTGCCACCTCTCCGTGTCTCTGACACCTGCATTTGAGGGTTCACAAGGGTGCCGCAGGCAATGCAGGTAAAGCTTTCTGCTAGGGGCCCAGCGTGTCTTAAGCACGTAAGAGCCAAGGCCAATTTTATACAAATGGAGCCTCTAGCTCCCACCATGCAGCAGTCTGCAAGATGCCTGGACAGCCGGCCACACAGCATCTTCAGAAAGCCTGTCGTTGGGTGGTGCTGAGGGGACCAGGCACAGACACTACTCGTGTGTCCTGGGTGGCAGCTGGCTCATCAAAGCGTACACATTGCACCTGCCCTGGAGATTCTAGTTCGGGACCTCCTTCCATTGCCCCAGACAAGTGGCGATCTCCTGGGTCCCATCTAGAGAGGACGCTTTCTGTCTCCAGAGGCCTGGGACCCAAAGGGCATCAGCCTCTTGGGCATTCCCATCCCGGGTCCTCAGGCAGCCTCCACCTTTCAGAAGTCCCATTTTCGCTGCTCCAGGCTGGCGACCTCTGCAGATTGGCCTTGATAAAAATTTCCAGCATGGGACGTGGAAACAAATTGAATGCAGTGCCCCAAATCTCAGCAATCAAGATGCAAAAGACATGTTTTAATGGGTTTCTGTATAATCAACATTAAGGCCAAAAATCATAATGAATAAAAGATCCATATTGCTGATTGTGTCCTTGTGGTGTGTCACGATGCTGCGTTATGGAGAGCAGATGAGGACTGGTGTGAGATGAGTACCTGATTGGCCAGCAGTGTGCCAGAGTTGCCTCGGATCTTTGGGCACGTCTATTCCCACGCTCATGCTCAGGTCAGCACATCAGCCATCTTTGGGCATTTATACCAAGGAGGGTGGGAGATGCAGAAACTCAGGGCTGTGTCCCATTGCTTTCTGTGGCGCTGGATGTTGTGTAGTTATCAGCACAGCACTGCCTCCAGCCCACCAAGGAAGACCCAGAAAGCTTTTCTAGAGGGAAGACCTGCTGATCCTTGCAGATTAAGAATCTATAAAATGAGAGAAAAGGCATCCCTGGAAGAAGGAACCAGAGGAGAGCAGCAGAGGGCATTGTGGGTAAGAAACTGTGAGGAGCTGAATGCACCTGGGGTATGCGATGTTGCCAAAGAGGGAAGTTTCAGGAAAGCAGCACCAACCATTGCTCATGGTGGGACCAGATCAGAATCTGTGCTCAGGGGACGAGCCAGGGATCCCAGGAAGAAGGGGAATGCTCCCTGCTTCTGATGCACCTGGAGCACCAGCCTAAGCAAGAGGAGACAGCGAGGAAGGACTCAGGGTTTGATATGGGGTGGTGGTGGGGAGAAGCTCCAGCTGGTAGCACCTGCCACTTCTAAGGTGTAAATACTCTCACCGTGGCCAATTGCGAGCTCCCTGTGTGATGTCACTGGTCACTGATTGGTGGAGAGATGCTCAACAGCGTATTGATATACAGTGTCTTCACCCTTTCTTTACCATAAACATAAACAGCCTCCAGAGCACAGGAAATGGGAAAGTGTAATAAAAACAGCTTCAAAGAAGCAAGTTTGGAGTATTTCTTATCTTCGTCTTAATTTTCTTAATCATAAACTTCTGGTATTTTTATTTACTTATATACTATTCATTTATTTTCTTTGGCGCTGGGAAATGAACTTGGGGCCTTTGCACTGAGTTACATCCCCAGCCTTATCTTAAAATTTTAATTTCAAGACAAGGTTTTGGTAAGAAGCTGAGCTGCCCAGGCTAAACTCCAACTGGTGACCCTCCTGCCTCAGCCTTCCAAAGTGCTGCAGTGACAGTCATGGGCCACCACACTCAGCAGTAATTTAATTTTTAATAATGGCATGCAGTGTTTAGTGAAATGAATCAGACACAGAAGGCTAAAGAGCACGTGGTTTCTCTAACAGGAGAAAACCAAATTGAAAAACAAAAAAGTAAAAGAGGAACAAAAAAGAGTGACAGAAGAGAAAAAAATAATGACATGGCGAATAGCGATCCCACACAGTCCCTGCAAGTTCCCTCCGCTGTGAGCTAGCAGGAGCAGCTACGGGTGGCTCCGTATGCCCCTGGGAAGAGATTTGGTCCCCACCTGCTGCACTGCCAGGGCGGTGGGGGAGGGGCCTCCCAACTCCCTGGGTTCCTTTTCCTGGCTGGAGGGACTGGATCCGGCTTAGGCTGAGCTGCTCTTTGCCACGACCCACCATGCAAGGGGACATGATGGCTTCTCAGGGTGAGGCAGCAGGTCCTCAGAAACCAGCACTGAGGGCAAACACGATTTTCAGTGAGATTTTCACCTAGGAAAAGGGAAAGCCCAAGGCCTTTGGGGCGCAGAGTTTCATGTCATCATCAACTACTCACTTCGGAAATGCTGTTTTGTTCTGAAGCCATTGGTACCTAAGTCACCTGAGGGAATAAGAGCAGACTAGTAGTGACGAACAGATGTGTCCTGATGGGTTTTCATTTCCCATGTGCCAGGCGTCATGTATTAGCTAATCTAATCCTTCAGCCATAGATGCTGGATAGGCACAGTTATGACTATCATGCCAATTTGAAATGCGAGAATGTTATTGTTACCCCAATTCAGAAGACAGAAGATAGCACACAGAGTTTAAAAGCACCTCCCAAACCTCAGAGCCCAGGATCCCAGCTGGGAGGTGACCTGGCAGCCTGTGTTGGCCAGCGCTACGTGGACAGGCCTTGCACGAGGTCTCTGCGCTCTGGGGTCATGTGGCCACAGCAAGTAGACCTGACCACACAGCTCTGCTCTTAGGGACGAAGAAGCTGGAAGAAAGAAACATCCAATAAAGGGGTGCCAACTGTTGGTTACCCAGATTTCACCACCGAGAAAACAGGCTCAGAGAGGAGAAGGGAGTCTGCCCAGGTCCCCGGTGTGCCACTTGGCCACACCTACAGCCAACCTCAGGTGCTCTGTCTAAAGTCATGACTCTTCCCATGTCAGCCAAATCCCCTGGACAAGAATCTCGCTGAGAAACTGAGAAAATCCAAACACGATAGCCCTCCAAGGATGCATTAATCTATGCGGGGAAGCAGAGCAGCAGCCGGCTTGCTTCTGCTGGCCACCAGGACAATTATCCGCATCCCCTTTCACTTGTGTAAAGGCCTATGCATGTGCCTGGTCCAGCCATACCAAGGACAGCAGTCCCTAGAGCTCTGATTGCTATAGAAGATGCTGGGACTGGAAGCGACAGTATTTACCCACCCACAGACCTTTGCAGGGAACACTACGACACAGCGACCCCACTATGAGAGACTGTACTTTACAGCCCATTCTAAGAGGCTGAGGCAGAAGGGTCACACAGGCACGCCCAGCCTGGGTAGCTCAGCGATTTAACAAAATCCTGTCTCAAAACTAAGGATAACAAGGGTTGGGGATAGTCCTGTGGAGGCCCTGGGTTCAATTGCCAGTATTGGGGGATAAAGAAAAGAAATGAAAAGGAAAGGCCAGGCAAGGCAAGGCAAGAAAGAAGGAAGGAAGGAAGGAGGGAGGGAGGGAGAAGGAAGCAGGTATGAGGCAAGCTTGGGCTCCCATTGTCTTCTCGTAAAGGACCACACCAGGATGCACTTTCCTGCTTGCACCAGGAGCTACACAGACTTGTACATGAAACGCCTTGATCTTGGGGGAGCCCCAGGTGGAGTATCACCTGAATTTCTCACCTCCAGCTGGCCACGTTGACACATCTTGCTGTGAAACCAGCCCCAGTGGCAGAGCTGTTCAGAGATCTCACCATGACAGGTACCAACCAGTGCTGTCCCGGTTCTCAGTAAACACGCTACTATCATCACGATCCTGACCTTCTCAGACCCACAGGCACAAAGTGACACTATCAATCAGTATGTTTCATGTTTGACCGGTGCTTGGTGCCGTGGAGCCAGTCACAGGCTCTTAGGCCACAGAGACAAGAGATCTCTCCAACAAGCATTAATTTAGACGTACTGAAAGGATACTTAATAAGGGCTCCATTCTGGGGAACATAACCTCTCCACCCCAGAGAAGACAAATGAGAACATTTTGAGGATTTTTGATGGCTATCAGATTAATGTGAACACTGTGGTGTGATTGTCACGAGAGCTAATATGCAGCTGGTTGCATTAACAGGACCATAGACTACATATGCGGAGAGGTGAGTGAAGTCTTGTCTGATTCCATGCTAGCCAGATACCACTTGACCCTGTGAGCTTTGCTGTGGTTACTTACCAGTAGCTGCGTAGAAAACCCTGCTCGGCCTTTAGAGGAGTTGGTGATGGAAGACAGGAGAGGGACTGCAGGAGAGGAGTGGCTGAGGGAACTGAGAACGATGGGCGTAAAGTAGGGAAGGCTGAGCGGCAGGGTTGCTGCTTCCAGCTGAGGGGTCTGGGTTCATTCTTTGTACAGTTGCAGCTCTTCACGGCCACTGTTGGGGCTTCAGTGTGGTCACCCTGGGAGACACTTCAGAAAGGTTCTGTGAAACCAGCTCTGTGGTGGTGGTGGGAGGGCAGAGTGGTGTGTGTGTGTGTGTGTGTGGGTGTGTGTGTGGGTGTGGGTGTGTGACTCTGTGACAAGAAGTTATCCCAAGGTGTCTGAGCCAACAAGCTTGTCCCAAATGCCCACCAGCAGGAGGGCAGTGTGTCAGCTGGCCTGGAGGTCAGTAACAAGGAAAGAAGATTTTGGAGAGCTGACTGCAGCTGTAGAGGACATGATGACACCTTGGTACAACTCTTCCTCCAAATCTGTTTCCAAGGGAGTTGACCAACCAGGGGACAGGCCTTGGACCAGACTTATTTTTCTGCTTTTAGAAGAATGCTTCCACCTTGTGCTGACGCTCACTGACCAGTCCCTGGGCTGGGCCGGACGGCTTTCTCTTCAAGCACACAGGGGACTGGACTGGGGACTGGGGTTCTAGGCTCAGTTTGTCACCAGGCTGTTGGCTAAGCTTGGCCAAGCCTGTCTTTTGGGGTCTGGCATCTCCTCTAAATAAGAGTGGCAGATGTCCTTCTGTGCACAGGTAGGCTGAGATGCTAAACATGAGCGTGCTCTCTGCTGTCTACTGAGGGAGGAGAGCGTAGTTACTGGCTTGTTCTTCTGGCCGAGGGTTTGTCTGGTACCAGCCAAAGTTTCTGGTCCTCTCATGTAGAAACTAGGATGTTTTTAGCTGCTGGTGACAGAAACTCAACTAGAAGTGGCTTCAACGTGGAAGGATGCTATTCTTTTGAGAAGGATCAGTCTAGGTGCAAATTCAACACCTTAATGACATTTCAAAGGGCCTGATCCCTTTCTGCCATTCTCTGTCTGTTGGCCACAGACCAGGCCTTGTCGCCTCATAGCAGCAAGGTGCTACCGCTTCTCCAAGCATGTCCCAGGTCCCCAAGTCCTGAGAGAAAGGGACCTGTCATACATGTGTGTCTGCTTGTCAAAGTGAAGGAGTCTTTCTCATGAGGCTCCTGTATACATAATTCCTCTTGAATCTCTGTGTCCAGACTGTGCCTCATGGTCATGTCTGAAGGAAACTGACCACAGGAAGGGGCCCACCATGACAGGCTTTGTCCAAGTAGGAAGCAACCCTTGAGGATTGGGAGGGACATGGTCTCCACTGAAGGGTGATGCTCCCGGGAAGAGATGGAGTAAGATGGAATTCTGTTGGATGAAATGGTGTCTGCCTTGTTGTGGGGACATCTTAGGGTGACTGTCAACATGCCTCACTTTGCCTCTCTTCCCTCCTTTCCTCACCCATCAGTCTTTCTCTTTCCCTTTCTTCTTCATCCGTGTTTCCTGAGGGACTCTATGGAGAAAAGTCACAGCCACAGCTTTGGGTAGCATGTGATAGGTGTGTGAGACAAACACGCCCACCTGAAACTGCAAGTAAGCATCAGGTAGAAGGAGCAGGGATGGGAGGGGGTGGAAAGTTGTGAGAACACTGGCGTGGGCTCCGCCTTCTTATGAGGAGGAGCAGGAAAAGCATTTTGGGGAGAGGCACCCCTGGACCACAGGCTGGGAACTCTCCCAGCACATCAACTGCTTTATCTTCACTTATCTGCAAGTTCTATACTTGTCGCCATCATGGTTGCCCCAAGTTTCTAGGCACATTCCAGGTAGAGTCCAGGGACCTTAACCTGATGCAGTCTCACATCTGGAAAGAGTGGGGGGTTGATTCTTCCAAGCAGGAGGACACAGGGTCAATCCTTTAAAAAAAAAAAAAAAAGGTGAGAGTGGGTCTGGAGGAATGGCACAGCAGTTAAAACTCTTGCCTTATGCAAGGCCCTGAGCTTGATTCCCTAGCACCACATACAGTTGCCAGCACTTGGGAGACTGAGGCAGGAGGATTATCCTGAGTCCAAGGCCAGCCTGGGCTACACCAGTGAGTTCAGGACCAACTTGGGCTACTGGGTGAGACCCTGTCTCAAAAAATAAATAAATAAAAATAAATAGAAAAGGTGAGAGCTGGGCATGGTGGCATACCCCCATTATCCCAGCGCTTTGGGAAGCTGAGCCAGGAGGAATGCAGTGTTCAAGTTCTGCTTGGGCAAATTAGTGAGACCCTGTCTCAAAATAAAGTAATTAAATAAATAGGATTGGGGATGTAGCTAAGTGCAAAGGTGCACGGTCACACACACACACACACACACACACACACACACACACACACACACTACAAAAAAAGTGAGCAGAGCCCAGCTTCCCACACCACTGTCACCACTAATTTTTCGAGAGAGTCACACTTCCTACCTCTGAGCCTCAGTTTCCTCACCTGTTAAATGCGGAAGTTGCAGTTGGGTTAGGCAGCTGAGTAGCTTCTCCTGGGAATCTTGTGTTGAGGGCACTGCAAAGTGGGCCTTAGGTATCTGCCAGCCACCTGTCACCAGACCCAGCCTTGAGAAAACAAACCTAGGTGCGGTGGGGGGCAGAGGAGACAGCCTGGACTGCACAGACAGTGGGACCACGAGCCGGAAAATGCTGGATCCTGGACAATGGGGACATTGCCTGGGCTCAGCCCTCATTCGCTTGCTGAGCGATTGTCCCTGGGGTCTTGGCAGCTGCCAGGCCAGAGGCCAAGCTCCTCGGAGATCAGCAGGCCACAGTGACACCAGCACTGGCTGCAGCCGCTTCCCCTGGGCCTGGTGGGGTAGGAAGACAGTACCGGAAGCTGCTTCTGTCTGGCCTGGGCTCCAGCTTGCTTGCTTTAATGAAATGCTTTGTCCTAGGTGCTGGGAACACAGCAGAGAGAAGTCACCTTGCTCCTGCCTCAGGAAGCGTGTGACCCACCAAGGCCTTACAGGGAGTGGCAGTGTGTGCCTCGGCCTTCCATGGGTCACTGATGCTCTTGTGCTGCCCCTGCTCACGGCTCCCCTCGCTGCTTCAGGTTCCCACTCCAAAGACAGCTCCTTGAAGAAGCCTTACCTCTGAGCTGACTCAGGACAGCCCGACCCATTTCCCCCTCTAAGCTCCTCCCACTACTCACTGAGCTCCTTCTTGCTTGCTGGGCTTCCCGACAACCTGGCATCCTCTGGCAGGTGGATTGGCCTGTTTTCTGTTCCTGCAGGAAGACAAGAGCTCAGCATATCTGTGGCACCTGAAGCAGGGCCTGCCATCATGGAGCACAGGGAGCAGGTCGCAGGGAGCATTGACTTGGCCTAAGTTGGTGAAGCACACTATTATTCCTACGTGCGCTCGTGGGTGGAGTGACCTGGGCGGGAGCAGCTCTGCCACGAGACACAGATTGTGTGCACTCCCCATGTCACCTGCTGGGTGAGACTCAGTCACAAAAGGCTAGTGGCCTCCTGTCATTCCCAGGAAGGGCAGAGTGGGGATTAGCTCAGGATCTGGCTCTCCTTCCAGCTCCACAGAACATGTCAAATGAGTGCGATTTGAGGCAGGACTTCCTGACCCTTACTGCGTGGCTGCCTCTCAGACCACAGCACTTCAAAAGCAAGAAGCAGAGCTTGGCACACAGTGGGTCATCAGAAAGAGGAGAGTGTGAGTGCTGCCTGGACAGTTAGTGCTCATCCTGCAGGTTGAGGCTTCACCTACAGGTTCATCAGAAACATTTACCGAGCGCCTACTGTGTGTCCCACCCTGGAAGCTATCGAGGTTAGGAGATTCTCTCAAGACCACTGTGCCTCAGAAAGCAGCAGGTGCGTAGCCAATCTGCTTAAGCAGGGAGCAAACTGCAGTCCCAGCAAGTCCCTACCAGCCAGGAATTTCCACTTCGGTCTCATGGCTCACGTGAACAGGGGCTGGGCACTCAGGGACCACCCGGGTTCCAGGCTGGCTGGTAAATGTCCTCGTCCCTTCACAAAATGAGCAATCAGCCCAGTGACTTCAGAATCCAACTGCCACAGGAACAGTTGGTGCCTGGTCACTGGCTCTGTGTCGGGAATCTCCACGCAAAACACATGTGAGGAGGTAGCAGGGGCAGGAGGTAGGTCCCTTTTGCTGGAACCCGTGTTCAGTCCCGTCTTTGCAGCGGACCATGAGTTCCAGGAAGGCCATGAGCCTTGTGTCCCCACCTAGCAAGGCACGGTTAGCTCCCCATGATCACTTATTCAACTGTGTGTATTGTGAAATAACAGTTTCATGCTCCCACAAAAAAAGACCCTTGTAAGTGATCACACCAGGTACTAATACTTCATAGGTGGGAAGAGCAAGGCTTTGGAGGGAATGTTCTGGATTATCATGGATTCTCAAGAGTTTCCCAGTTTTTTGGGGTTGTTGGGAACCCACTATGCCACTACCTCTCCCTGGAATAGTGCTCCATGGTGCTGACCACTGCATACTCAGATTTGTGGGTGAGATCTGGAAGGGGGTTGGTTTTCAGCCACTGACCTCCTGCCTGACCTTCGAGGAAATGTATCGCTTTGCCTGGAAATGACTTTGTGGTCAGCAAGTTATGTGGTGTCACCCGCATATTATGGGGAGGAAAACTGAATAATTTCTCCACTGATTCCCCTTACTCTTCTTTCAAAGCTGCCTGGGATCAATCCCCACAGCAGGGCGTGTTTTGTGGTTCTTCCACCGCAGATGTTTCCACGGAAGGTGGCTCCTCCGTGGCAGTTTTACCCCACACGTCCTTCATGAGCCAGACACCACCTCCTCCTGAGACTTCCCCTTCTCTATCCTTTCATTCTGCTTAAAAATTCAATTGATCTGTGTCTCTTGTCTACCACCTTCTCCTTGCCCCATCATTCTGTGACTGCAGGGGGCTCTCTGTGATGTCACCCCTCCTGGCTCGCCTCCCTCCCCCAAGTTGCCCTGCAAGTCTTCTATTCATGTTACCAATGTGCACATGCCCAGCAGGCAGGACCACATGCAAATTTCTTTGCCCTGCCCCCATAGCTGCGTGCACTCTTCCCCCAGAGCCTCATGGGGGGGGGGGCATGTTGCATACTGGATGAGTTTTTTAAAAAATAAACTTATTTAAATTACCAATGGTAGGAACATCTGCTGTGTCTCAGGTTCCATGCCGGGTGTGGGGACACGGAGTTGGATCTGTCAATCACAGCATTGGGATGTCTGTTAGGATGTGGGTGTGGGGCACAGCAGTGAGCCGCTCAGGTGAGCTTTAGGCCACACCTGCAAGGACAAAGAGGTTGCTAGCCGACCACGACCTTGGAGACAAAGATGGATACAATCCCTGAAGAGCCTGTTTGGCCCAAGCCTGTGGCTAGTGTCAGAGAGCCTGGAGCCACCAGCTCAGGGTAGGAGGCTGCGGGTGCTGATAAGGATCTGCTCAGAACCTGTTGAAGGTCAAGATTTGGGTCACTGCACCTGGATGCCAAGACCAGATTTCAGGCCACCTGGGTTCAAGTCCCACTGCACCACTGTTGTTTCTGTCAGCTTTCTCCTCTGTAAATAGAGGTAAGTCTCAGCCAGAGTGGCACCTAGCAGAGTGCTCAGCAGGCCTGCACTGAGGGGAGGCAAGTGCAGATGAAAGATAGCAGAAAATGCGAAAAAATGTTTTTTTTAAAGTAATGAAGACAAATATCCAGGATGGTTCCAAAGGACTTCTAAGTGTAATGCTTTAAAAGTATAAAAATGAATGCAAAAAGTAATTCACCATGAACAAAATACTGAAAATGTAAATAAAGACAGGATGTGCCTGGCACAAAGTATGCAGCTTAGACAAATCAATTATGATTGGACGGGAGCTCTCAACCTTCTGGAGCCACCGGCTTGTGAAAACCTGAGGCAAACCGGTGGTCCCTGTCCCACAGGAGCTGCACAGACCACGCAATTGGCAGTTCTGGAATGTCTTTGCGCCGCCCGAGTCGCTCTGCTTGGCTGGACCTCTGGTTGTCCGTGGAAGTGCGGTAGCGGGGTGGCAGCTAGCGCGCCATCCAGTCGCCTGTGGGTCGCAGACCCACGCCAGGCCTCCCTCCTGGCAGCCGCGGGTTCTCTGCCCCCTGCAGGAAGCAGCACACGGCTCCGCGGCTCCCTCCCCCCGCCGGCTTGGGACTTTTCCTGAAGTTTGCTGAAACCAGACACCTTGCCGCTCCGAGCCCGCGTGCAGCCGTGGTTTAAAAGGCCCCGTTCAGCGCCCTCCCCGCCCCCAGCGGAGACTTCAAAAGCCCCGGGGCGCCGCGCCCGGCACCTATGCGCAGCCCCGCGCCCGGAGCTCGCGCCGGAGCTGGAGGACGCGGTGCGGCCGGAGTCCCAGCGCAGGGGGACCGGGCCGGCGGCGCAGCCCCGCGCGCCCATGCCCCTCCCGGTGCCGCTGCGCCCTGCGCGCCCGGGCTCCGTTTAGGGAAGGGGACCGCACACCCCGCCCCCGCGCCCGGGGTTGCGGGGACTCATGAACACAAATGCCGTGGGGCGCCCGCGGAAGGAGCGACCGGCCAGCCTCTGTCTTAGGACCCCAGTAAGTGCCGTGGCGCCCCGAGCCCTGGAAGAGCTGGTGCGCGCGGGTAAAGATGTGCGCGTGGGCCCGAGCGGGCACACGCCGGAGTGAGTGTGTGCACTCGTGCGCGGGCGCTCGCGGAGACCTGTGTGCACGTGGAGGTGTGTGTGTGTGTGCGTGTGTGTGTGTGTGTGCATGTAGGGTGTGCACGTGGGAGTGAGTATGCCAGACGGGCGCCGGAGTTTGTAGGTCCAGGGGACCTGGTCGGGGTAGGAAAGGTTGGTGCGTGCGTAAGCGCCGGCGTGCGCACGTCTGTCTGCCCGTACGGAGCCCGAGTGTGCGCGCGATCCAGACAACCGAAGAGTGCGTGGCCGTGACTGCTTGCGAACGTGCCTCTGGACATGGATGGGGTACGTGTGGGTTTGGGGGAGGGTTGCGTGTGTGTTTGTGTGTGAATGAGTGTGTTTGCCGGGGTGAGGGAGTGGAGGAGGTGAAAGTGAGAGGTGTTTTGGGCTGGGGTGGGTGTGAGCATTTGCGGGGCGTTTGCGGCTAGTCAGTGCGCAGCTCGGAGCTCACTGTGGGACCCCGCTATTCTTCGGGGGACTCTAGAGGGTTGGGCCCCCATTTCTGTGTAAGAGGCAAGAGGAGAGGAGGGCCAGCGACGTTTGAGGAGGCATCTGCTCACCACCTCCGACGAGGAACTCTGAATCTGGGCGCACCCTTCTTGGTGGCAGGTGGAGGGGAAGAAGCATTGTCTGGGGGATTCTGGACACCAAGTCCTGGTCCCAGTTTCATCCCTTGAACCCCTGGATCCTTGCAGGGGTAGAATCTGTCCTCTAGCTCCCTTCGCTCCCGCCCCCCCACCCCCCGTTCGAAGGCCCGTAGTCTCTCAAGTCACCTAAACCGGTCATCTCAGAACCGTGGCCGATCGCCGCTCGTGCACCCCCCCCCCCCCCATCTCGGGGAATCCGTTTCCCGGTCTCGGTAGGGAGGAGGGGGCGGTGTCTCGGCGTGGCCGTCGCGGGCCCGCTGAGGCTGCGTCTCCGCCTGCGGCCGGCAGAGGGCAGCACGGGGCAGCAGAGGGCGGCACGGCGCGGGGAGGAGGGAAGGTGGAGAGCCGCCGCGGGCCGAGACTTTAAATCGCCTTCATTTCCCCCAAATCCTTCCTTTTCCTCTCCTCCCCCAGGCCGGCGGGGAGGCCGCTTCCACCGCCCTCCGCGCGCCCTCGTCCGGCCTCGCGCGGCCCCGGGGGCCGCCGCCAGCCGCCTCCAAAGTTTGACCATCTCACTCGTTATTTTTTTTTTTTTTCTTGCTTCTTTTTCCTTTCCGGTGGAAGCAGAAAAAGAGCGAGGCAGGGGCGAGCGCGGCGCCGGACTCCTGTGACCATGGGCCTGGCGCAGGCGCCCGCGGGACCCGGGCCACGCCGGCTGCCCGCTCGGGCGCCCCGGGGCGCGGGGCTGCGCTGGGGGCGCGGGGGCCGCGCGCTCTGAGCCGGCCTGGCGCGGCGGGGCGGGGGGCTGGCGGCCCCATGGGGCGCGCCCACACTTGCCCCCCGGCTTCGGGAGCATGAAGTAGGGGCCTGCCATGGGAGCGGGATCGGCGCGGGGGGACCGAGGCACAGCGGCGGCGGCGGCGGCACGCGGGGGGTGAGTACGAGCCCCCGGACTCCCCCTCCCCGGCTTCTAGCTGCTCCAGTCTGGAGAGGGCTGGGGTTCCCCTTTCCCGCGGAGCGCCGGTTTCCTGTACCCTCCGGCGCCCCAGCGAGGCGGGACGCCAGGGGTTAACGGGCGCTGCGCCCCCGGCCGGCGAGGGTGGGCGAGCTCTGCGCCGGACCAGGCTGGCTGCGGGGTCCCGATGGGGTGGGCCCGGCCTGGGAGGGTCGGTGCCGAGCCAGCCCGGGTCGAGCGTGGGGGCGCGGGGGAGGGGTTGGGTGCTTGGGGGAGGCGGGAGTCTTCGTTCGGAGCTCTCTCGGGGAGGGGTGTCTGCAGGTCCCTATCCGGCACGTCCCGGCGAGGCGGTGGGCGCGTTTCTAGGTGTCTAGGTCCGGAGTTGTCCCGGCTCAGCGTCTGTGTGGTTCGGCACGTCCCGCGTTTCTGAAACTCTGCGCCTGTGTGTGTGTCTGCCTGGGTCTGAGTGTCTCGGCGGTTCTCAGCGTCGCCAGGGGAGCTTCCCAGCGGGACAGCGCGAGCCAGCATGTCCGAGCCGAAAGGCCCTGGGAGAGCCCCAAGTCCAGCCTCTCTTCGGCCGGACAGAGGGGAGGCGGAGGGCCGGGCAGGGCCGGGAATCTCCAAGGCGCAGCAGCTTGGAGCTGGCCCCCGCAGCCTGGGATTCCCGGCTTGGGCAGACCTTGTAAGAGCCCAGGAGCGTGAGCGAGAGCTGGTCGCCGCGTGTTTGGGTGTGGGTGTGGGTGTGGGTGTGGGTGTGCGTGTTGGGGAGGGTGTGGGGGGACTAAGCAAGGATGGGAGCAGCTCTGGGACCCTGAGGACTGGGGTCCTGAGCAAGACTTGCTGTCTTTCCAACCTGCTGGGGACCCCAGGGCTCTCCCGAGGGGCTGGTCAGGGCTGTAGCTCCTCCTCACTCGCCATGCCCCGCCCCCTGTGAGCTGGAATCAGGGGGATGGTGCCCCCCTTCCCTATGTCTTGGAAAAAGCCCGCTGGTTGAGATTCCCCCACCCCCACCCCCCACCAGAACGGCAATACACACACACACACACACACACACACACACACACACACACACACAGACCAGTGAGCACACTGCTGACTCACTTTCTCCAGAAGACCCTGTGCCAGGGCAGATGCCAGCGGTTGGGCAGAGTAGTGCCAGGCCAGCACCCCAGCGTGGGGCCCTAGCTTTGGGCAAGGGGGCAGTCACACTGCTCCGAGGCTGAGCCTGTGCCTTCCCCTGCCTCCCTGCCACTGCGGGCCCAGCCCTGTGCCTTTGGGTCCAGCGTGCCTTTCAGTTGCGCTCCCAGCCCCTCCCCGGACTGGGCTCCGCCACCCTGCCCAGGGCACAGCCCTGGCCCTTGCTGGCCACTCTGTCCTCCTTGTGCCGGCCTGGGAGGGTCCTCATCCTGCCGCCCCCTCAGCAGTTGCCGGGGAGGGGATGCACTGGAAGGGGTGTGTCCTCACCAGGTCACCATGTTCTCTGCCCCGTCCAGAGCACCATTCCCCGGCAGATTCTCGCCCCTGGTCTCTGGGTCCAGGAAACCCTCTTGGTACCCACACGGCCTGGCCTGGAAGTGCCTGGCAGTTGGTTGTACAGGATGGCAGGCTCCCGACTCCTCCCAGTGGGCTGTGTGCAGAAAGGGCGGGAGCCTTGCAGCCAGGCCAGGTCAAGTCTGCCCATGCACCTGGGCACACCTCTGCCTTCTCTGCTTCTTGTTTTTCTCATCCACAAAATGGGCATCTTTGTTCGCGGCTAGCAGGTCTCGTAAGGGTTCACAAGCACGTGCTCGTGCAGGGCTTCAAACAGTGCCCGGTGTGCACTGACTGTTCAATAAATGGCAGCTGTTACTTGGGTGCTGTTTGCTGCATCCTGACTGGCTGCATCTTGTCCAGGCAGATGACCTGTTTGTTCCCATGCAGAAGGTGTAAGGTGTGAAGAAAGCCCTAGGGAGTGGCCATCTGGGCACATGGAGTCTGGCTGGGCCACAGAGGCATCTGGGACAGACTGACCCCTTCACCATCCTGTGGCTCCCAGCCAACCCCTCTCGCAGCTCACTGGGTGGGAGAGCCACCAAGTGGGGTGTCCAGTGCTGGCATCTCTGTGCCCTGGGCCTGAGCTCTGAGATCCTGTGAATAGTCAGACTGTTATAGGTCTCTGAGTCCTGTGTCTTTCCAGGACACAAGGGTAGAAGAGAAACCAGTGGAATAGGTTGTGGGTTCTGGCAGCTCAGTCTCCCCAAAGCAACCACCTTTCATATCCTGGAAGAGAGCCCATTGCCGGTGACAGAGACACCTGGGTTCCTTCCTTTGAAAGCTGCGTAGCCCGGGTGTTTCTCCAATGCCCTTTCCACGGGGCTTCTGTATCACCAGCCTCCTGCCCTCCCTGACCCCTGCTTGCTGATCCTCCTGACATTTCGGAGTCCTGGGTTCCCCAAGCCAGGGCCACAAAGCTGTGGTGAAACAGAAGTCTGGCAGAACAAAGCCCTGAGCCAGCAGAGGCACTAAACATGATTCGCAATAGCCTAGATGGGATTGGAACAGGAAAAAAGTGGCAGGGCCTTGCTCCTAGAGCCCGCTTTCCAGGCCTGAAGCCAACTCAGGTGCTTCCCTGCTCCCCAGGCCAGTGTCTCTGTTCCTGCTGGACTCTGGTCTCTGGTGAATAGGGACTCCCCTGCACCCTCCCCCACCTGTCTCCAATTTGTTTCCCATGGGGAACAAGTCAAACATCTGATAAGTGGTAGAATCAAAGTGCTGCGTGCCTTTGGGCAAGTCACTTTCCCACTCTGGGCCTCAGTTTCCCATCTCTCCAAAGAGGAGGTAGGACTGGAATCTGGCCTCTAGGTCATCTTCAAGGACTTCTCCCACTCCAGTGTGTTCTGAACTTGGGAAGTTGAAGGGTCACGTGCACACAGAATCCTGTTCCAAAGGGGCCAGTTGTGTTTGTGGTGGTGAATGTGTGGAAGATGTGTGAGCAATAGGCGTTCGGGGCTTAAATGCTCAGGCTAGAAGCCACACTGAGGGGACTGGGGTGCGGCTCAGCGGTTAGAGCGCTTGCCTAGCCTGCCCAATGCCCTGACTGCCATGCCTCAGCACCATGTGAGAATTAGCTGGGCACGGAAGCACACGCACCTGTAGTTCCCACCCTCGGGAGGCTGAGGCAGGAGGATTGCCTGTGAGTTCAGGCCAGCCCAAGCTACATAGTTAACGATCAGCCTGGACTGCCGAACAAAACCCTGTCTCTAGAAACAAAACAAACGAAAACCAAACCAAACCGAAATGAATCCAAATTGAGGAGAAGATTGGACTTCGCCTCCCTGTGCATCTTCTTTCCCTGACGCTCGGGGATTTGAAGACATTTCCTCTGATTTCGCCTTTGACCCGGAAGGATACATGTGGCTCATGGGTCTGCCCTTTCCCACCTGGCCTCCCTGTCATCTGGGAAGTGCCCTTTCTGAGACATGCCCTTGTGAAGGATGCCAGGACTGAGGGCTGGACAGCAAGGGGGCTACTGGGAAATTGAAAGGGACTTATGGGGTCTCAAGAGCCTGGGAGGAGTGGGAGTCTTCCGAGGAGGCATTCTCAGGAAAAATGACTTCCCTGATCATTTAAATTTAAGGATTGCTGAATGATAAAAAGTACAGGTTTATTGCAGGACTTCTCAGCGCCTTTCTTTCTTTCTTTCTTTCTTTTTTTTTTGAGTCAGGGTCTTGCTCTGTAGCTTGGGCTGGTCTTGAACTCACTGTGTAGCCCAGGTTGGCCTCAAACTTCCAGCAGTCCTCCTGCCTCAGGCTCCTGAGTGCTGAGATTACAGGCGTGCACCACCACAACCAGCTTATGTGGTGTTGTGGAATTGAACTCGGGGTTTTACACTTGCTGGGCAAGCACTCTGGCTGCTGTGCTGTGCTCTTCTGCCAGCTTCCTCAGAGCCTTTGGGATGCTGTCTGTAGGACGCAGGGGACAACTCTTCAGTGTCCAGCCTCCTGAAGAGATAGCACACAAGGGATGTTCTACGAAGTGTGCACAGGTGATGTTGAGGCAGTCCTGCCCTCCCTGGGCATCAGTCTTCTCTGTCAAAATTTTTCATTATTCCTTCCCAGAGCCAGGATGGCCGCCGTAGGCAGGTCACGCTTGCGGTGAACCCTGCCCTTCTTGCCAGGCGGTCCCGGGACCGGCACTGTGACCTTCTGTTGTTGCCAGGGTGAGCGGAGGAGGCCCGGCCCTGTGAGGAAGGCATGCTCGCAGCAATGGCCAAGGCTTGGAGAGGATGAGGAGGGGCTGGGATTGTCTAGGAGCCACTACAGCAAAGGCTTGAGCTGGGAAGGAGCATCTGGGGGATACTTTTTTATTAAAGTCCACAGTCACGTTTTATCAGATTATACTAATCCTGCAAAAATAGACTGAGCACATAGTACGTGCTGTCCAGATGCTGAGGATACCGGTGTCACTGTCTTTTGGAGACTTCATCTAGGAAAGGAACCACACACGTGGGGTTCAGTGGGAATTTAGCACTGTGGGGTTGTGGAAGGACGCCAAGCTGGGGTCTAATGGACACGCAGGAGCTAAGCAGGCCAAGCAGTGGTGCCCAGGGGACGATGACGGGGCAGCGCGTGCAACAGCCCAGAAGCTGGAGGCCGTGAGGGACTGTCATCAGCATGTGTGTGCCTTGTGCTGCTGACACACGTGAGCTTGTTTTTCAAGGTGCTCATGGGGCTGGGCCAGATCCCTGGGCTGCAGACACCAAGCAACAGGATCTCCATAACAAGGGGGATGTTTCAGTGACTTTTTGGGTGCTGGGACAGAATACCTGGTAAGTAGAGGCGGGGTTATTTCAGTTCACTGTTTCAGAAGGTCTCAGTCCATTCGGGAGCGGCTGGCAGTGGCAGGAAGGTGGGGAGAAGACCTACTCACAGTATCCGAGAAGAAGGAATCAGGGGCCTCCTGGGGAGGCCAGAGGGACAGTGTCTATCCTTCCAGGCCATGCGCCTACAATCTACCACACACCGTAATCCAGCGCATACCGGTAATCCACTCCTCCTAACCAGACTCCGGCCTGGTCAGGCTGTTTGGGAACACTACAGATCCAAACCACAACTGGGGATTATTACTTCCTACATTAAGAGACCCCAGGAGAGAGCAGTGCTAGGGGTGGTTGATTAAGCCCCTCAGCATCATCATCAAACAGACGCTGTTGTTTCATTCTACCATCCTTGCAAGCTTGTGGGGCTTGTTACCTCCCATGCACTAAATAGCTGCAGCAGCTCCACGCTGTCCTCACACGGCAGGCTCGAAGAAACCTCCCCTCGGTCCCTTTGAAACACTGCGTCAGGCTGCCAGGCAGGCCTCACTCATATCACTTTGGCCACAGTTGGGTCATCTGCACATGGCTAAGCCAGTCACTGGCATGGTGAAAGAAATTCCTGGGGCTAGCTTAAGTTTCTCTGCAGCCTGTGCTGACAGGAGCGTATGAGAAGGAAGGCAGGCTGCGGGGAGATGAGCCCAATCAAGATCGCATTGATCATCGTTGATATTGAATTGGAAAGTAGGGGAAGCTGAGAGAGAACGTGAGCTTGTTTCCCAATGTGCTCAGGGGGCCTGCAAGAGCCCTGGGGCTGCAGACACCAAGCCTGGGCTTCCTGGATTACACAAGTTTCCAGCATCATGCCAGCCTAGCCTAGGGAACAGATCTGAGCCTGTCTGCTGCCGCCTTAGCCCATACTACCCCCCTGGCACGGCTTCCCTTGCCTGCGTGCCGGCTGCCACTGGCCACGTGCCGCCCTCCCCTCTGCCCGCCTAGGGATCAGATGCCCTGAGTGGCTTCGGGTGTCGCCAGTGGCTGCTCCCACAGGAAGGTGAAATCAGATCATTGCTCCTTCCCATCTTGGCAGGAGCCTCCAAGCAGAGCTTTTAACCCTTCCCAGCCCCGGCGCACAGAGTGGGAGCAGAGACCTAGCGGGCACGTTCGTGGCCAGCATCGGGCTGACAAGCTGAGCCCTTCACTTACATGAGCTGATTTAGTCCTCAGGCCTGGCCCGCAAGGTCGGAGTGTCAGCCCCTGCGACAGTGGACGGTGGGCTCAGGGAGGCTGAGTGACTAGCTGGGGTGGCACAGCTGGAAAGGCCGGGGCCGAGTTTGCCTCTGGGCCGGCCCAGTTCCCCGGGATCTCCTCCGCGTTCCGTCAGCACACCATAGGCAGGTAGCTGCAGTCGCGCTGTGGGTCATTTGGAGGCCCCTCTGCCTCCTGCCCTCGAGGAGACTGGTCCCCTGAGCAGACCAGTCTGGTTTCCCCGACCCTGCAGCCCTAGCCCTGCTGCCCACTGGCTGGAGCCTTGGGAAGGGCTGCAGGACCGAGAGGCCGTAGTGCACATGGGGAAGACTGACGCCCAGGACATGGAGGGGCAGGCCTCTGATTGCTTGATGAATCAGCACCAGGTTTTGCACTGGACCTTGGAACTGACGCCGAGCGCAGTGTTTCCTGCCTGCTGCTTCCAGCTCTGTGATCTTGGCTTAGCTGTCTGTGAAGGATGAGGTCATGGTAGTACCATGCAGGCAGGTCCTGCTCCAGAGCCTGCCCTGGGGGCCTGGGAGCATCCCGGGAGCGGAGCTGGCCTTGCCTCCTGCCTGCCTCCCGTGGGTGAACCTGGGGCAGGCCCGGGCTGGGCGTCACTGCCAGCCGGCGGCCGGATCTGGGCACGAGGGGTGGAAGCTGATGCGATGTGTGCTTGTGTCCGCCTGTCTCTAGGGGGTTTCTCCTCGCCTGGATCTTCGTCTCATTCGCCTGTCACCTGGCCTCTACCCAAGGAGCTCCTAAAGGTAATTCTTCTCTTTGTCCAGAGGGGACAAAGGAGGGCGGAAGGGGCCTGAGGCGGGGAGCGGACATCCAGGCCTCCAGCTGGAACTCACGCCCTTGCTGTCAGGAGAACGGAGCTGACTGTGGCACATTCCCTTGGGGCTTGATGGAACCACGGAGCCGGCGCGAGGCGGGCAGGCTCCATCTTTGCATCCCCGTGGGACACAGCTCAGCAAGTTTGCAGCCTCATTTGTCCATATTCATCCAGTGGGTACTCTAAGGACTGTGGAGAAGAAGCCCTGGCCTTGCCCAGGCCTAGGATCCCGCCCTCTCCCTCCCATGAGATCCTTCGTTTCCCGCCTGTCCCTGTGGAGCTGCTCAGGGGGCCGGGGCGGCTGTGGGCTGGCTGCACAGCTGCCCGTGGAAAACGAAACCTCTCCCACATCTGTTTGTCAAATGGCCATGATGCCTCCCAAAATAGCTGCCCTTCCCCTCCCCTCCACGCCTGCTATGTTCTAGAGCGGGTGGCAGGCACACCGGGAGTCCCTGTGGTCTGACCTGGCCACTGGGCAGGGATTGGACCCCTTGGAGGGCAGGGCTATGCCCGGAAGAGACTTCTGCTGCCCGACAAGATTTTGTGTACATGTCATATTTTCCGAGCTTGCTGTTTCCCCCACAAAGTAGGTGAACAGCTGTCCAGAGTCCTGAGTCAGGCTGGGGGGCTGGGGAGGGCCGGGCTGTGTGGAGCCAGCTTTGTGTAATAAAGGGATCTTGCTGGGGCCAGCTGGCTGGGCCCTTCCATCGGCGCTGGACTGAACTCACTCCCTGTCCCCCGTTCTTCCCCCCTGATGGGATTCTGGAAGTGTCCCTACTCTGCCTTCCAATGAATCTGGGCGGCTCCTGAGCAGTATAGTCTAGCCGCTAAGAATGGAGGCCCTTGGGGTCAGGGCTCCTGGGTTCTAAGCCTGGCTGGGCCTTTTATAAGCTGCATAACTGTGGGGACCATATACTATCTAACCCTCACCTGTAGAGTGCAGACAACAGAGCTTCTGCTGCATAGATGGGATTTGAGAGAATCAACAGAGAAGATGCATGGAAAGCATATTCATTTTTATTGTTATTAGGAATTATGTTGTTAACTTGAACAGCTTGAGCACGCACAGACCTTTCTTGATCCCGTGAACTTCTGTGGCCAGAGACTGAGGGCAGCACCAAAGTTTGGGATCAGTTCCTTAGCTGCATACAGGTTTGCTTCAGCTTTTGATCCCTCAGAGAGGAAGCTATGGGAGGCCGCATCTGTGTCCCCTCTCCTGGCCAGCTATGCTTCTCTCTGGGCTGTGCCATCAGATGGAGGTTTTCTAGGAGGAGTGCGCTACTGTGGGGAGACAGGAATGGGGAACAGGTGGCTTCCTGCCCCCACCTCTTCCCCTCAGAAGTGGCGCCTCCCACTTTGAGCTGTAGTGAATGGTGGTATTTCAGGATAATAAGAGGGATTCAGTGATGCAAGCAGAAGATCTGCTATTACTAAGAGAATCTGTGAGTAGCGGCTTATTTTAGCTTTAGCCGGGGACAGGCAGAAGTGAGAAAAGGATAGTAAGGAAGAATTGGAGGTGGATGAAAGGCCCTCGGGTCCCAGGGGAGAAAAGAATCCTAGATCCTAGCCAGGAACGCACAGGAACAGAAGCAGGCCCCTGGGGCTATAAGTATCCCTGTGTCTCTGTTGAGGCATGGTGCCATCACCAGTGCTGGGCCAGCTCCCTTGTCTGACAAGCAGAGAAACTGAGGCCCATGAGTGAAAAAGAGACATGGGCACACTTACCTGACACAGGACTAGGGTGAGGATTGTGTGGGAGACGACCGTTACTGCCTCCCAACATCCCTCGGATGTCGACTTTCTTCATCAGCCTGTTTTACAGTCTAGGAAGCTGCAGCTCATGCTCAGAGGTGGCCTTTGTCAGGCAGGCTCTGTGTCTTATCATCTGACCCTGGATCCCGCCATAAAGCCATTAGGCCGTGTTGCCAGCACATGGGAGTTCTTAGATTCCCCAGGCAGCTCAGCCGTCCATTCTCTCCATCTGTCCGTCCATCCATCAGTGTGTACCCAACCAAGCATCCATCCATCCATCCATCCATCCATCCATCCGTCATCTATCTACTTGTCCATCCACTCACCCACCCACCTACTTGTCTGTCCATCCATCCTTCCACCAACGTGCAGTGGTCAGCTGAAGGCACCAGATGCTGAGTACCATGTTCAGTTCCCTTTATAGCCTTTGCCCAAGCCACAGGGTGGGCACTCAGTGACCTGGGGTGGACCCTGAGGCCCTGACCCAGACCTCCACCCTCGAGGCAGCCTCTGCCTCCTGGCGGAGCCAGAGCTGGGGAGCGGCTTCTACAGACGCTGGCAGCTCAGCCGACTGAGGGAGATCAAGTAACCGGGAAAGGCAAGGTCAGGAAGCCTTTCCATAAACACTTTGGAAACCCTTCTTTTGCTCCAGCAAACCCGCCAATCTAATTACTGGGCGGATGTGACCTGGCTAGACCACGGTCAGATGTCCACATGCTTCGCCAGAGGAGAGAGGTTGCAGGGTGCCTGCATTACTTCCTCTGTCAGGCAAGGCAGAAAAGTCAGGGAAAGTGTCACCTCCTACCTGGTAGCAGATGGCAGTTCCCTTAGCCTGTTCCAGCCAGAGACATCTATGGGGAGGAGGGGCTGGGTGGGTTTTTGAGGAGATGGTGAGACCAATTGGGCCCCCAGATATTCCACTAAGCTCTGGTGACATGTCTGTCCCTATCACTGTGGTTTTCTTTGCTTAGGGGAATGCTTCCGGGAAAAGATAGTTTGTGAGGTAGAAAAAAGGGGTAGAACGAGTTGCTGTTGGACAGGCTCTGACCCTCTGCACACTAGTATTTTATGGACACCTTTAATTTAGGTGTGCTATCGTTTGACTGTACTTATTTTGTGCCAGGCACTCTTAGAGTGTATCATGTATTTAATAAGCACGGCATCCTTCCAAGTTAATCCTATCGTTAAACTGTTTAATAGATGGGAAAACAGCCTCTGAGGTCCCAGGTTAAAAGGTGGCAGAGCTGGGATTTGAGCCTTGGCAGTCTGTTTTTAGCCATGATAGGAAAGAACCTGAAGCCTAACAAAGTTTGCAGTACATGCCGATGGCTCATGGTGACACTCCTAGCTGCCCTGCTGAGGCAGTGTGCCATCCAAATGAGGAAAGAACCAGTGGCTGCAGGTGTGCTGCTCACGCACCCGAGGGTCCTGGCTGGAGCACCCCTGATTGTCTGACCTCTCGCTTTCTCTCCCTCACAGATGTGGACATCCTCCAACAGCTGGGTCTCAGCTGGGCGAAGGCAGGGGGTGGCCCGGGCCCCGTGCCCCCAGGAGTCATTCCCTTCCCATCAGGCTTTATCTTCACACAGCGAGCCCGGCTGCAGGCCCGCACTGCTGCTGTTATTCCTGCTGCCTTGGGCACGGAGCTGGCGCTGGTGCTGAGCCTTTGCTCCCACCGGGTCAACCATGCCTTCCTCTTCGCCATCCGCAGCCGGAAGCACAAGCTGCAGCTGGGCCTGCAATTCCTCCCTGGCAGGATGGTCGTCCACCTGGGGCCCCGGCGCTCCGTGGCCTTCGACTTTGATGTGCATGATGGCCTTTGGCATCACCTGGCACTCGAGCTCCGTGGCCGCACGGTGACCCTGGTGACGGCCTGTGGGCAGCGCAGGTTGCCTGTTCCACTGCCTTTCCGTAGGGACCCCGCGCTTGACCCCCAGGGCACTTTCCTCTTTGGGAAGATGAGCCCACGTGCTGTGCAGTTCGAAGGTGCCCTCTGCCAGTTCAGCATCCACCCTGTGACACAGGTCACTCACAACTACTGTGCCCACCTGAGGAGCCAGTGTGGACGGGGTGACATGGATAGGCCCCAGTGGGGAACCCTCTTTCCTCGAGAAGCTGGCAGACCCTTTGCCCTACAGGCTGACCTGGCCCTCCGAGGCCTGGAGAACTTGACCACTGCCACACCAGCCCTGGGGGCGCGACCAGCGGGCAAGGGGTCCACAGTGACTGTGACTCCTGCTATGCCCACCAAGCCCATAAGGATGAGCTCTGCATACCCTTACCAACATGTGGCAAGGGGAAGCCCAGCCCAGACCCCACTGCTACCTGCCAAGCTGCCAGCCAGCAAAGCGCTTCCCTCCTCAGCCCCACCTTCCCCTGCCACCCCAACTAGAACCTGCCCTGGAGATGCCCAGCCAATGCAGAAGATCTTAGCCACCCAGTTCCCCAGGAGTCTCCCTACCAAGATGTCAACTCCTTCTCCTTCAGTTGCAAGAAGACCCCACCCTACCCAGAAAACCGCCCTTCCTCCCATCACAAAGTCAATCTCACCCACCCAGAAGCCCGAGCAGCCTGCTTCCCGCCCACCTCCTGCCAAAGCCTCCAGTCCCACAGTGAAGCTGATCCAGCGGGTCCCTGTAACGCCCCGGCCTCCGCCACCTAGCACCCGGCCCCTGCATCCCACTGCCGGTTCCTCCAGCTCCATTCCCACAGCAGCCCAGGCCAAAGCCATGCTGACCAGCCATGCCAGCAAGCCAGCCTCTACCCGCACCAGCACCTACAAACCTCCCCAGCCTACTATTTTGACCCAGTCTCCTGTCCCTGGTTCCAGCTCGCCCAGAGCTGCTCGGCCACCAGCCACAGCAGTGGCTCCAGCCTCACGCACTGGGATTCCCAGAACAACACCTTCCACCCTCATTCCTGGTTCTGTCCCCACTGGAAGCAAGAAACCCATTGGAACAGAAGCTTCAAAGAAGGCCAGGCCCAAGAGTGGCGCTCAGAAGCCCACCCCCACCAGACCTGGGAAGGCAGCTGGGGATGCCCCCATGAGCCACCCAACAGCCAGCGCCAGCCCCAGACAGTCCCTGTCCGGTCGGCAGACCACCCCGGCCTTGGTCTTGGCTCCAGCACCATTCCTGTCCTCCAGCCCCCGGCCCACAGGCAGTGGCTACTCCTTCCACCTGGTGGGACCCACACCATTCCCCCTGCTAATGGGGCCTTTGGGGCTCAAGGGAGACTGTGGCCTGCCGGTAAGACTACGGGGGCAGGGGGGGGTGGTGGGGAGAGGGGGAGGGTCTGCATGCTGCTCATTCAGGTGGGTGGCGATGGGGCAGTTGGGCCAAGTGTCTGTTCTTAGAATGGCAGGGGAAAAGAAGCCGCACAGAGCAGGGAGCTGTTATGGGCTGGCCTTGACATGAGCCCCAGCCCTGGACCCCTCTGCTCTGCTTTCCCTGTGTTGCACCCCATGATCCTGACACAAGTTCAGGTTGGTGCCATCCCCCTCCCAGGGGGGAGCAACCCTGGGCTGTGGTTGGCCCAGATCCGAGGTTATTCTCTGCTAACCCAACTGAAAAGGTTTGGTAGCCCCAGGTCAGGCTGAGCAAGCAGCAGAGCCTGCTGTGACTATCGGCTGTGGCTCCTGAGCCAGCCCCACTGGCCCGTCAGTGTATCCGGGAGCTGGGGACAAAGGTCAAGTTGGAGGAGCCCTGCATGTGCTTTATCTGGCACGTGCAGAATCCTTCTTTTTAAAAAATCTAGTAACGTTCAAAAAATGTGAGATCCTTATGAAAGTCTTAACCATAAGCTTCTTCTGGAAAGTGGGTGATTCAGTGGCCTTTGGGTGGCCCCTTTAGACAAGACAGCTCGCCTGTTACCATAGGTCCCAGCTTCTGCTACTTCTTGAGTCTCCCCAGCCTGATCTGTCACCCGTTTGTGTTGCCTGCCTGGCTGGTACCTGTGGGTGTCTGCTTTGCAACCCCTGGTAGAGGAGTTGGGATGAGGGGGGTCAGCGTGGGGCAGGGTGAACCACGAAGGGAAAAGAAAGAACATTCCTTGGGCAGGAGATGGTTGGTCTCAGGGCCGGTGCCTCTGGCTTGCCTGGGACCGTCTCCAGGGGCAACGACCTTTCCGCAGCTGGAGGCCAATTCCTCCGGGTGGGGAAGGATGGGATGGAGTTTGCAGAGGCCTCTGCTCCGATCTCTCTCCTTGGAGATGACCACGGTGCCGGTGCCGTGGCCTCCCCCTCCTAGACCCAGCCTTCCCCTGGGCTCCAGGCTTGAGGTTAGGGCTTCCGACAGTGTGGACACAGTGGCAGATGCTGGGAATTCCCGGGCCTTCCAAACACACTTAACGAGTTTGAATAATCATTAGGAATAATATTTATTCAGCCTGTCTCCAAGGGGACCGAGGGGCTGCGTTTATTATAACCATATTGCAGATCTTATGGAAATGGTATGCATCGTTCCGCAATTATGTCACCATTCTGCATTGATCCCGCATTCTGAGGTTGGCAGCCTCGAGAGCTGGAGACCACTGTATTCCCAGCAGGGGATGAGGAACCTTATGCCCTTCCAAGCTACTCAGCCCAATGGGCCCCGGGTGCCTTGGCTCCTGGCAGCTTGCCTTCCTAGGCTGTGAGTGCATGGGACTTTACTGGCTGTGACGTCCGGAGCGGCCGGATGGTCTCAGTCACGGCCATGCAGCTGGCCCCGTGGAGTGGAGGGGCTGGTCCTCCTTCCCAGAGCATTTCAGGTGTGGAGAGTGGGGGTGAGCAGAAGAGGGCGAGGAGTGGGGTTGTAAAGTGGAGAACTTGCCTCTGGGCTGAACTAGAACATCCTTTTCCCTGGAGCTTGGGGCTGTGCGACACCTCCTGCCAACTCTCCTCCTGAGCCTTCCCATCATCACAGAAAATGTTGGAGTCCACCTGGTTAACTAACAGCTTCTTAAGGATCATTCAGTTCAACTTTCTCTAATATGGGACAAGACGGAGGAATGTGCCCTCACCCTAGTAGGAACCAAGGGGTCACTGGAGTCTGCCCACCCTGTTTCAGGTGTCACATAGGCCACTCCTCAGCAGGTTGTATGGCACAGGCCAGTCGCCCTAGCCTTCGGAAAGGCTAAGACTGAAGCATCCAAGGTCAAATTTGGCCTGCACAACTTAAGAGACTTAGGGAGACCCTGTCTCAAAAATTAAAAACCAAAAAAAAAAAAAAAAAAAAAAAAAGGCTGGGAATGTTGCCTAGTGAGAAGGCCCTGGATTTTATCCCTAGCACCACAAAGAAAGAAAAAACCCAAAAAGGCCAAAAACCCTAGGCTTCTCCTCTTCTCTCAGGCAGAACGGCTCAACACAGTGGTCCGTCAACCCACCCCCTCCCCACCTCGTTCTCCGACTGACCCTGCACAGTGAGGGACTGGACAGGGGGCCCATTGTCCCAGAATGGGGGCAGATAGACCTGGGTTCAAATTTTGGCTCACCTTTACCTGCTCTGCCTGGTCCTCCTGGAGCCTCAGTTTGGGCAGAACGTAAGGTGGCGGCTTCTACCTGCTGAGTTGGGAGGGTGGCCGGAAGCTGCAGGGAAGTCACCAAGAAAGCCGTAGTGGAAAGAACGTATGTGGCGCTCTCTTGGTGTGTTTTGGGGAGTGACAGGAGGGCTGGGTGTTCCCCCTGTGACAGATGAGCCGTGCCCCCGAGGGCTGCCATGGCTGGGTCTGCATGCCCACGGTCGGTCATCAGGTGGGGGTGCATGTTTGGCAGAGGCTGGTACAAAGCTGGGCTGAGGCGTGCCAGCAGCGGGAGCGTGGGAGCACTTGGGGGAAGAGCGTGGAAAAGCTGAGCCAGGCTGGTGAGCCAGGGTGGGGAGGCCATGCACAGAAGCTGCACAGAAGCCACACGCCCACAGGAGCCCAGGCGGCTCAGTTATTCACCGTCACTGCAGGCACTTGGCTATCTTTCTAGCATCACCTCGGGGAAGCCGGGCTGAGAGCCTGGCCCACAGCAGATGCTCTGTGACGTCTGTGAAGTGCATGAGGTTTCATCCCACAAACATCAGGGTGTCGACCCTCCCTGCTGGGCGCCTCGAGGTGACAGGGAACCCTGACCAGGGGCATGGCAAGCCTGTGTGGACTGCAGGTGTGTGAGGACTTTGGACTTGGAACTGCCTGGGAACCATTCCCTTATGTAGTCACCCATTCATTCTTGCATGAGTGTTGACCAAGCACCTTCCAGGTACGCAGTGCTATGGTGACCTTCAGCAAATCACTTGACCTCTTTGACCCTCAGTTTCAGCCCCTGCAAAATAGGAATAGAGTGTGAATTACTTTTCCAGAGTTGTGTGGAAACTTATTCCAGTGAGGTGAGAGGAGTATTGTGCCTGGAGCCAGAACCTGGGTCCTCATGGACCATTGCGGCCCAGTTAAGTGGGAGTGAAGGTGGGAAGTGCTTGAGGCTAGTCAGGAGCAGGGGGAGCTCGGGAGCCTGCATGGATGAGTGTCCTGCCGCAGGGCGGCTCAGGGGAAAGAGTTTGGAGCAAAACTGTCCCTGCTGTTCCTTGGGCTTTCTTCTAGACCTGTTCCAATTGCTGGTGTTGTTAGGAGCTACATCCCGGGGGGGGGGGGGGGGTCCCTGGCTGGAGGAGGGTCATTTGGTGTTTCTGAGGCTTCTCTGCTTGCAGTGGTTACAAAAATGGGAGTCAGACCCTAAGAAATCTGCCTTTTTACCCGTAAAGATGGGAGTTGTGTCTTTATCAGGCCACTGTGGAGGCTAGACAGGTGCCAAGCAGTTTGCATGATGAGTCTGTGGGCTCCAGGCAGGGCCAAGGCCCTGGGACAGTGTATAGAGCAATGAGCAACAGCTAAGGGCCCAGCAGGGGCTGGTGAAGTGCAGGGGCCTGCGCACAACTGGTCACACATCCAGACTGGAAGTCTCCCAGGCAGAAAGAGGCATTGCTAGGGCCCAGCAATAGCTGAGACTTCAAGCTGGGGTCTCCCGGCAGGAGCTGGGGCCCTAGCAGAGAGTAGCGAGAGCGAGCAGGGTGGGGATCCCCCGCTTCTCTCTCCTGCCAGCAGTCTCTTGTGGGGTCTCCCGGTGGCTAACCCCAACCCTCAGAATCAAGAGGACGAGGAATCCGGGAAGTACACGTGCAGAGGTTGGTTTCCAGGGTCCAGGAGAGGTCTGGAGACAGGGAAGAGAAACAGTATCTATGCATGAGTGTTGTCTCGGAAGATGGGTATGACATTCCTGTTTCATGGCTGGATAAACTGAGGCCCAGAGGCACGGGGAGATGCAGTAACTTGCCCAAGGCTGGACTCCTAAGCAGAAGGTCTGAGTAGCAGCCCTTCCCTCGCATAGAGGCTGGGAGGGCTCAGCGCCCTGTGCTATGCACTTGGGATAATCTGGAGCCTGGATGGTCAGAGATGGGATGTCTTTTAAGATGCCTGCCTGCCTCCACCAGGCTATAGCTCAGAACCGAGGTCTAGGTCCTAGGAGGTCACCTCCCAGGTCACATGGCCATGAGCAGCATGTCCAGGCCTAGCTCCATGCTCCCAGACCCTAGGTCTGTAAAGCATCTCCTTGCTTACTGGGCATCAGGGAGAGGCCAGCCAGAGTGACTTCCTTCTGAAGGCCTGGCAGGCGGGCCACTGCCACTGGACACGATTGACTTGTTCCGTGGGAAGGGGTCCCCTGGCTCTGGCTGTAGAGGCCTGGACCCTTGGGGAAGAGTGGCTTGCTTGTTGCCACGGCTCCATTTCTGTGTGCCCCGAGCCCAGCCTCCGTGGCCTCCTTCAGGTGGCCTGCAGCCCCCGCTCCCTGCCCCTCAGCCCTGGGCCCTCTCAGAGGCCCCGTTGTTCGCTGCATAGAGTGGAAAATCCCACCCTGGCCCCGTGAATCATCCCGAGTCACCCGCTCCAGCTTCGGGCTCTGGAAAGAAATGGCAGCATTTTTCCATTGCAGGAGAACAGGCAGGGTCTCAGAGCAGAGGAGGGGGCGCTGGGCGTCCTCCCTCGCAGCCGCCTACAAAGCAAGCACTGAGTGAGGCCGGGTCAGGCTCATGGCGCAGCTGGGCAGCTGGTGGCCCCGGCTTTATGGCCAGGCCCACAGCTGGGCCGGGGCTGCCATGTCAAGGAGTCAGGCCATGAGCTGACATCAGCAGACTGGACCATGGGTCCCAACTGGCACTCAGTTTTGCTGTGCACATGTGGTGGGTGAGGTCACACTCCAGCCTGGATGCCCCTGTTCCTGGGAATGCCAAGAGGGCGTATGCAGGCCTCTGCAGCTGTGGCCTCTCCAGGGAGCCATGCCACCCCCGGACTCTCCTGCCTTTCACCCACCTGGTTCTTGACCTTCTGCTAAGGGAGAGGGGAAGGAGCCGATGTTCTTCTCCCCCCAGACAACCCACCACGCCCCCACAGCTCTGGCGTGCCAGTGCTGGGGAAGTTCAGGTTATTCATTTCACAGCTGGCCATAGCAGGAAAGGGACTTTCCCAAGGCCATGCGTGTAGTCAGAGATACACGTGGCTAGCATTGTTTCTGTGGGAGCTACCTAGGGTAGTAGAATAAATAGGTCCAATGGTCCTGGGTTTGAGTCCAGGCTCTGCCTCTTGGTAGCTGTGTGGCCTTGAACAAGTCATGTTACCTCTCTGAGCCTCTGGTTTCTTATTCGCTGCAAAGGCGTGTGGTGCCTCCAGCCATGCTCAGCCCTGACCCCAGCATTTCTCTTTGATTCTGGGTCACCTGGTGGACCCGGCCAAGGAGGGCCTCCTAGGGAGGGACACCCTTTGCTCTCATGCCAAAACAGTTGCAAAAGATGGGAGGTGGCTGTGACTTTTAAGTCAGGAAGTTCCGGGAGCTTGCCAAGCAGAAGTAACAGCCAACAGTTTTAGAGCATTAACTATATGCCAGGCAGCGGGATAAGCACATTTTGCAGATTATCTGCTGCTAAGAGCTTTTATCATCCTCACTAGGTAGTTACGGAATGAAGACTGGGAGCCTAGAAGTAGATTGCTCTAAGTCACCCAAGTAGTAAGTGGGATTACCCAGTGGGACCCCTGTATCATACCACACCCTTCCCCATCCACCGAAAGCAGCTCTCGAGGATTGGAAGGTAGACTGGCCCCTGTTGTAGCCCGAAAGAGTCCATCCTCCCTGCCCCGTGCCTGCCCCCAGGGCTGCCTAGAAGGAGGGCTGCCCTGTCTCTGTTTGGTTGGAGGTGGCCTGAGGCGCTTGGATGCACAAAGGTGGCTGGGTCCTGCTACGGTCATGCAGCAGCTTCTCCTCCGTCATCTGGGGCTCTCGCCTAGGGCCCTAGGGTCTTGGTACCCTATCTGCCTGCCTGGGTCTCTCTGACTTTTATTTATGGACGAGCAGGCACGTGGTGTTCACAGGCCAACACTCTGAGCTGAAGCTGCCCAGCGTGAGATCGGGATTAATTACCAGCCAAAGCCTTCTCAGTTTTCAACGCTGATTTTAACTCTGGCCAGGAAACCTGGAATCTCATTGATGGTTATTTGAAACAAATGAATTCCCCAGACCTCACACATCCTCGAAAGCCTGGCTTTCTTCGAAGGCTTCAGGCTCAGTGCTTCATGTCAGGCACTTAGTTAAACCCCATTTGCTCCTCCGGGGTATATGGGACGGTAGCTGTTGGACCCGTTTTGAAGGGGGAGCATCTGAGACTCAGACAGGCGGAAGGGATTGCACACAAAGTCCCCAGCTCTGAAGTGATCAAATCAGGATTTGAGCAAAGCTCAGCCCCCGGCTTAGTCAGTCTGCTTGGCTGCCTCCCTTCCTGTGTGAAAGGAGCGAGGAGACCAGACAGGTACTTCTGCCGTGCCAGGTACAGGGCTGGGCCTTTGTCTCGTGAGAAACAGGGAGCCATTAGATATTGCTGAGCAGGGTGGGTGCCCGGAGAAGGGGCATGACGAAGAGTGGCAGAGGGGATGAGAGAGCAGAGCCTGGGAAACTGTCGCAGGTTCTTGGGGAGCCGTGAGGAAAGCTGGACCCCAGGGAACAGAGAGGACATCTGAGTGTCGGTTGTGTACCAGGCACTGTTGCATGTGCTGTCTGTCATCACTGGGGTGGAAGTTGCCTGACCAAACCCAGCCACAAAGTGGCAGTGTGAGAGTTTGCACCCAGGCTCGGCTAACTGAAAAGCCCAGGCTTGCGTTCTCAATGGTGCAGTGCCTCTTTTTGGTGCAGATGCTTGGCGTGACCTTGGCTAAGTCCCTTCTCTGCTCTGGCTCTGCAGAGAACTTGGCTGAGCTCTGAGGTTTCTTGCTGTTTTATTTTATTAAGCAGTTGGCTGAGCCCTGGGGATAGAGATGACTCATATCCGATTGGTTCCTTGGAGGAGACCATGATCCGCTGGGAGAGGTGGGCAGCTAAGCAGATAATTCCCCAGTAATAGAATCGTCTTTAGAGAGAAAAATGGGGGTGGGGGAAGGGATCAGAAGAAGCTTCCTGGAGGAGGGGGCACCCTAAGTTAGCTGGATGACAAAATGTGAAAGCTTCAAGGACTGGGGAGTAGCAGCTACTATTTATGAGAGTTCTAAAAAACCCCCAAAGCATGACTAGGGACCTCAGGAGATACCTTTTTAGCCATGGGGTTTCCATGCACAGAGCTCTGGGCAAGATTGTTGAATGACTGGGCGATCCCATTCTCTGCTGCCTTGGGACTGCTTGACGCTGCCTTCTTCTTGCTTCCCGTTCAGGGTCCTCCTGGACTACCTGGGCTTCCTGGATCTCCTGGACCACGAGGGCCTCGGGTAAGTGACTGGACCTTTTCTTTGAGGCTCTGCGTGGCTGTTTGGCCTGTGACCCAATGCTCCTGAAATCCTTGCTCCTCTCTGGCACCCGCTTTTCATCTTGGGCATCATGGGGGTAGACACAGGGCTGCTGTTCCCTCTGTGGACAGATGGGGCAGGAATGATGTCTTGCAGGATGTCTGTTGTCCCTTGGGCATGGCTGTCACAAGCTGGGGTGGAAAGGGGCACCTGAAGGCCATCTCCCTGAGCTGATGGGCTTTGGCACTCGCCCAGGAAGAAGCTTGATTTGAGGAGATGGCACTGGCGTCTTCCTTCTCCCCTTTGCAGGGCCATCCTGGTGGGGACACTGACATGGGCAGTGCCAGGGCAGCCTCAGCTCCTGTGAGATTGGCCAGCTCCTGTGCTGGGATGGAGGCAGGAGGATGTCTTGGCAGAGCTGTGATGGCTGATATGAGCAAGTCCCCTGCCCAGAGTGACCTGTGTGCTGTACCTGCCCATCCCTTTCTGCTGCCTGACTTCGTCCCCAGTGCCAGCCCCAACTCCTGAGCCAGTGAGATCATTATTATTTCTGGGGTGAGGAAAGTGAACAGAAAGTAGCTGAGTCAGATTAGAGCCCGGGCTCTTCTTAGGGTGGGGGGGGCCACCCCTTTAAGGGAGGCCTGCCCCATTCCCAAGAGGATGGGGACCATTGGCGCCTGCCCCCGTGTGCAGGCTGAACCAGCTTTCCCATGCCGGTACCTGGTGGGGCCCTGGCAGAGACGACTGCCTGTGGCATATTCCAAGCCCAGCGGCTGGATCTTATGATGCGGTGACTTGGTTCTAGCTGCCTCCAGACCTAGCCCTGTGCTCCCTAGGCCTAGATCTCAAGAACCTGATGTCTGAAGCCACATTTCTTCCTGAGTCTCCAGGAAGCACGTGCTCAGAGCAAGGGACTAAGCAGGTATGAGGGGCACTGCCAGCCTAGAACCTCACAACCGGCCCCAGGACAAGGCTTCTAGCCCAGGCAGGCTGCTCCGCTCCCAGATCCCCTGAGGCGTCCGGCCTCTCACACTTACTCTGCTGGCCCCTTACCTCTGCTTTAACTGTCCTTGGAAACTCTTCCCTTGGTGGCTAGGACCAAATGCAGCCTCTTCTGCGTCTTCTGCCAGTGATGGAAGCCTCAAAGGTGCTCCAGGAGCAGCTTCTCTGCCCCCTGGGTGCCACGGTCACCCTATGGAAGCTCATACTGTCCACAGAATTCCTCCATGAGCTCATTCCGTTTTTCCAGCCATCCTGAGAAATAAGTTCCAGTGTTATCCTCATTTTATAAATGAGAAAACCGAGGCTCCAAAGGGTTCACTTACTTTGCTTAAAGGGAGGGTGAAATGCCAGAGCTGGGACCCAGCGCAGAGCTCAGGTGCTCTCACTCCAGAGTGCCACCATCCTTTTCTCTGGCTGCAATACTGGGGATTGAGCTTAGGACCTTCACTCAGCTACAGCCCCAGCCCTTTCCATTGTTTGAGGTAGAGTATGGCTAAGTTACTTACTGAGTTTTCCAGGCTGCTTAGATCTTGCAGTTCTCCTGCCACAGCCTTCCATAGTGCTGGGGTTACAGGCCCTGCCACAGCCCACCACCGTTTTTGTGACATTAGGGACTGAGCCGGGGCCTTCACTCTGAACATCTGCAGCCTGGTTTTGAGTTTTGATTTTGAGACAGCGTCTCGCTAAGCTGCCCTGGATGGGCTAGAACTTGCGATCTTCCTGCTTCAGCTTCCCAGAGAGCTGGATTACAGCCGTGCACAACAGAGCCCACCATCGCAACCGTCTGTCCTGCTGACCTTTCTGTTCAGCAACCCCTTCTGCACCCTGACCCTGTGCGGGAGGCAGCCTTATCTGCATGTCTGTCTCACCTGACACCTAGCAGAGAAACCTGTGTGCAGAAGGCGCTGGGCAAAGGGCTGCAAGAGATTCTCCTCTGGAAGTCAGGATCACTTGCAGCCATGTGGTCTTAGGCATGTCTCTTCCTTCTGGCCTCTATTTCCCCATTTATAAGAACCCCCACCCTACCCCCCAAGTCCCCCAGACCTTGGTAAGGCATTTTCATAGTTCCTCCAGCTCTCCTGACAGGCTTCCAGGAGTTGGGCCTGCCCTGCCCCCGCCTCCATCGTCCTGTTTTAGACTGGAAATTCCATAGGTCATAAAATTCCAAAGATAATAGAATGCTGAATAGAACAGACCCAGTGTCTATACAGATGGCGGCTCTGAGCTTGGGGAGGACAGAGGCTTGCCAGAGCCCTGGCCTGTCCCTTGCCACCTCCACAAGCTCTCCTGCCTGTGGAGAGATGTGGGGGGAAATCCCTGAGCCACCCCCCCCCCCCACTCGCTTTCTGGGCTGCAACATTTATAGAGTCGGTCTGCTTGGCTCCTGGTCAACTATGTGCCTCGTTTCTCTGGAGGCAGTGGCTGGAGAGGGGTGGGGAGTGGGGGCAGGGAACCGAAGCCCCCACCTTCACAGGCTGCAGGCGGGGAACTGAGGGCTTCGGCCCACCATCTGTGGGGCAGCTGGGGCCACAACTGAGGAGAGGTGGTACCCTTGTCTGGGGAAGCTGGCCATCAGGGACCCTCCTCCAGCACTCCACCCACCTGAGCTCTGCTTTCTAGAGCCCAGGAGCTTGGCCTGGGGGGAATATGGGAAATTTACCAGAATCCTTAGAAACCACCAGATCCCATCATTGATGAGATAGATGGAGAGATTGAAGCAGGCGGGGGTGCGGGCTTGACACTGTCCAGGTCCATCTGCACCCCAAGATGATGTGCAGTGGTGTGGTGGGAGGAGGCAGGAAGGATGGTAGTTACAGGAGGGTCACACGTGGCACTAGAGCATTCCCCAAGCTGAGTGCAGTCGGGACATGGCTCCTTCCTGACGCATTCAGAGGGGGGAGGGTCCCATCACAGGCATTGAGGAAGAGGGAGGTGCCTGGCCGGAATGTGACAGCCTGCAGCTGGGAGCTGGCCTTGGAGAGGGAGGAAGCAGTTCCTGCACCGCCAGCTTGAGGGGCCGAGAGGGCCCAGACTGAGTCAGGGCCGTGGGCAGACAGTGGTGCCACTGAGGGAATCAAATTGCAAACGGTGCAGCCCTCCTGGTGCCCCTTCCCACCCACACTGCTGCAGACTGTTCTTGACGGGCACCTGAGTGTCAACAACTTTGTGGCCTCTCATGGCTGGGCTGAAGTCTGCAGCAGGGACTCTTGCTGGAGAAAGTGAACATGGCAGGGACCAGTTGTCCCAGGGATGTGGAGATGGCCTGGGAAACTCCAGTGCCAAGAACAAAACTGGGCTGAAAGCCAGCAGGCTGGGCACTCCACTAGTGCTGGGACACACTCTGCCATGCAACTTTGACCAGGATGTTTAGACTCTGTGGGTCCTGTCTGTTCGATGGCTCCATGATCTCTGGAGGGTGCTGGAGTCCCTGGGAGGCTTTGACCACGTGCCGTGGCCTTTGTCCAGAAGGAGCCAGGCCCATCCCACAGTAGGCTTAACTGCAAGGGCTCTTAGCAAAGTCCACTGGAGTCCACAGCATGAGAGCCCTGCATAGGCTGGAAGACTCCAGGAAGGCTTCCTGCAGTAGATGGCCTTCTGGCCAGGCCTCAGAGGATGAGTATGTTTTCAGCCAGAGGGAAGGATGGGCAAGACATGCCCAAATTGGGAACAGGATGGGCAGAACTAGTGGAGAGAGGAGAGACCACTTTTGTTGGAGAAAAGCAAAGAGCTCCGTGTGGTTTGAGCCCAAGGAAGCAGGAAAGCTAACGGACTGAGAGTGGAGGGGTGGTGAGATTCGGGGTGAGGGCTTGTACTCTGAATTACACAGATCTGAGGATGAGGCCGCTCCGCCTCTCCCAGGAGAGCTGTGAATTCTGTGAGTTTTGTCTTCTTCCCCTTCAAAGCAAGAGGGACCCTGATGCCGACTTTATGGGCTGGCAGGGTGACAGGAGGTAAGGCATAGGAAGCCAGGCTTTGGAGGCCTCCTTTGGGTAGCCTGGTAGCCACGACAGTGTCCTGAGCCCTGCCTTGGGTGAAGCCACTCACCGGAGTGTAGAGGAAGGTGCCGGGGTCACTGCCAGCATCGAGGTGGCTTCTCCTTTCTCTCACCTCCTTTCTTCTTTCTTCCAGGGTCCTCCTGGGCCGTACGGAAACCCAGGCCTGCCTGGCCCGCCCGGAGCCAAAGTGAGTGTGTGCTGTGGGGTCTGGACATGTCGCTGTGGAGCGGGTGCTGGAGTGGGGGGCCACTTTTGGGGTGTTTCCTTGTAGAGGGGCTTCGTGCTGGGCCCCGTGCTGGGGCTGAGGCACAGTGAAGGCTCTCGTGACTTTGGTTTCATGTGGGGAGACACTGGGGAAGAGGCAGCAGGGATGCAGGGCCCTCAAAGGGACAAGTGAGCACGAGGACAATTAGTTGCTCTACAGGGAGGGCCTTGGATGTCCACTAGGGACACCAGGCTCGTCGAGTTGTAAGATACACACCGGGAGGCGTGTCACATTTTGAGCCAGGAAGGGCCATGTGAAGATCGCGGTTTAGAAAGCTCCCTGGATGCCATGGGCAAGATGAATTGGCTGGGGGCCAAAGCCGAAACGGGTTATGCAGGGAGACGGGAGGCCTGAGCCAGCGAGGGGTCTGAGGTAAGAAGGTAGGGTTATTCCTTTGTGTTAGCCTGGGTAACAGAACCCAGAACCCAGGAGAAGGATGGCGATGCTGCCGCAGGCCAGCCAGGTGGAGCTCGTTTGGGGAGAGGCATTCCAGAACTCAGGGCCGCTCCGAGCTAGAGGTGGATGTGGGGACAGCCAGTAGAGATGCCCCCTCCCCCAGGGAGTGAGACCTTAGCAGCTGTGCTTTGAAGATGGGGAACGCCAGCTATGGAGCTCCTGGGTGTGTTCCTAGAGTCGGACAGCAGGCCGGGTTGTCAGGGCAGCGCGTGGACTGAGGATCTCAGAGGAGTGCTGGGGCGATGCTGAGGTCCTGGGAAAGGCTTCTCGGGAATGGCGGAGAAGTAGGGAATGGGGAAGAAGACGCAGAGCTCAGGAAGCTAGAACAGCCGCACCGGCACTCACTGCGGGCAGCCTGGGAAGAGCAGAGGGTACTCTGTCCATCTGAGGCTTCCCAGCCTCCTGTGTGGGCTGTCACAGGGGGCGAGGTCTCAGGCTTGGTTGGCCCAGGTCCAAGGTCATTGTTTGCTAATCCAGCTGCAAAGGCCAATGGCCTACGGGAAGCCTTTAACTGTTAGGCCGAGAGCCACACTTTGTGAGCAAGGAAGCACCTTCAAACGGAGCTTTCAGCACTTTCTGCCCCAGCAGCTCCTCTAGGGGGGTGTGGGTAGAGGACCAGGCACCATTGCCTGAAGCAGAGCCTTAACACAGACACCTGGGGTGTGAGTAACTGCCCTGTGGCTCTCCAGCCAGGCTGGGCTGGGCCCCTCTCTGGAAGGCAAGTGTGGAGGCCTCAGGTGTTTGGCCCATGGCGGCTGCCTGGGGTGCTGTGGGTTTAACAGGGCAGATCCTGATGACAGTCACCCCGTCCTTGTGTCCTGACTGCGCGCAGGGCTGTGCAGGCACTTCCTGGCTTGTCTCATCTGAGTCCCATAAAAAGCAGTGATGAGTGTGGAGATACTGTACCCATAGCCAGATGGGGAAGCTGAGGCACAGGCAGATGGAGAAGCCTCTCTTAGGACCCCGACCCCATGCAAGGTACAGAGAGGGGCCTTTTGTGGATACTTCAGGATGCTGAGTATAGGCAGCTGCTTCCAGAATGGCTGTTTACCCTTCTTGGCCTGCTGCGGGTTGGGCCTGTGCCCTCCTGCTGACTCCCAGTTCTGTGGCAGTGATACCCAGCAACCTCCTTGGGTTTTGCTGGGCCTGCTTACAGTGGAGTACAACAGGGCCTCAGTACCGGGCTTACAGCAGCCATTCCCATCCTGGCCGTGGATGTGCCAAGGACCTGCTGACGGCTTCTGTGTATTGGGAAAGCAGCTCTAGGGGGGCCGCTGAGGTTTGTCTGCAGCAGATGCGTCCTCCTGCGGCCACATGCAGCTGGGACCTGTGAGCACAACCACAGGCGTAGGACTTCAGCTTGGCTGCCTGAGCCTGGACCCTGAGCTCTGAGCACAGGCTCCACAGGGCAGGCCAGCTGGATGGGAGGCCCATTGTGCTGAGTAGAGCCAGGCTATCCCTCATTTCGGGTGTCATGGCCAGGCGAGGGTTAGGACAGAGGCTGTCCCAAGTGAGGACTGGTAGCCTAGCTGGGATAGAATGGGAATGTTGTATCTGCCCAAACAGCTGGGGTTCTGTTGAGAGTATCCCCACTGTTCACCAGAGCCTTTGAGGTGCTATGGAGGGCCTGGAGGGCTGGTTCTCCCCAGGCCCGGGACTGGGCTATCCTCTTCCACCATGATGTGGGCTTCCAGATTCATTTCTGGGGCCACCTGTCCATTCATTCTCCTTAGATTATTGAGTAGGCATGGAGCCCACTCTTGGTCAGGGTTGGCTGCTGTCTTGGTGTCTTAGCCCAGTGTTCACCCACCAGAGGTGATGGCCTTGTGGGATAAAGTTCCCTGTGCTGACCTCAAGGGGGGTGGAGACAGGTGTGTACAGAAGATCATGGAAGGAAGAAAGAGTAAAGATGGAAAACCTTGTCCCTCTATAGGTCTTTGAGAGTGACAGATCAAAGGGTAAGGTGAGGTAGTGCTTGGGTTTGCCTGTGAGGGAGCTGTGAGGCTGGGCTCCGAGCAGGCATCCTGTCCTATGCACACCATGCCCAGACCCACGAGAAGAGGATACAGCTTCTGTCTGGAGTTGAGGTGGGGGCCTCTGACAGTGAGCCTGGGTGGAGTCACTGACTAGGGATGGAGTCTCAGGAGGAATCACTTATCTGATCAGCTTCAGTAGGAGAGGCACAGACCCTAGAGCCTCATAGCCCAAGCTCACATCTGGGCTCTGTCACCTCCTAGTTCTGTGACTATGGGCAAAATATTTGAACTTCCTGTGCCTCAGTTTCCTCATCTGGAAAGCAGAATAGTAAGTGGTAATAAAATTCCACTTTGGATCCTCATGAGAAGTGAGTCATTTATTCAGTGTCTGTGTAGCAATGCTGGCCTATGAGAGGCATCACTGGGGTATGGGGGGTGTCAGCTGTCAGCCTGTGCCAGGCAGCAGGTCCACAGTCACCATCCCTGCACCCAAGGAGAGTTGAGATGAGGGAGAAAGAAAAGCTTATCCTAGGATAAGTGGAAAGTTACGTCCTGGTTAAGGCCCCAGTGCTCCATATGAGAGGCATGAGCTTGACCTGACCTACGAAGTGAGGGCCACCTTCCCGGGGAGGTGGGGGGGGGGGCAGGAAGCCCAAACTGAGATCTGCAGAGTGGTGGTCAACCAGGCCAAAGGACAGGAGGATGCTGAGGAGAGCAGCAGGCCTGGGAGAGGTTTGGACTTTATCCACACTGCAGCAGAAAACCTGCAAAGGACTTCCACAAGAGTAACAGATCAAAGATGATGTGGTCAGGGCAGGTTTGCGAAGGCCTTGGGGAAGTCCTGCGGGGCACAGGGCTCTCATGAAGGGAGCTGTGAGCCGAGATGGTGGGGAAGCCATTGTCTGGCAGCTGGACACCTGACCCTGGTAGGGCCCACTTGTTCTGCAGTGAATTAGCCAGGATTGCTGCGGTCCTGGGCACTTGGGGGAGATGTAGGGACAGGGGGGATAGAACTGGTAGGCCAGGTGGCTGCTGGCAGAGGTGGTGGGAATGGGGTGGAGACAGCTGCAGAGGGTTCTTAGGTCGCAGGCCCAGCCTGCCTTTCCTCTTGCTCTGAAGGCTGAGGTAGAGCATGCGCAGTCAGGCAAAGGTGGAAAAGTCCGGGGAGTATGAAGAACGCGAGCCATATGTGGTGGCCTTGCCCGGGGGTAAGCACTGAGTATATTTAAACAGTAGCGGGCCAGGCACTGGCGAGGGCTTCACACAATTTGTGAAGCAGATGTTATGACCTCCATTTTACAGATGAGGAAACTTATGGCCCCAAGTGCCTAGGTAACTTGCTCAAGATCTTGTTTTGAGTAGGAAGTAAAGCTGGCATCCCAGTGTCTGACACTAGATCCTCCCTGTTGAGCCCCAGGGAATTCAGCCTCTGGCTCCGGGCTCTCTGGTCCTCCCTGTGTGTCACGTGGGACCATGGCTTCACTCACTGAGACTATCTGGCTTTCCACACTTGACATTCGCCACAAGTGCTTCCTGTTTCTAATTTCCTTCCCACGTGTTTTAGTGGCTGCATGGCATCTTCCCAACATCAACAGCCCATACTTCCTATAACCTGTTTCCCTTTCAAACCATCTTTTACTAATATACAAGTCATATCTTGAAGAATTGTTGCATATAAATGTTGGGATATCTCGTTTCATTATGATAAATTCATAAAAATAGAATTATTAGCATGGATGCCAGAGCCACCATACTGAATTTGAATCCTGGCTCCTCCACTAGCTAGGTGTATGACTTGGGCATATTACTTAAACTCTCAGGGCCTTGGTTTCCACTTCTACAAAATGGGCAAAATAATAGTTCACACTTCATAGGGTTTTTCTGAGTATTAAGCTATATGTGTATGCATATGTTTCTATCTGTCTGTCTCTTTACCTTCCTTCCTACTCACCTATCTATGTTTTATGTATCTCAGATGTAGTCAGGCATGGTGGTGCACACTTATAATCCTAGTTCTCTTGGAGGCTGGGGCAGTAGCATTGCAAGTTTGAGCCCAACCTGGGCAACTTAGCAAGTCTCATCTCAAAATAAAAATTAAAAAACAAAAATAAACAGAGCTGGAGAAATGGCACAGTGGTTAAAGTGCTTTCCTTGCAAGCTCAAGGCCCTGGGTTCAATTCCTCAGCACCACGTAAAGCCGGGCGTGGTGATGCATGCCTGTAATCTCAGCATGTGAGAGGCTGAGGCAGGAGGATTGCCCTGAGTCCGAGGCCAGCCTGGGCTCCATATTGAGTTCAGAACCAACCTGAACTACAGAGTGAGACCCTGTCTCAAAAAACAAACAAAGAAACAAAAAAACAACAAGCAAACGAATAATAATAATTAAAAAAAAAAACCCAAGGGGGTTGGGGATATAGCTCCATGCTAAGGCTCTAGGTTCAGTCATCAGTAACACATGCATGCTGCTTATGTGTGTACATGTACATGCGAACTTATACACAAGTGTTTAACGTATTTTGAATAAAAGCTCTCTGAGAGTCTATTATTTTATTAGCAGCTGCCTTCCAAAAATATTAAATCATGCAGCTGCTAGCATTTGAGGGAAACAGTAAAAGAAAACAATTCAGGTCGGGCATGGTAACTCATGCTGATAATCTCAGCATTCTGAGAGGCTGAGGCAGGAGGATCACGATTTTGAGCCCACCCTCAGCAACTTAGTGATTTGGCGAGACCCTGTCTCAATATAAAAGGGTTAGAGATGTAGCTCAGGACAAAGGCCCCGGACTCAACCCTCAGTATCACCAAATATAAAAACAAATAAAGTAAAAACTTTATAATACACCAGCTCATTTGGAGAGGGCTCTACCAGTAAGTTAAATTTATGAGTCTTTTCTTTCTTTCTTTCTTCATCTTCTCTCTCTCTCTCTCTTTTTTTGTGGTGGAAGTTGAACTGGAGTCGTACCAGCTACGTGCATGCTCTGCCCCTCAGCTGCATACCCAGCCCTACTTTGCTTTTACAACTGGAAATTTCTGTTCCATCGTAAGATCAGTGAGGTATTCACTTCTATCCCTAGTCATTTCATAATATCATTTATAATATTAGAAATGTTAAACCATCTGGAATTCATCTTAGTGGAGTGATTGAGGATCTGAAGCAGAGCCCTGTCATTATGTTCCTCTGAATAGTTAATCATTTATTAGACAAGCTTCCCTCTACTCATTACTTTATGACAGCCCAGGGTCTACAGCAGGCCATCCTGTGATGTTTCACGGCCCTGTTTGTATGCTTAAATGCTAGCACGATACTATTTTATATGACATTTACACATTTACTGTCTTTGTACTATGTGTCTCCCCTCCCTTCTTCTTTGAAAATAATCCTAGTTATTTTTTCAGTCAGATGGACTTTATAGCTATCCTAATTTCCTTTAGAAAGCCTTCTTGCAATTTTTATTGGAATTGTATGAAATACATATATTAGTTTATGAAGAATTAACATCTTTAAAATATTAAGTTTCCCTATGTGTACACATGGCATGCCTTCCCATTTGGTTGAGTTTCAAAAATATTTCTTAGTAAACTTTTCCTTTTCCCTGCATAATCCCTGCACATCTCTTTTTAAGTTTATACTTAGAAATTTTATGTTTTTGTTGCTGTTATGATTGGAATAGTCTTTCCTATTATATTTTCTAGCTGGCTTCCAGCTGTTGAAAGAGAACTCTTGGTTTTTATAGTTTTGAATTTTTTGTTTAATTTATAACCATCCCCTTCACTGAATTATCTTATTCTACTAGTATTTCAGTACTAATGAATATTCTAGGCAGACAGTCATGTGGCTTGAAAAAAGGGACATACTTTTGTCTCCTTTTTCTCAAATGTTAGTGATTTGTATGTTTTTCCTGTCTTATTACCTTGGCCAGAATTTTTAAACTCATGAAATAGTAGTAGCAGTAGTGAGAATCTTCAGAGAAAGTTCCAGGCCTGGGCCTGAGATGACCCAACCCCCTGTGGCTATCTCCCGAGAATCCATTTGCTCATTCACGAGCTATTTCGATGGCTGTGTGGACCAGGCATTGTGTGGCGCACTTGAGATCGGTGATGGCTTGTGTGTGGGGGTGAGGGGCCTTCTAGCCCACAGCTCTCCAATTCTTCGTGATTTCTCCTCCTTTGTCTCAGCTCCTCTCTGGGCCCCATCCACCACATCAGGCCTTCTCTTCCGTCACCTCCCAACTGTACTTGCAGGAAGTTTGCTGAGCACAGTTTCCATTCCTTTGATGCTCTTAGCACGTAAGGTTTAGATACAGTGGTCCCCAGCCTTTTGGGCACCAGGGACCAGTTTAGTTGAAAGCCATTCTCCCAAAGAGGGTTGGGCGGGGGTGGTTGTTATGGGGGATAGCTTTGACAAGGCAAGCAGCAACGGGAGGGAAGTGGGAAGCTAAGCTCTGACTCCTGTCAGATCAGCCGCGGCATTGGAACCTCATAGGAGCATGCAGACTGGAGAGGGAGCTTTGTGCGCTGCTCACCTGCTGCTTACCGTTCATCTGTCCCTTGGCCCAGTGCCTGCAAGGCCGTGGACTGGGCCAATATCAGTAAACAGACTTGAGGTAGGAGATCCCTGGTTTAGAACATGCATGTCTAACTCACACGTTGTGTCCTGCGTGTGGGCCAGGACAGCTTTGAGTACGACCCAACATAAATTCATAAACTTTCTTAAAACATTGTGAGATTATTTTTGTATGATTTTTATTTTTGTAACTCAGTCACTTTAACTGTATTAGATATTTTAAACACAGCCCTAAACAATGGTTCCTCTTCATTCAGTGCAGCCCAGGCAAGCCAGGAAGTCAGGCAACCATGGTTTAGGTTCCTGCTTCCCACAACCTTCTGGTCCCCTAAGGTTCTGCTAATGAGCCCAGCCAGCATCTCTTTCCTGGGCAGAGAAGGATGGTGGATTGCCTGAGGTTCCATGGGTTCACTGGCTGCAGAGCTGGGTCTGGTGACCTGATTCCTGCCCTCACTAATATGTCAATGATTCTTAGACTCCCATTCTTGTATCTCTCAGTGGGGCATCTGCGGTGGTCTAGCTGGGAAGACTGCAAGTCTTGTCCATCCCACAGGTCACTACTCCTCACCCGACCACGTGCACTGTGAGCATCCTCTGGGCTGCACCTTCATCTGGCTCCTCCTTGTCTTCTTCCAGCCTCAGTTTAGTGGTGACTCCCCAGAGGGACTTGCCCACATCTGAGCAGGGGCTGTCAGCCTCCTCCTGTCCCCCACTCATCATGAGTGTATAAAGAAGTTTAAACTGTTTAGACACTGGAACTAGACTGCTTGTGACTAAATCCTGCTTTTCTGGTTATCTGACCTCGGAAAAGCACTCTTATTTTTGCTCTGACTTTGGTTTCCTGTTCTGTGAAATGGGGTCAGTGTTCATGGCTACTTCATAGATTTGGAGAATTAGGTGGATTGATACATGTGCAGATTAGAAGTGTGCTCAGTAATTGCTAGTGCTATTTCTCACTAGCTTTCCTCTCTGGGGTGTCCAGGGCAGGAGCTGGGTTTGATTCTCCACTGCAGTGTTTCCTGTGCTCATCCCCAGACTTGGCTTGTAGTAGGCTAATGTCTGCGGGCACTGACTATGTTCAGGTGCTGTGCTGACTGCTAAGGATGTGGAGAGAAATCCATAGAGAACTGAAGTGCCTTGGCCGAGGACCCCGGGCTGGGGAGCATGTCTGTCACCTCTCTGGGCCTCGGTTTCCCTTCTGTGTAAAATGACAGAATGGGATGAGAGAAGAGCCGGCCCTGTAAACTTCCTGTGCCAGCTGCTGCTGGCTGCAGAGTGAGGTGGGCAGGGGTGCCTGAGGAGAGGCTCCGTCCTTTTTTGGCCACAGGAATCCTCCCAAGTCCTAGGCCCAACCTTGCACCATGGACATAAAAGGCGTGGAGCTGGGCTCACGAGCAGCCAGCGTGGAAGAGTGTCCACAGGGCCGCTGTGGGGCCAGGTAAATCCTGGCAGAGGCTCTGCGGAAGTGACCTGCAGGGCTGAGGAAGGACTGGCCTTCAACCTGGAGCAGCTGGCCAGGCAGCTGGAAGGAGTGTGGGAGAAACACCCAGCCTCCCGTTTGCCGGCCAGGGGACCCAGCTCGCCCCTGCCTCTTTCCTGCTGGCTCAGCCGAGGCTGTGACTAGCTTTTCCCAGCCCTAGATAATTGTTGCTTTTTTCTGGACCAAGTGAGTTGGTGCACAGAGCGTGCCTAGCGGTATCTGTACATGGCAGGTCAGCAGTGCAAGGGCTGCCCCTCCCTCTGGAGGCTCTTCCAGTGCCTCTGGTGAAGAATGACTGAGCCTGGAGTTGGAAGGCCTGACTTCTGGTGAAGAAAGGGGTCAAATGAGCATTGACTAAAGTTGGCCAGGCCACCCTTCCCATGGGTCATGGCTATGAATTCCACTGGCCAGTTGCCTAGAAACCTGGGAATCCAGTGTGTGTGGTGTTTGCCTGGGGCCGGGGTGTTGGAGAGAGCTGTTTTAAAAGAGACGAACCAAGGTTCATAGAGGTGAGGTGGCCTGCCCAGGTCTCTGGGCCCACATGAGGCAGGGAGGGAAAAAACTGGAGTGAGAGGAGGGGCATAGGGATTAGGAACCCTAAGGGAGTGACACTTGGCAAGGTGACTTCCCACAGCTTCCTGAGGAACCGAAAGGGGCTTGGTCACATGTGAGACCCACCGGGGGACTCCGAGGGCCCTTTCCCTACCAGTACACTCTCAAGGGACAGGATCCTGTCACAGGGACTGTCCTGTGTGCTAGGCGTAAAGAGCACTTGCTGCCATCCACTGGAGGCTTGCTGCTTGTTAGTCCCTCTCTAATTTTCTGCCTGTTCCAGCGTGGGTCCCAAGGCAGCCTGGAGCCCACGTCTGAGTTGTTTCCTTTCTGTTTGTGCCTCATCCTGGGGCCTCCGACAGTCACCTCTCCTGGTCTCAGTTTCCTCAGATGCATTATGGGGTGATAACTCTCACCTTGGCCGCTTCCTCTGGCTGTTGGGGGAGTTGAGGGAGGGGTCCCATGAAGGGCTGTGCGCAGAGGCGAGGGAGTTGCAGTTGGCCCAGTGACCCTTGTGTTGGAGAACAGGGAGCTGAACACCAGCATTCCAAAAAATCCAAAGAATCCATGTACCTCGTGGATGCATGCTTCAGAAACTCATGGGAACCCGAGGGAACAGGTAGTAGATGGTCCAGGCCACACTCACAGGTAGACTTGTCATCCATGTGGTCCCTGAGCTCTGCAGTTGGCGGGGAAGAACGCACGCAGCTGCATCTTTCGGTACTGGGTATGACTGGGGAAGGGCTTTGTAGGTGGGCTGACGGCTGAGAGAGGGCCTGCCAGCAGGACGTGCAGGCCATGACTGAGGAGTGTGCTATGGTCTGGTGTCAGAGCCCAGGGCCTCTTTTGGAGGCAGAAAAACAACCCAATGGCTAGGACTGGATTATGGGACTAAGACACTAGAAGGAGGAGTTTGGGCTGCCTGGGAGCCATGGCAGGTGCTGGAGAGAGGGAGAAGACCCTTCTGGGGGTGTGAGTGGGAGGATGGATGGGTGGGCTTTGATGCAAAGGAACGGGGCTTGGAGCAGAATCTGTAGGGTGACATCCTCTCTAGATGACCCAGTGGCCAAAGTGGAATTGGTTTTGTTTCAGGGACAGAAAGGGGACCCAGGGCTCTCACCAGGACAGGCCTACGACGGGGCAAAGGTAGGTTCTGGGGATTCTGGTGCTGAGGGAAGGAGGAGGTGGGCTGTGGAGAAACTGCACCCTGAGGGGAGCTGTCCAAGCTCTGGATGTGAGTGACAGGCAGAAGTTGGGCAAGTCTGGGAAGTCTGGGAGGTAGTGGGTTTCTCCTAAAAGTCCTTAGCCTTTCCCAAGACCAAATCACAGCCATTCCAGATACTTTATCCTGGAATGTGATCTATAAAACAGACAAGATTTTGCCTTTGGATTCAAATTTCCTTTTGCTTAAGACCTACCTGGATTTGGTCTGGGTGACCCTGGCATCCAGAAGTTTCTAGGCGGCCCATGCTCAGGAAGCACCTTCCTGCTCCTGGAGCTACTCACTTGACTGAGCCGATGGGTGTGTGGATGTCTAGGAGGTGGGAGGGCCCAGGCTGGGGATTTGGGGCTTGAAATGAGGAGGTGTGCCTGGGCCCCGTGACTGACTCCACTCCTCCCTGACACAGCCTCCATGTACCTGAGCAAGGGGCTGGACAGGATGCAGGGCAGGTGGAAGGGGCCCAGAGGTCCCAGTAGGCTGGCCTACGTGCACACACGTATCCTAGAAGGAACGCTTTGGTCTTCCCGACTTCCTTCCGGATGAGGCTGCTTTTCAAGCCAGCCTGCCGTGGTTGGGCCCCTACAAGTGGCTCCTCTTAATTTCCCTGGGACGTGGTGACTCGTGCTCTGTGTCCCCATTGCTAAATTTTTTACTCTGCAAACATGTCCTAGGGAGCTGGGGTCCAGAACAATGTGTACATATGCTCTCTCTACCGGGTCCTCCCCATGGCTGAGTAAGCCAGGACAGATGGGCCTGGCTTGGGGGGCTAGATGGGCTGGACTGGCTTGCTGGAGCCCTGCCAGCCAATGATGGTGGAACGGAACTGTACACAGGAATCTTTCCTGCTCTTGTGTGGCCTGCTGTCAGGTCTATGGTGACCACCATGCCTAGCAACAGGAGGTCTCTCAGGAATGTAGAAAGAGCTGACTGGTGTGGGAGTGATTGGCACATGCCACCTGCAGTGTGATTTTTAAACCATGGTTTTAGCCTCAGACCCCCTCTCCAAGTGGTATCTTCCAGTCCAGGCCGATCCAGAGCTAGTGAGTTGAGTATGTGGTGACGCCTTGCCCATCCTTCTGCTCTCCCCCCATTTGGAGTCCCCTGGGTTCCCTTTGAGGTCTAGGCCTCCATGAACCCCGTAAGTAGTTGCGGCCATCCCTGGTCACTCTTAGGACCTAACCCACATCTCTAGTCATGTCCCTGCCTCACTATTCTTGTCTTTCAGGGTGACATGGGTCTGCCTGGGATCTCCGGGAATCCAGGACCTCCAGGACGAAAGGTATGCCTTGGGTCTGATGCCTGTCTTGCCTGCTGGGCTTGCCAGCGAGCTGGATCTTGGGCCGTGGGCCACCTGCTTTCCCTGGCTCCAGCCTGGCTCCCTGGGACATGATACGCAATGGCAGGAGACTTCAGCGTGTTTTGGAAGGTTGTGCTCACAGGAGGCAGAGTGCCTCAGTGTAGAGTGGGTGCCCCACTGTGGTGTGTAAAGTGTCCCTGGTTTTCTGCACTCCCTTCTAGGGGCTCTGCCACTGCTGGGGTAGCCTCTGCCCATCAAGGACACAGAGGTGCTTAAGAGCTCTGTCTTCAGAGCCAGCAGGGTCATGTTGGCCCTGATGTGCCTCCTGGCTGAGGGGCCTTGGTACTGCACAGACCACCCCCTAGGTGAAGCAGAGACCTCCAGGAACAACTAGCTGGGGACATGTGACCCAGCAGTCGGCTTGGAGCTGAGGGGCTGAGTGAGGGAGCTTTGCAGGCTTGGATTTTACTCCTCCCTGTGCCATTTTCTGGCTGAGTGACCTCAGGCACATGGCCTCTCTGAGTCTGCGCCCCATTGGGGTGGTGTGCTGGGGGAGAAGGGGGAGACCCTGTCAGAGCCGTAGCTTCTCGGTATAGTCCTTGTGTTTGCTGGGCCGCTCCACACCCCTCCCCTCCTCTACCATGCAGGGATCCAGCCTCTAAATATCTGGATTAGGGGATGTCCGCCATTCTCCTGGATCGAGTCACCCGGGACTCCTACCTGTAATTCCCAGCATGTCCCTCATTCCTCAAAGCTCTCCCCTGGGTGGCTGGGTGGGTTTCCTCCAGGAAGCACCCTGGAGCACCCAGCCTCCTAGCCATTGCTCTAGCTACCCAGGTATCCTTCACCAGGCTGAGTTAGTTTCGGTGTGGAAACGGTAAGCCCAGGTTTGTCCCTCTCTGCTGAGCCTGACTGGCATGGGGCTGTGCAGAGCAGATGTCCAGGAAACAGGGGAGGGCCATACAGGCCCAGGGCCGTCACATTTTGCAGGAAAACCCCCACTGTGGAGGAGTTGTCCATAGGATATGTAGGCCCAGGATGCCCTTGCTCCCAGCTGCTGTCTCTAGGCCTTCCCGTTTTCACTATATACAGCTGTGGTGTCTTCTGGCCTGTTTCTGACCTTTTCCAAGGGTCCCATGGTACAGAGGGACCTGGAGGACCATGGCCCTCCTCCCCTGCCTTCACCTTCTATGGGCAGAGCAGGCCACACCTCAGGTCACAGACCTGCCCCGGACAGGGGGTGTGTCTGTCTGTGAGCTTGGCTCAGGACACCAAGGTGTCCCTGCTCCCTCCCTGCGGGCTCAGCCTGCAGTCTGTGGTGTGTGCTCTGCATGAGGCGGGAGCCTCCCAAAGGTGGTGGGAGATGGAGAAACACGCTTGGACCAGCTCCTGCCTGGGGTCTGGGCTCCCCGCACTCAGCAGATGTTCAGGGCGGCCAACAGCCCCAGCAGAAGGGAGCCAGCTTCCCTGAGCAGGGGGAGGCCTCCTTTCTGAGGTAAGAGTCTCTTGCAGCTGGCAAACTATGAGATGTGATTAAAAAAAAAGTCTATCTAAAAATTTAAAGGCTGTATTACTGTAAAAGTACACATTGCTATTAATCTCCCTGAAGATACTAACTCTACCCACACACACTTAGAACACACATGTCCCAGAGTCCTTGCTGCTTTTGAAAGCAGTTCTGGAAGGGTTTTTTTTTTGTGTGTGTGTCTTTAGTAGTGCTCTCATGGCTGCCTTGAGGTCTTGAGTTCATTCAAAACGTGTATCTTTCACTGTCGTTTTGACTTTGGGGAAAAGCCGGGGGAAAGCCAGAAGTTACACAATGCCAGATCCAGTGACTAAGGTGGAGGAGGACGTGCTGTGGCGTTTGCACAAGTCCACCTTTCCATGGGCTGGCCCTCGGCAGTGTGTGGTGTATGTGTGATCACACCTCATGAAGACACTCCTGAAAAGACTTCCGGAACTGCTTCGGAAAATGGCGGGAAAAGTGTGTTTGAGGCATGGGGCAGTATTTTAAGAAGAATTAATGGCAAGGTGTCTTTTACTGTAACTTTAAAAAAATGTGAACCTTCACTGTCTAATTTGATCTTTCCTGTATTTGGCAAAGCTACTTATTCTGTTGAATGGTTACTGTGTGGCAGGCACTGAGCAGCACAGAGAGATGGAAGTTCCTGCTCACAGAGCTTTTGCCTCCCTGTGAGGAGAGGCCACAGAAGGAAGAGAAATGGTAAAACCAGAAGGAGTGTTGGCAGATGGGAAGGGCTGTGGAGGAAGTGGGCAGAAGGAAGGCAGTTTGGGTTAGAAAGGTTCTGGTGGTAGATAAGGCGTCGACTACATGGGACAGAAGGGTTAACTGACCCTCTTCATAGAGTTCTTTTCCTCACTGTAGCCCCCGAGAGTTAGGCAGTATTTGTATCAGAGAAGACTGAGGTCCAAAGAATTCTTTTATTTACTCATTCGTTCATCCAATCCTTTGTTCAACCACTCACTCAGCAAATATGTACGTATGCTTCAGACCTTGGGCTAACACTGGTGATGGATGAGGGAAGTCAGTGAGGGCCTCGAGGGGGTCACTCTGCAGCGGCAGCTCCCAGCCCTGCTGGGCATTAGGGCTGGCTGGGGAGCTCCCCCACAGGGAGCCAACACCCAGAGTTGCCAGCTTAGCACAGAGGCCTCCTGTGCACTGTCAAGCAAGGCTGGGATTTGAACCTGTTCACGCAGTTGATCGTGGAGATCTCCAGGGAGAAGCCGCTGAGCCAAGTCTTCCTTCCCCACGGGCACCTTCCCGGTCACTCCAGGTGACACTCGTGGCTCCCCACTCATGGCTCCTTCTCTGACTTTCCAGCTCGTCTTAGTCTTTAGGGACTTTCTGGCTGGTGTGTGACCCACTGGTGTCCTTGGCACATTTCTCTAACTGGAGCAGTGCACAAGGCACAGATCCCCCTGCTCCCTTGCAGGGCGCAGCGCAGTGCTGGGTGTCTTCGCTTGTGTCCCACCAGCCCTCCCTGGCCTCTGGCCTGGGTCTCCAGTTCATCTTTCTTGCCTAGCTCGGATCTGGCCTCAGAGTCTTTCTAAATGCATTTCCCCAGGTAACAAGACTCATGGAGCAAAAGCAGGACTCTGGTTGAAACTCCCGTGCCCTCTTTCCAGCCTGACTTCCCCAGCTCCCCCTGCGGTTCAGCTGCCCCCCTTTGCCATCTGAGAGGGCCACGGTCTAGGACACTGGTATCAAATGGAAGGCAGAGGGACTCACCTGGGAGGGTTGTGGGGGAAATGGCTGTCCAAAAGGACCTTTCTATGAGCCTCTGTTTTTTTTCCTGAGGGTGATGTCCCAAAATCTACAGAGTCCTCTGGCAGGCTTTCCTGCAGGGTCCCCTCCCACTGAGTGGCTCTGGCCTTTTGTGGCCTGTGGCAGCAGTCTCAGACTTTGTGCCCGGGACTAGTTTCACTGATCTGACAGGAAGCAGAGCTCATGCGGCCACGCAAGTGATGGGGAGCAGCTGTAAACACAGATGAAGCTCCCTAGTTCAGCTGTCACTGACCTCCTCCTGCTGGGGCCTGGCCCGCGGGCATCTGCCCTTTCCCTTCCATCTCTCCCATCCCACCCTGCTTCTCATCTACCTCAGTTTCCTGTGCTGCTTCCCCCAGGTGCGTTGCATCTCTGGCTCTCACTTCTTCCCCTGTGTTTCTCTTACTATTTGCTTGATGCCACCCTTGCTTCAAGAAGGCAGGGCATCAGGGTTTTTTTTTTCAGAGTATCCCTGGTGCCAACCATAGAGTCTTGGGCATTTTTGGATCCCAGCAAACGTTTGTTGTATGAATGAGTGACTGCACAGGTAAATAAGCCACATAGAGATGACACCTTCATGCTTGGCCCTGTGGCAGGTTCTCACCCAGCAGAGCCTGATACCAGGTACTGGCTGTGCCACCGTAGACTTTGCTTCTAGACTAGCCACAGATTTCAGTATCCTGCAACTTCTGAGCCAAAAGGATTTTGTCAGAGGCCAGCTGGGGATACTGAGGCCCAGAGAACCACAAACACTTGTGCGGTATCATGTACTACGTCGCTCTCTGCCTAGGAATGGTTTCTTCCTCTTTGACCCCCCTGCCCTGCTAGCTGATCAGTGTGGCTAAGGATGGCCGGGATGGGAAGTCTGTGGGGCACCAACCTGGTGAGTTCCATCTTGCTTAAAGAAGGTAAAGCCTCACACAGGCTGAGCTGGAGTCTGAGTGAACAGCTGAGCTCTGAGCACATGTTGGTGTCTGGACCCCTAGGCAAGGACAAGACCCCCTCCCTCCCTTCTTGAAGCTCAAATAGCATCCCTGCTGGACAGGGAGCCCGTCTCCAGCAACAGTGAGGTGATGTCTGGTTTCTCCCTGTGCATGGTAAGCAGTAATTAATCTGGCTCCCAAACCAAAATAGAGACCGAGTTCTATTATAAACATGGTCCTGCGGAGACCCGCCTGCCAGGCAGGCTGTACCCTGCATGCACACACTGTGGTCCACGGAGCTCCCCAACAGGCTGCCCTGCCCCCTCATACCCTGGGGCCCCCCTCACAACTGGGAAATCACTGCTCCTGGATCCACCTTGTGGTTATTGCTGCCCCCCTAATTGCTGAGGCCCTGAGAAGTTGATGGTTCAGCCTCCTGTAAGCCTGAGGCCCTGTCATTTGAAGCTGTTTGCTGGCCCGGCTTGGTAAACACTGCCGATGCTCCGGTGCTCTGGGTATGCAGCACCCCTCTGCACTGCTACCTCCCACCTTGACTGCACTTGGCCTGCACTGTCCCTCGCCAGCAGGGGGAATAGGGGTGTCATGGCCATGTTCAAGGCCTTCAGGGTTCACTGATGGGGAGAGACCTGGGAACCGTGGTCTTCTGACAAAGTCAACCCAGAGGCCTGGCACCCCAGTACCAGTCCAGGTTTAGCCACAACTTCCTAAGTAACCTCGAGCCGGTCCTGTCCCTGCTCTGATCCTCAATTTCTCCGTCTACCCCTAACAAAGGAGATTATCAAAATGGTATGTTAGGTTCTTTCCAACTCAGTTACTCCAGGGCTTTGATACTGACCTCTGGCCCAAGACTGCTGCAGTGATCTGAGACCACTGTCCTAAGGAGGTGTGACCCTAAGGGATCTTGGGTGGCCCTGTAGTTCTTTCTGGGCAGGGCTTGGGTCTCAGAAATTTCTGTTTAAGGATGCAAGGATTGGAATCATAATCCTGTCCTGCCTCTAGAAATTTGCGTGGCTACAGCAAAGTCTCTCCCTCTCTCTGATCCTCAGTCTCCATAACTGGCCAATGTGCATGATAATTCCTGCCTCCTAGAGAGAGGTAATGTGCACAAGGCTTTCCTGTGTCACTGTACGTTCCATGGCCATCCATTTCTTTTCAGTCACACCCTGAATGGAGCACTCACTTGAGTTTCCCTCTGGGACTTTTCTGCAGACCCTTCCTGTTCCCCAAGGGGTGGGGGTGCTAAGGAATTGATTTCTACCAGGTTTCTTCATGGCTGCCGAGGAAGCCATGGTGATGGCCGGCACTCCTGGACGTGCCCTCTGTGGCCACGTGGACTCTTCCCCGTTAGTCCACAGGCCTTTGCAGCACCCTCAAGGATGGCAGACTTGCCGTACCAGGTCACCCGGCCAAGACCACAAGGCTTGGCTCAGTGCGTCCCTGGACGAGGACTCTGCCAGCTCCTCCTCATCTACGCACCGGATGGGAAATGATAATGGTGGAGACTGCATGCACCATGTTGTGTGGTGTCCCTGCCCAGAGTCCTGCCATTGGGTCACTGCCAGCATGTGCTGGCTTCCCTTCTCTGAGCCCCATCTCATTCTGCCCCAGCCACACAGACCTTTCCATGTTTCCCTGTGCCTGCCCAGAACATTCTTGCCTAGGGCCTTTGCCCTTGCCATTCCTTCTGCCTAGAATGCCTTTCCCCAGAGATCCGGGCCTGCGTCCCCTCCCACACCTCACTGCCCCCCTGGCCACCCACCCTGCCATCACCACCCCTCCCGACACTGCCCCTTGGTCTCCCTAGTTTTGCTTTGATTTTCATCATAGTTTGGTCACTAGCAAATGTTATGACATTATGTCTCTTTGTCATTTCGTTTTTTATTGTGATGAAAAAAATACACAACACGACATCGTCACCGGGTGTGTAGTTTGGAATGTTAAGTGCCTACACAATGCAGTGCAACAATCTCTATAGCATTCTCGGTCTTGCAAAACCGAGACTGCGCCCATTACACAACGTCTCCCCTTCCCCCACTTCCACCCGACATTATCTTTTATACTTATTTTGGTTTTATAGTTCCTTAATAAGAGTGTGAACCCCTTAAGGCAGAAGGTGTTGCCTGACTCTTCTTCCTGCTCCTAACACAGCGCTAGTAACTGCAGACTCAGCAAATGTTTGTTGTGTGAACAAGTGAATGGATGGATGAATGAGGAAGACTGTGATGATAGCAGCCCAGCCTTCAGGGCCCTTTGAGGTCAGTGCCAGACACTGCTTGATGTCCAGCACGCAGATCATGTCATTGTGCAGGAGCCCTCTGCTTCCCATTCTACAGTTGAGAAAAAGTGAGACCCAGAGAGCTGGAGTTGTTAGCCCCTGGTCACACAGCCAACCAGTAGGTAGAGCCACCCTGGAATCCAGATCTGTGGGAAGCAACAGAGCCAATGTCATTCCTCCCCTGCAGCCTGCGTGTGTTGCCTTTGGGGAAAGCTCCCACCCTCGTAGGTAATCTCACCCTGCCATGGTGCCCCCAAGCTCCTCAGGCCCCTGGATGTGAGGCTGTGAGGTACACGCCTGGGCGGGTCCTGTCTCCTGCCCCTGTCGCTGGGCGTCCTGGCCCGTGTGAGGAGGTGCAGCGGAGGAATGCTTATAAACTCCTCAGACTGCTCACATCAGATCAGATGATCAGATGGGTTCCGCTGTTTATAATTAGTAGTGCTGCTTCTTGGGAGTGTTCGGGGGTGCTGCGTGTGTGCCAGGGGGTGTCTGCCAGGCACCCGGTGTGGCCTTGGGTATCAGAAGGGTCTGATGCTGAGTGGGGAGGTGGGGGGCTGACACTCCAAAGTCCTGGGACTAGGGCACTCGTGGCCTCCGTGGCCCCTCTGAAATAGAAACACGACAGCCCCTTACCACCACACACATATACGTCTTGTGTGGCTTGTGAGCTGGATGAGATCACACACTCCCTGTGCAGTCCTTGGATGAGGTCACATACTCCCTGTGGCAACAGTGCATGGGAAGGGGTGGGGCCTTAGGGGTATGTGTGTGAGTGCACTTCACATGCGTGTGCACTGTGCACATCTTCTAGGATCTTGGACTCTATTTTGAGTCTCACGCGTATATTCTAGAATCTTGGAATGTTTTTAGAGTCTCGTGTTTGTGTGTGTGTATGTCTACGCATGTGTCGTAGACTTTGGGGGAGTCTTAGAACTCAAGGGCTGTAAACCATCAGAGGTAAAAGGGACCAATGAATTCTAATGCCCACATCTTTGGTGCAGAGGGTGGCAGCCCACCCAAAATTGCCCAGAGTGGCAAGGACAGAATCTATACCCAAGCTGAGCCAATAGGAACATGGAATCTGGGGTCTCCTTTGGAGACCTCTTGATTTAGGAAGCAGCCCAGGTGCTTGTCCGTGGTGCCACCTGAAAGTGTACTCCTGCGTGGATTCTCTTGCCCAAGAGACCCGGCCTGGGCTTGTCATGGTAGCTGGGCCACTGCAACAAGGGCCAAGGTTGGTCCTGGCGTATGACTAGAATCTGTATCAGTCAGGCTTTTGGAGTCCTCTTCATCCCCAGGGAGGTGAGGGGCAGCTATTCCGGTTAGTCTGTGTGACCTGTGTATGTGACATCCTTTCTAATTTGGGCCTAGAAGGAGGCAATCCCAACAAGGCTGAAAGCGTCCGCCTCGCGTGGTGGCTGAACATTCTGGTGGATCCCAGCCCTCCTGGCCCTCCTCTGTCCATTGTCAGATCTCTGCCTCTGTCCCGGGGTTGAAGGATGGCGCATCCACGTATCTGCTGACATCTGGCCTAGGATCCCTTAAGAGCAGGGGACAACCTCCCCTAGTACCTGCCTCTCCTTGGGGTGTTTACTGAGCATAAACTGCCCCCCCCCCCCCAACATGATACCTGTGGTGCCGAGCCAGGCAGACAGGGGACTGGGCCACTGCAGGCCTGGTTGTGTCTCTTTGCTGATGTGCCTTCTCTTCTACACAGGGACAAAAAGGCTATCCTGGACCGGCAGGGCATCCTGGAGAACAGGTAGGCCTGAACACCAGTTCTCCCTCCTGCAACCCCGCCTCAGGCTGGCTTCCTTCCAAGAGCAAGGCAGGCCAGGCAGTTTTGTGTCCTACCCTGCTGAACCGCCCCCCTTCCCCTCGCTCCCTCAGGCCAGCGTGGCCAAGGGAGCCCAAGTCCACCCCGGCTGGCAGGAGCCACCCAGCTTTGACTAGAGCCATGAATAGCTGGCCTGTTCCCTGCAATGTTAGGCGACATTATCCATGTTGCACGCATGGGGTTCCCAGGAATTTGGCTGCCCTGGCCCAAGTCAACAGCAGTCCTGCCAGCAGGGAAGAGCCCGCCAGGCCCCCTCAGGGCCCTCTGATTTCTGGCTGCGAGCAGTGGGGTTTGTTGCTCAGAGCTGGTCTGACCAGTTTCACGGAGGGGTGGGCTTCTCCCCTGCCCCACCCCACTGGCAGGTTCCCTTCTCACATTCCCGCCCATCTCAGCCATTGTTAGCCCCGGGCCTCTCTCCTTCCCCCTATACTCCTCACCTTTCCTCTCCTCCCTCCCCTCTCCCCCCTCTCTCCTTACAATTCTCTGTTTCTTTGCAGGGGCAGCCAGGACCTGAGGGCAGCCCAGGGGCCAAAGGTTACCCTGGCAGGCAGGTGCAGTATATGGCTTATGGAAGCTCTGGCCATGGCGGATCTGGCCATGGGTGTGCCAGGCAGAGGGGGGCTATGAGCTAAGGAGGGCTGTCCAGATGGCTGCACCAAGGCACCAAAGCCCCTCTTTGAAGGGACCAGGGCTAGGATGCTCAGTGAGAGGAGTTACGGTTCCAGGAGGGGCTCCAGAGGCTCCTCTCTTCCCTGAGGCTGTGGGTGGGGCACCTCAGGGTAAAACCACTAGTCTAACCTACCCTGTTCTCCTGAGGGGCAGCTGAGCCAGGAGCAGGATTCACCTGGGATGTTGGCAGCAGGGAGGAAGTCTCCATACGTCCTTGCCCCTCTGTCTTTTGTGTTTCAGGGGTTACCTGGACCCATAGGAGACCCTGGCCCCAAAGGCAGCCGGGTAAGTGATCCTTGGCCAGTGCCACATAGGTAGGGCCCTGGGTGGGCATTGTCTGTTTCCCCCAGTGGGCATGGTGGGCAGTCAGGGATGTAAGGAGGTCTGGAGCTGAGACTTTCCCCACACCTCCCTGGAAAGCAGGGACAGCTGGAGGCCTGGTGAGGGACCTCAAGTCCGGTGTCTGCCAGCGTGGGGTTTGCTGGGATTTGGCCGTGGTCTACCTGCCAGTAGTCAGGCGTGCCCTTGCTGTGTCCCCTTGTTTATCTTTTGTGAAAAGGGCTACCTGAAGTGCCTGTTGTGGAACCCTCAGAGGCGTTCTATTTCCGGACTCAGAGCTGGCCCCTCACCCCTTAGTGGCAGGCTGTGGAAGCCCCTAAGGGAATGCTGCCCAGGTGTGGAGGCTGATGGAGCTTCTGGCTTATCATTACTTTAAGGCTCTCAGGAAGCAAACCCTGAGTGTCCCCAACACCAGTTTGCCTGTCTATACAATGGGATTCATGCCCATTCCTACCTCCCATACTGTTGGGGTACCAGGAATTAGCCAGCCAGCACTGCTGAGGAGGAGCTCTGAGAGGGGTGGAGGAGGCAGAGAAGCTTCTGGGTCCATTGAAGGAGGCTAACTGGGGTGGGAGACTCAGAGTGGACCTGGGAGGGTGTGGGCTTATAGTGGGTCCTGAATGGTTACCAAATACCCTGCACACCCAGCCTGGAGTTCGGCACTCTGCTGTCCTGAGGCATGGATGAGGAACCCTTGGCAAATGGATCTCACTGCCTTTACTCGGGAAGGATGGTTGGTCTGTCCCTCTGCTCTGGAGCCAAAGCTGTTTCTACCCTGGCTGGAGGGAGAGGGCAGAATGGCCACAGCCTTGGCTCTGGTTTCTTGAGTAGACTGGTGGCAGGGAGCAGCACGCTCCCAGCGTGTACTTGTGAATGCAAGGCTCAAGGAGCCTCCTGTCCCTGCATGCTGCTCCGAGGGCCCTTCTGAGCCCAGGGAGAAAGGTCCTCATCTTCTGGGGGGACAACGTGCACTAATGACATCTAGGGCTGCCTGACATGTCCCATGCTGGCAGCATCTTGAGGCCACATGTAGTGGGAGGGCTCCTATGGGCCCGGCAGCCCTGTCCCCTCCAGGTTGCAAGGCCTCAGGCAGCTGGGTGAGCTGGGGCCACTCGAGCCGCCCTGCAAACTTCTGCCACCACTTGCCTTGTATTTATGAAGCAGGCAAAGCTCAGCCGGTGTTGGAAACACAGTGACAACTTTTGAGACCTTCTCTGCCACTCTTCCACTGAGGGACCCTGGACAAGGCCCTGGGCCTCTCTGAGCTCATTTTCCCACTGTAAATTTAGGATGTACGCTGTTCTTGGAAAGGTCAATAAATGTCACTGCTCATGCTGGGTATGTAGGAGGAGCCTCAGGGTCATCATGGCTGTCCAGGGAAAGAGAGGTGACTGTGACCATCCTTTGGTTGCTTGTTTATGGAAGGCAGTGTCGTAGAATGGTTAAGAGCCTAATCCCAGGGATTGGATGACTTGAATTTGTATGTCAGTTCTTCTACATTCAATCTGTATGACTCTGGGCAAGTCATTTCCCCTCTCTGGGCCTAAATGTTCTTATTTCTACAAGGTGCTGACTAATAATACCTCTTTCCTTGGGGTGTAGAGTGGATGCAATACATGCTTTAGTGCATGCAGAGCATGTGAGCTGGACCTGGGACATAGTGTGTGCTCAGATATGGTAACCATCAGCATTAAGTTATTCTGCAGATATCTAGAGGGTACAGGTAGGTGTATAAATAAGTTAGACCAGGGGTCCCCAGCCTCCTGGGCCACAGACTGGCACTGTTTCGGGCCTGGGAGGAGCTGGGCTGTCCTGACAGATGAGCAGCCATTAGGGGGTGAGCAGCATATGAAGTCCCACCTCCTGTCAGCCTGCTCCAATTAGGTTCTAATGCTGCTGATGATTGACAGGAGGCGGAACTTCGTCCCACTCCCCTCCTGCTGCCGCTCAGCAGTTCAAAGCTGTCCTCCAGCAAGCTACTGCATAAGGAGCGCACACTGGGGCCCATTGGATTAGACCCTCGCTCATACCAAGTTTCTTCCCAGGCTAAAGAGGCGAGGAAATGCGGATGGAAGGCGTGCAGAGAAGGGGGGCAGTAGGAGGAGCTGTTGCCTGCAAATGGGCACCGGATGGAAGGGAGACTGCTCTAGCCTGGGCATCAGGCATGGCCAAGGGAGAGAACATCAGGGGGCTTTGCTACTGCAGTCATGAGGTGGGAAAGGCAGGCACTGGAGGCGGGAAGCCAGACACATCCTAGGACTGGGCCTCGGGAGGGTGACCCAGGCTTCCAAGTCAGAGGGACCTGGGTGGCTCTCAAGCTGGCCAGGAGTTCTCTAAGGGACTCCCACTGCTGACTGGCTGTGTTGCTTTGTCTCCAGAGCCCCAGTGTCCTTGTCCCGTGAGGGCTGAAGGCCTGTCTGTAGGGTGGAGGACTTAAGTCTGTGACATTCTATCTGGTATGATGCCAGCACACCAGGGTGCCATTGCTGTGACTTCCAACACTCAAGTGATCGGGGATGGATAGGAGTTCCACAGCTAGGACCTTCAAGGCCTTGGAGGAGCTGCAATAGGAGCCGTGGGCATCTTGGGCATCCCTGGGGTGGGTGGCACACAAGCCTGCCACAACTTCCTTCCGCAGGTCTCGGAGCCTCGTGCAGGGTGGGCCTCTGTCCGCGAGCGCCCGCACCCTTCCCTGGCGTGAGGGTATGTGCCTTTGGACTACATCGTGGACGCCAGCACCATGCAGTCCATGGGCATATACACTTGCCTCAAGGCCTATGTCATCGAGGAACTCTGGAGCCACCGCTGGGGCAGTGAGGAGGAAGAGCCCAGGCACAGGATGGCACCGAGGAGTGGGCAGGACTTGCTGGGCCAGCTACACCCCATTACTGGACCTCTCTGATCCCCCGTCTGCTCTCTCCTAGGGCTACATTGGACTCCCGGGGCTCTTCGGCCTGCCAGGGTCTGACGGAGAGCGGGTAAGTATGCCTCTTGGTGACTCGCCTGCCACCACCCCCTTGCTGCAGTAAAGCAGAGCCTGGCAGGCACTAGCCTGGGGAAGTCACAGGATCCTTCTGGGTGCCCTGGGGGTTCATGAGGAGTCTGTACAGGCACAAGTCAGCGTGTGTATGTTCTAGACACCGAGAATGGGCAAAGGCAGCGTGTCTGCAAACATGGCAGATTTAACCTTTATCACAGTCAATGCCCCGAGTGAGGGTGAGGGGGAAGGGGGCCCTCAGGGGAGGTTACCACATCTGGAAGGAAAGGGACCACATCTGGAAGGCCCTCAAGGGCTTTCAGTGAACGAGAAATGGACCCACTTTATATCCAAGCTTTGCAAACTATGGCCAGTGGTCTGTTTTTGTAAATAAAGTTTTATTGAACATGACCATACTCACTTGTGTATGCAGTTTCTGGCTGCTGTCCCACTACAGTGGCAGTGTTGAGCAGCTGTGACAGAGACCAGATGCCCCACAGAGCCAAAAATAGTCACTGTCTTCCTCTATGTGCAAAACAGCTGCTCATCTCTGGCATAGTGGCTCAGCCCATCCCTCGAATATGTGAGACTAGGATGAGGGGACGGGCTAGACCCAGGAAGTCCTTGTGTCCTGGGATAGGGTGGTGGTGGCCCCACCTGGAAGGAAGGGGGAAAATGAAGGTGGGGACATGGGGATGGGAATCTGGCCCCTGGCTCAGGCCCTGAGCCTTGTGAGGAGACTGGGCATGAACTCTCAGGGAAGGTGGTGGGTCTGACGTTGAGATGAGCATATTTTCCATGATACCCTGTTCCTGCAGCCCTCATGCCTAAGTCAGGGGATTCAAGGATAGGTAGGAGCTGCCCATGACCCCTGGCACAGGCTTGATGTCCACCAGAAGCCCCCCTGGGCCATCTGTCCAGTGGGCACATTATTGGTGCCATTGTTTATATATGCAGCTCCTTCATTTCAGGCTCTCTGTTTCTTCCTCCTGGGTTGGGGTGGAGGCTCTGGGACTGGTTCGGGGCACCCCTGGCTGTCCCCTGTAAGAGTCCTGTCCTGACCTCTCCCCTTTCTTTCTCCTCCTACAGGGTCTTCCTGGCGTTCCTGGCAAGAGGGGCAAGATGGGTAGGCCGGTAAAGATTTTCCGTGTCTATTACGTAGACTCTATGGGTGAACCATCTCTCCCTGGCCACACTGCCCTGTCTACAGTGGCCCAGTGCTGTCTGCTTCTCTGCTTGGCCATCCCTCTGCTTTGCATCTGTGGCCCTCAAGTCCTACTTCTAGGGGCTAAGTGTCTGTGGCCCACTGGGGATCCTGGGGTAACTGTAGGGTGAGCACTCTCTCTGTGAGTGTCTGTGTCTGTGGCCTGCCTGGATGGGGACCTGGGTCAGACCAGGATGTATTTCGTCTCAAGACCACTCAATCTCTACATTGTCTTGCTGTTCCCTCATTCTGTCCATTCCATTTGTGCACACACAAGGCTAGAGTGGGGTGTGTACGAGCAGGCCACCTCAGGCATGGCCCCACTGACCACAGCAACAGAGCTTTCAGTAAGTTTGTCGCTTAGCCTCTCGGTTCTCAATGGCTGTTTGAGGCAGACTCCTGGGGTCACTAGTTGGTATTCATATTGGAAAAGTAGATTTCCCGAGAGATAGCATCATGTGCCCAGGGTCTTCAGCTGGTATGGCTGAGCCAGGACTGTCCCTGAGGCATCTTCCTTGAGGGCTGGGCCCTGGGTGTGACTTGAGATCTCTGGCATTTTCTAGCAAGTTAACCCTGGATTTGGAAACAGTCAGCCTGGCTTTGGGCATCCCATTGTGGGAGAGGTTAGAATGCTCTGCAGGCACTGTGTATGATGCTGTAGTTGATGGGTAAGATCTTCTCTGAGATACTGTAGCAGGTGGATGCTAGTTACCCACAATGCTGTGGCTGGTGGATGTGTTACCTGTGATGCTGTGGATGGTGGGTGCATTGTTACCCATAATGCTCTGGTTGGTGGGTGTGTTGTTACTCATGGTGCTATGGCTGGTGGATGTGGTGTTGCCCGTTGTGTCATGGCTGGTAGGCATGTTATCCATGACGTTGTGGCTGGTGGGTGCATTGCTACCTGTGACACTCTGGTTGGTGGCCTGTCATTACTTTGCCATGTGTGGAACTGGACTCTGAGGACTAAGTAAGGAGATTCAGAGAAAGGGAGGACTCTGCCATTGTCCTACCTGTAGTGCATTAAGGCCAGTGCTTATTGAGCACCAACCATGTGCCGTGTGAAGTGTTAAGGGTAGGGATTGTCAGTTAACAAGATAGAGAAGCTAGCAAGAAGCTGGGCCCTAGTAGCTGGGCCTTATAATCCTAGCACTCTGCGTAGCTGAGGCAGGAGGGCCACCAGTTTGAGGCCAGTTTGGGCAACTTAGCAAGACCCTGTCACAAAATCAAAACTAAAAACCATGGGCTGGGCATATAGCTCAGTGTGAAGGCCCTGGGCTCCATCTCTAGTGCCATGAGTAAATAAAGAGCCCAGAGAGAATGTGACACGACCCCAAGTCTCCTTGCAGTGACAGGCCACACTCCCTGGGGCCGTCTGTGTGCTGAGTATGGGGACCCACCCAATTCCCCCTGTGAGCCTTTAGAGTAAGACTGTTGGTCCTTGTTTTTCTGATAAGGAAACTGAGGCTCAGGCTCCTGAGCTGTCTGTCCAGTGTTCTGTGGGGCCTCCCAAGAGTGAGCCCGAGAGCCGAGAGGTCCCTTTTGCTTCCTGGCTCTTCCTTGACTCCCTCTACTCAGCCTGACCCTGGGATGGGGGGTGGTCCAGCACTGGGGTGTTGGCCACACAACCCTGCTCCCCCGTGGCACCCTTAGCTCAGGGCCAGCTACTTGGGCCATCTGAGGTGTGTGTTTTGGGGGGGATGATAGCACTTCCCAGCACCCTGTCCCAGTGGCCTGTCTCTTTCCCACTGGTCTTTGAGCTTGCCACACCCTCAGCCCACGCAGCCTGCAAGGCAGCCATGTGACCAGGCTCATAGCCCCGCCCTTGGTGGCTTTCTTCCTTGTCCAAGTGCTGGGCAGGTCACCTCCAGGAACTTACTAAGCAGGGACAGCTCCTCTCCAATGTCATATTAGGAAGGAGGCCCTGAATGGCTTTGGCTGATGAGAACTGAGAAGGAAAGTGGCAGCTATGGCAGCTCAGAGCTGGGGGGTAGCTGAGCCAAGGCTATTTTTGAACAAATAAATAGACATAGCCCAGAGAGGGTAAGTAACTTACATAGAGTCACAAAACCAGTTGATAGCAGAGTCAAAACTTGAACCTAAGGCCCTTGCTGGCTAGTACAGGTTGCTAATAGCATTTCACCACTTTTTTCTCTGCTCACATCTTTGACTTCTAGATGAAAGCTTAAACACAAGCCCTCCTCCCACCTCCTGTGGACAGGACATTTGAGTATGTTACCGGTGTGGCTGGAGCTCTCTTTTTCTCCTGGCTGTCCTGGCTTGTTGGGAACGCAGCTCAGGTCACTGAGTGGAGGGCTGAGCCAGACTTCCCAGCCAGGCGTCTCTCGTGGGGCTGGGAGGACACTGCAGGGAATTCCTGTGCCGGGTACTGAATCTGCCATTGAACTTGCGAGGATGCTGGGGAGGCAGCCACTGTCCTCAGGGGCCTTGGGGCCTGGCTGGCTGCCCCTGCTGGGCTTAGGCAGCAAGCCAGGAGGGCACATCCTGCAGCCAGAGCAGATGGGGCAGTCCTGACTTCAGCTCCCTCACGGCGTGTCTCAGAAATCGTGTTATCATAGGGCCTCTGGCACAAGCATATCATCTCAGTACTTTGGTAGGCTGAAGCAGGAGGGTTGCAAGTTCAAGCCTACCCTGGGCAACTTAGCAACTTAGTGAGACCCCTGTCTTAAAAATCAAAGCCAAAAATGGGCTGGAAATGTAGATCACTGTTAAGGGCTCCATCCCAAGCGTATGAGAGAGAGAGAGAGAGAGAGAGAGAGAGAGAGAGAGAGAGAGAGGAGGGATGGGGGAAGGAAAGAAAAGGAAAAGAAAACAAAAGAAAAAGAGAAAAGAAAAGGCAAGATGCCCTTCCCAGGCACACACGCTGCCTAGCTGGGAGTGGGTGTAGGGCCGGGATCCTAACAGCCTCCTTGACTTGGCTTCAGGCTCAGGGCTCTTTGCATTTGGGGACATCAGTGACTCCCTTTCCCCGTGGCAAAACCTCGGCCCAAACAGATTAAGATTATTAGCTGTGGAGAAGCTGTGAGCTTCAGGCATGATTTCCAGGGTTCCCGCCACGAGCCAGAGCTGTGCCAGGGCTGCAGATGACTCTGGTGTCCTGGTGAGGGTTCTGCCTGCCTTTTTCTTATTCCCCAAGTGGCTAGATCCTAACACCACAACCACACATCTTCCTCAGCCCAGTCCTGCCCGGGGAGTGAGGGCCGGTGGGAGCTGAGCCTGGGCATGTGAGCAGGACTCCCAAGTTTGAATGTGCTGGTCCCCCTGCCCTTTCTACCCACTGTGGAGCAGTGTGCCTGCTAGGGGCAGGGGCACAGATAGCGGGGCGCTCAGAGGTCCCCGCAGCTCTTGGCGTTCTGCTGCAGATGTAGACGAGGTTTGTCACTATCCTCATCTCTGCTCCTGAGCTCTGTGTCCAGGGAACAGTGGAGACTGTCATCCCCAACCCTGGCTCTCTCTCCTCCTGGGCATAGTTCTGCTCCAAGTGCTCAGTGGTATTAGCTTCTCAAGGGTTGGGAGGGTGCGCAGAGCTGGGCTGGCAGGACCCAGCTCACACTTTGAACCTGGCCAGCCTGCTGCAGCCGATGCTCCAGCCTACGGACACAGGCCCTGCTGCTGCAGGAAGGGGCTGTGCACCACATGGCCACCTGGCACCAGTGCGGTCATCCAGAAAGTCCAACGAGGTGTGTGGGGGGCCTGTCGTCCAGATCAGGGCAGCCTCTTGACAGCCTACAGAGACCCAGCACCAGGGGCCCTGGGGTGACTGCTGGAAATGGGCTCTACCACACGGGGGTCTGGAAGAAGGAAGCAAGTGGCATAATGGCATCTCTGGGCCACAATCTCCCCATTGGTGCGGCAAGGTACTGGAAGCCAAGAGCATCTGGGGCAGGTTTGTCCAAACTACACCTGCCCGTTATATTTTGCCTTTTTATGTTTCCACGAAAAATTGTTCCCCACTTTTATTAGTGTATATATTTGAGACGCAATGGTTATATTGAGCTTAAGAATATTGTTCATATATATCATGTCAACTTCATAATCCCGTCCCCCTTATTTGTCCTCCCGGCCCCTCCTTCATTCCCCTCGACTCCCAATGTCTCGCCCATTCGACTCTGTTAATATTTATTTGCATTGCGGTTTTCTCATATTAGAGAAACCATGTGATATTTAACCTTCTGAATCTGACTCACGTCACTGAGTGTGATGGTCTCAAGTTGTGTCCATTTACCTACAAATGACTCAAATCTGTGTCCTTATGAAAGAGTGGTACCCCATTGTGTACACAGTGAAAACTTTTTAGAGAGAAGCTTTAGTCCTTGTGTACGTGCATTAACGATGTTGTGCGTTTCACTCATGGCCCAGGATGGTTGACTTCTACTCACAAACGCAAGGGCAGAAACATAGCCGGCTGCAGATTGGACACGCCTGCCCAGAGCCCTCCTAACCTGATGGTCTGTCATTGTTCAACCCAAAATTTGTCCCAGTGCCTTGAAAGCTCCATCCTTGGCCCAGCTACTTTGTAGCTGTGAATTCCCAGTTCCTGTCTGAAGGACGGCAGGCCGAGGACAGAAGCAAGGTGGCACAGAGAAGCAGAGCGGCCCCTGGGCAGTAGAGCTGAGGTACTCGGGGGATGGGTCAGAGAGGGCCTCGAGGCAGCCAGGAGCTACCGCTGAAGGCAGGGCAGTCCCTGTGGGCTCACAGCCAGGATAGGCTGGGGGTGAAGGTCTTTGTGTTACCCAGGCTGGTTGGCATCTTGCACTAGGACAGAGACTTCCCTCCTCCCTAGCGCTGTCTCTGGGTACGATGTGATCATCCCCAACCTGGGCAGGACAGGGTATGCGGGGAGGGCTTGCCCAGGTCACACATCTGGCCTGGAGGAGCCGGGCAAAGTGTGGTCGCTCTAGATGCAGAAAATGTCAGATTGTGTCCCTTGTGAGCCAGTGGAGCCATCAGGAGTGTAGTGAGTAGTATCGCCTTGTCCCCTAGGAGCTTCTAGGCCGCTCTCCCTCCCCAAACCCCTCAGAAGGTACCCCTGACCACAGCCCACCTTGCTGATGTCCTCGTTCCCCAGAGTAACAGAGAAGGATCAAGGTGAGGCTGGAGTTTGCCAGCAGGGACTTCCAAGATGTGGGAAGGGGAAGCTTGGGTGGGGTCATGTGCCCCCTTAAGAAGCAGACCTGAACTCCCGTGAGTACATCCCTGTCACCTTCTGCTGCCTGCTGGACACAGGCCAGGAGCTCTGATGTGCCCAGCTCATGAGACTATGAGACCAAGACCGAGTCCAGAGAGGTGGGGTCTCAGGCTCAACTCTGCCCCAAACTTGCCTTTAGTATCTTGGTCAACTGACAATGCTCTAAGCCTTAACTTCTCCTTTTGTTAAATGGGACCAGTGACCTTTTCTGCAAGGTGAATATCAAATGTGAGAGAAGTTTTGCACACTGAGTGACTTGGTCTGAATCTGATCGTGTGTCCCCACCTCCTCCTTTTGGTGTCTGAGCACAGCCTCATCTGCTAGGGGCAGACATCGGCCAAGAGGGTGTCCTGACCAAGGAGGGTGGGGCAGGGCACCGGGGAAGCCTAGACACACATGCAGTCGAAGGACTGTGCTTAGCCCGCAGACTCCAGACTCACAGCAGACAGGTGTGGCTGCTCTCAGTTGTGTTTTGGGGACTGGTTATTTGGGTCGAATCTACTTGCTGGGTTCTTCCAGGAGTGCTGAAACCAAACACAAGGCTGTCTTCCCAGCAGGTTCGTCTGTCTGATCTAACCCCCATTCCTTGGCCACAGGAACATGGGCTCTGCTTTTTATTAAACTTCCCTGGGAAAATAATGGCTTGAAATCGAGGAGGAGGGAGAACAGGTCTCCCAGCTCCAGGCTGGAGGACTGTCGTTCTCCTTTGAAGTGGGAATGGAGCTGTCCCAGCCCCCAGAGGTGTCTCCACAGCTGCTGTTTTTCCAGCTGTCTGGCTCTCCAGAGAGCATGGAGGGTCTCCAGAGCCGGGTCAGAGGGGACTTGAGGGCCATACCTTCCGGCAACACACAGCCCGGCTTCTCTGAGCTACTGAATCTCACCTGTGCAGGCCGTGCTGATGTTCTCTAGCAGTGTGACCTTGTATGACCTTGTGTGACCTGTGTGTGAGCTTGTGTGACTTTGCCACGTGCCTTTTCACCGTGTCCTCTTCTCAGTCTATGGGGATGATGCCACTGGTGGCTTTCGAAGGGCACCTCACAGTCCCAGAAGATCTGAGCTGGGAAATGCCACAGAGGCCTTCCCTTCTTTGACAAGTGGGGAAATTGAGGCTTGTGAGGGAAAAGGAACCTCTTCAAACTCTCAGCCAGCCAGGAGCCCTTGGAAGCCTAGATGTAGCTTCCTGACTCCCCATTGGTGCCTTTCCTACTTCAAAGGGAGTGGGTCCCCACTGGGCCTTTTTTTTTTTTTTTTTGGTACCATTTTATTTCTAGGATTCTTGTGTTGGGAAGAAGAGGGTTGCCTGGCTGTGGCCCCTTCCCAGGAGCCTGTCCCTAAGTTCTGTATGTGCGGTGTTTAGTGATGGCAGGGAGTGACCTCAGGAGCCCACTGCCTCCCAGGTCCAGGGAGTGTGAGGCTGCTTAGACATTGTCCTTGTGTCCCTTGGGGCCTGGCTCGAAGCCACCTGAAGGCACAAACAGTAACCTACAGATGTCTGTTCTCTCCCTTCCGCATAGGGGTTCCCGGGAGACTTTGGGGAGAGAGGCCCCCCAGGACTCGATGGAAATCCTGTGAGTATTTCAGGTGTTTGGGGAGCGGAAAGAGGCTCAGAGTGGGCACCAGCAGATTTGGAAACTAGGCTTAAGGGTCAGACAGACAGACATAGGATAAATCCCAGCTTCATGATCTCCTAGCTGTGGGGCCCTTCGCCAAATTCCATGTCTCCTCAGAAAATCTGTCTACTATAGATGTCCTGTGACAGCCTCTTCCCTCCCAGGAGAGTCTCCAGATCACTGAGCCTTTGGGCCTAAATCTCCAGGCTGCACACTGTCCCTAGGAGTTTGAGGGGCCCGAGGGCTCCCCTGTGCAGGAGCTGCTAGCCTCGCTGTCTTCTAGTGGGTCAGCTGTGCTCACACCTGCAGTGGCTGGGAAAGCCCAGGCTCTTGTAGCTCTGCTTTGGAGAACAGCTGAGCTCAGGAAGAATGTCCCAGAGTGTTTATAGAGTTTATAAATAATCCCAGGCCAGGGCTCCGCCTCGCCAGGGAGCCAGGTCAGCCTGCCCTGAGGGCTGAGGTTGCATTCCCTCTGTCCACCTCCAGGCCCAGGGCGGAGAGCACAGTCCTGGGAATGTACCCCCAGCCCAGAGCTCTCTGGGACACCTGGCATGGTCGTCCTTCCCCCTCACCCCCCCGCGGTGGTGGGGGCGTGGCTTCCTGCCTGAGCAGCTGTGCAAGCTGTGTTCTCTGCAGAGGTGGTCGCTGCATCCATGGTCAGCATCCAATTATGTGTCAATTTAATTGTTCAAATTTTCCCCAAGTCCATCCCCACCAGGCTCTCTGGCGGGGCCGGTGGGGGCTAAGCTTTGACCTCAGAGGAGGATGTACCTGGGATGGAATCCTGCTGTGCCACCTGCTAGGCATGCAAATTTGCCAAACCAGTTTACCCCTTTACACCTCAGTTTCCTTCTCTATAAATGGGAGAAGTCAGAACGCCCACCTGGGAGAGCTGCTGGGGGTTGGGGGGGGGGATGAGAGCATGGAAGGTGTACAGCCCACCCCATGTATCCAGTGGGTGAAGGTGTTAAGGACACCAGGTAGCAATAGGGCAGATGGTGACGAGACCACTGCACAGGACCCAGTGAGTGACTGGGATCAAAGGAAGGAGGAGGAACAGCAAGGAGCCCAGGGGACAGTGATGCTGGACTTGGGATGAGGACAGAGGTGAGGGACTCTGGTGGGTGTGATGTGGAGGGAGGGCAGGGCCTTCCAACCCACGCATCACTTATTGGCTGGACCATTACATTGGGCCCTTCCAGAAGTTTCCTGGGGGCGGGGCAGAACAGAACAGAATAGGGACCTGAGTGTCTGTATGCCTGGTGTCAGCGCTGTCACACAGTTGCTGGAGGGTCCTTGAGCAAGTCATTTCCCTGTCCTGAGCCTCCGTTTTCTCATTGGAAAGCCAAGGCTGCGTCTCACCTTTGTCTGCCTCTTGGTGGCTGCCGTGATGCCCTGGCACCCGGGTAGCGCAGGAGGGCACCGATGAGGGAAGACAGCCCCCAGGGGAGGCTGGAAACTCATATTGCTAACTGTTGTTTCCAGAGCCCCTGTTTCTAGTCTCGACTTAACATTTTGAACTTAATCCAGTCCCTTTTACCTGTCCGTTGTAACAGAAGATCCCTTCATAAAGCTACGGTGACGGAGCTTTAGGGGTAAAGTTATATGCACTGTCTGTCCCCTCACACCAGTCAAGAATTCTCCTGGCATCTCAGGCCCCGGAAGGAGGAAAGCTGAGGGCCTGGTGGGTCGGAGGAGACTCCGAGGGCCAGCAGGCGTGGCTATGTCTTGGCACTTGGCCACGGGCTAGTCTCCTCCCAGTGCGATTCTGCCTGGCTTCAGACCTACAAGATGCCAGATGTGAGATTCCAGGAGACCTGATGGCAGAGGGCAAATGGATCTTGACCAAATAGCAAGCCTAGGTTGGAAGCCATGCGACCTCTGCTGGAGCCAACAGGGGCTATCTCTAGGCACCCACTGGGTGCCTGTGTGGAGGGTGAGGTGCAAGGAAGGGCTCTGGAGTGGGTGGGTGAGTGACCACCCTGATTTCTGTATTTGCAGGGCGACCTGGGCCTGCCAGGGCCCCCCGGAGTCCCCGGCCTCATCGTAAGTACATAGATGCCTATGGGCAGGGGTGGGCAGCAGTGCAGGGTGGGCCATGGGCTCTGCAGTGGGACCAAAAGGTCCCCCCTCTCCTTTGACCTCAGGAGAGTGTAGGGGAGCAGGACAGGTGAGCCTGGGCAGGAGGCTGAAGCAGGAGAGCTGTGCTGTGTGGCCTCAGGTGCATCACCTGCCACACAGCAGTCTCTGAGCCTACTTCCTCATTAAATGAGACCAGGTGCCAGTGTAGCTGCGTGTTCTGGCCATCCATTGATCTACAAGGAGCTCTGGATGAGTGGAAGGCTGCCCCTTCGGCAGGTGTCGGCTTCTGGGCCACAGGGAGGAAGTGGGTGGCAGGGATGCTTGAGACTCTGGGTGGAGTTGGGCTGGCTTCTTCACATTTCTCCTCAAAGCTCCAACTTTGAAGCCAGCCTGCGTGGATGTCAGTTGCAGCTCTGCCACATCCTGGTGTGTTACCTAACTCTCTGAGCCTTAGGTTCCTCATCTGTGGAATAGTTATGAGAGTAGAATCCTTGGGTTTGAGAATTAACTGAGGCATTGCCCACACAGTACTTGGCAGGGACCTGACCCTTGGGAAGTGGAAAATTAGAGACTCGGTTAGTGGAAAATACTGTGACATTAGTGACTGTTATTTCCTCCTGAAGTACCCTGGACCGAGGCCGTCCACTGGGATGTGGGAGGCGACTGGGCCACCATCCATGCTGGCCCCTGGGGTGGCTTGAGGGTGGTTCTGTTAACCCCTAGCAGGCATCACTGCTGGCCTTGAGTACTGACCTTGGGCCTGGTCCCAGGTGCCAGAGAGAGGATGGAGCTTGGGAGTGACTAGGGTTTCCCCTGAGTCTGCACCCCCTCGACTCTGTCGTCTGAGGCATTCTTCATGGGGTTTGAGTCTGGAGGGACTGAGGGGGTCACAAGCAGACTGCTTCCTAGCTTGACAGATAGGCAGCCAGTGTTGCCCCCTGAGCAGCAATGCCTTGGCGCTCTGTTCAGGAGGAGGAGACCCCAGGAGAAGCGTGGGGTTCGCCATTGCCCAGGGGATCCAGTTCTGGGAAGAGGGTCCAGAGGCTCCCACGGCCACTTGTTCTGCTCTGGGGAGGGAGCAGAGCCCAGGCGGTTGGGGTGTGGGGCCAGGTCAGCCTGTGCTCACTTCTTGGCTCTGTGAGCCTCGTTCACAGCCTCCCCTTCCCTGAGCCTCAGGGCCCGCTCTGTAAAGGGGATCGCTGTACTCACTCACAAGAGGCCCACAGATGCACACAGCGCAGTCCAGGCTGAGAGGCCAGTCAGTCCTGGATCCAGACCACTTGGCTTCTAATCTCTGCTCTGTACTCGCTTAATTGTAATTCTGGGCAAGTTTCTCCACTTCTCTATGCTTCAGCTTCTTTGTGTAAAGTATGAGATGGTACCAGTGCTGGATTTAGATGGCTGTTGTGAGGACTTAAGTGAATCAGTATTTGGTGTAAGCCTGTAATCTTACCACTCTGGGAGACTGAGGCAAGAAGATTCCAGGTTCAAGCCCAGCCTGGGCAATGTGGCAAACTTAGCAAGACCCTACCGCAAAATGAAACATTAAATAAATGGGCTGGGGATGTAGCTCAGTGTGGACACCCTGGGCTGAGCCCCAGTGCCACAAACACACCTATGAAGGACCATGGACATAGTTAGCCCTAGGGATGTACTTGTTAAAGTAATAGCTATCATTGGTATTATTACATTGCACGCATGAGTGTGCACACGCATGTGCAGTGTTTCACGCTGGTAGCGGCTGTCTGGGTTGCTGCACTGAGAGATTTCAGAGTTGTACTGAGCAGGACAGGGTGTTGCAGTTAATTGGTGATGTCTACCTTGGCTGGGGATTGGGAAGTGTTAACATGTGAGTCACATACTTGTCATGCCCCGTGCCATTCAGTGGGACGCTGTCAAATACTTTTATGTCATAGGGTACTGACCTAGATGTTTTGGGAAAAGCAACGTCTGCCGCAGGAGTGAGAGAACTCTCTGGAAGACCTGGAGCTCATTACTTTCTAAGCCCAGCAGTAGTCTGTTCTGGAGTATCTTGGTCATATGGTCATTAAACTCCAGCTGTGGGGTTAGAAATCCTCCCTCTGGGAGCCGGTCCGTCCTAACAGAGCCTTCATTGTTCAGTGTTCCTGTCCTTGAGCCCACGTCCTCTGCGCTGTCTCTGCGAGAGGCTGTTCCAGGCCTAAGATGCTCACCGTCTGTCTTCCTGAGGCTCTGTCCCACCCGCAAAGCTGGGCTGAGGGGGTGTTTAATCTACTGGCTGTCATCTTTGGCACATGTTCCTGTTGGTCACTGTCCTGCATTCTCTAGGTTGGGTCCTGGGAGAGGTAAGATATTATTTGGCTGAATAAATTCCAGTCCTGGAGATTGGGACAATGCCACCCCATCCCATTGCCCTCTCGGTGTTTGCCAAATCTCATGCCCACTCTTTGCTTGCTAGATGAAATACAGGGTGCCCGGTGACATTTGAGTGTCAGAGGCAATATTTTAGACTCATTTATGCTAAAATACCATTGCTTGTTTTTCTGACATTCAGCTATCACTGGGCATCTTGTGCTCTTGTAATATGGCAGCCCTATTTGTAATGCCTCGGGAGAATCCCATTGGGCAGATGGGGAGACTGAGGCCTTTGACTAATGTCGCAAGAAGGCAGAAGAGGAAGGAGGTACAATGGGAGGCCATACGCCCCAGTCCCTCCTCCCGGACACTCCTCTTCCTGCCCTTCTACCAAGAGGCCCAAGGTGAGGGCCGAACTCTGGGCACGCTTTACGTCTCAGACCCGAGCCCCGCTCCGCAGTGACGTTTCCACCTTCAAAGGTGATCTGTTCACCTCGCCGCCTCCCCTCGCCTGTGTCACTCTCTGCCCATGTCATCCTAGATTCCCTTGGCTGCCAAGGTAACTTCCACGTGTCCTTATATTAGGGGGTCACTGGGCTGGCCCTGAGCCCACCAAGCCACTGCCATGCCTCAAGACAGTGTCCTCTTCTCACCCTGAAGTTTTGGGAATTCGCACCATTAAAGAGCTAGCAAGGGAAAGGGCTTCCTCTCCAGGATTACAGGGGAAGAGCCGCGTGAGTCACCCACGGTTTTGCAGAGGATGTGGGGTTCTGGCTGAGCAACTGGGGATTCCACATATTGACCGTCATCCTGGGGCGAGTCCGATCTACTCAGCCGCTCTGCCAGGTCAGCTGAAGCGATTTGCATGGAGGGTGAGGCCAAGACTTCCAGTCCCCTGGGTCCTTGTGGCCACGAGGAAGGGCAAGAGAGGACAAGCCAGCATCTATCAGGCGTCTGTCAGCGCTGCGCGTGCTCTACATACTTCAGGTTTGGGGACCTGGGGTGCTCAGGATCAGCCGCTGGGAAGCAGAAGTATGGGACTTCAGACCCGGGTCTGAATGTCCCTAGTCCCAAGAAGCCACCAGCGGTTCCTCATAGCCTCAGAGGTGAGTGCCCAGAAACCAGCCCTTTGGGACACTGAGTCCTGTTGGCTAGCCTGCAAGAACTGATTCCAGAAGCTGCTCAACAAAGACAATTTCTGTCTTTTTTATTTAGAGTAACACGGGGAATTCTGGCTCCCTTGTTTAATGAGACCCAAAGAACGTGCAATCTGGCCAGAACCGCAGCATGTGGGGCGCGGTGGGCCAGTGCACTGCATTCTGCCCCCGACCGGTTGCCTGTCTGCCTGCAAGGCCAGGCCAGGGAGCCCACTCGCCGTTGTTCACCAAAACCTCGTATTTGGCTGCTTGGTTTGGAAAAAGCGGTTTCTGCCATGGGAATTAGGAAACCCTCCGGAAGCCTTACAGCTCGGTGCTTTCCAAGCTCAGCGGGAAGCCGTCCTGGAGAATCTTGGTTGTAAACCTCCAGTTGGGGCGTCTCTTGTCAGTTAGGAGCTGTCACCACAGCCCTGTGAGGGTCAGGAGTGGAATTACCATTTTGCTTGATGGAAACCGAGGCTCAGAGATGGCAAAGCGCCTGCCCGAAGTCACACAGCTGGTACACTGTCACCCACCTCCCCCTTTCAAGCCCCTCCCTGCTGGCCCCCGTCAGCCAGTGTTTCTGGAAAGAGGTGCTGCCTCCAAAGGCAGGTCCACAAGTGGGCTGTGCGCAGGTCCACCCCTTGGTCTGTCACACCTGAATTCAGTCATTTTCTTTGGGCACCTGCTGGTGTCCATGTCCCAAGCTAAGTGCTTGGGTCATAGAGGTAAGGCTCCCCATGCTGGGCTCCTGCCCTCTGTCTGGTGGAGGGCTGGGTGGTGGCCTGGTAGGCCCACCCATGAGTGATCCTCGATGGGGACTGCTATAGAGAAAGGCATGCAGCTGGAAATGAGGCCAGCCCTGGCAGGGAATGGATGGGTACCGACCGCAGGTGTGGTGCTGCAGAGTGCTGGGCAAAGGAAGCGGGTGGAGCCAGGGCCTGGAGGTGTGGCCATGACCAACAGTGTGACACATCACAGATAAAGCAAAGCATGGGAAAGGAAGGTGGGACAGGTCTTGGGGAGGAATGTGTATCCTGCCTGCATTTCCACCATGCAGCCCTGGAAGCAGCCCTGGCAGAGCCCACGGGGCACCTGCATGGCGGCATTCAGAAAACTCAATCTTAGGTCCTTTTTTTGTGTGTCTGTGGTATTGGGAATCAAACCCAGGGCCTTTACTCTGAATTACTAGATTTTTTTTTTTTTTTTTTTTTGAGACAAGGTCTTGCTAAGTTTCCCAGGCTTGTGTTCTCCTGCCTCAGCCTCTTAGAGTACTGGAGCTCCAGGGTTGTGCGCCCGGCTTAGAACTGATCTTTCAGGGCTGTTGTGAGCAGCGACTAAGCTGAGGCAGGTAGAGGAAGGGCCCTGGTTGCTCAGTCCGAGCACTGTGTTGCCGTGGATTACCGGATTTACCGTGACCTTGAGATCTCACTGCTTGAATGAGACCATGATTTGATGGGAACTGAAAGTGAGTTTACTAGCAAAGGGTCAGCTGGAAAGCGTGATTGGTGAGCATCCTGAAGCCCAGAAAGAGCGAGTGTTGGCCAAGATCACAGTCGGTGCTAGAAGGCCAACACCCCGTCTCATGTTCAGGGTTGTGGAAAGGACGCCTGTGTGTCCCTTACTGTCTGTCTCCCTCCTTGGCTGTTTGATGGCACTGTCCCCTCCCTCTGGGGTGAGGTAGTAATGTAATACCTCATCCTCCAGCCAGTCTCCCTCTGAGACGTCTCTAAGCCACACCGACAGGAACGTGAGGTGTGTACTCAAGCCTGGACAACCTCCTCTGTGCCCAATACTTAGAGCTGCATTCCAATCTTACAGCATTTGCCAAGGTCCTTCCAAGAACCCAGTCAGGGTAGAGGACACTGAGGCACACAGGGGTCTAGCTCATTGGCTGAGGCCACCCACGACTAGACATTTAGATCATTCAGAGGACTCATGAGGAGAAGAGAGCGTGTTCTGGGGTCTGTCTTCTCTGGGCACAGGCTCCGTGCTATGACGGTGGCCACAGGGAGTTATGGGAGGGGTGGGCAGGGCAGAGTTTGTTTGTTTCTTCAGCACTGGAACCCAGGGCCTTTGCCCTGAGCTGCATCCTCAGCCATTTTTATTTTTTATTTTGAGACAGTCTAGCGAAGGTGCTAGATTGCCCAAGCTGGGCTCCAGTTTGTAATCTTTCTGCCTCAGCCTCCCACAGTACTGGGATCATAGGCGTGTGGCACTCTGCCCAGTGGAACCAGCATTTCTTGACCTCAGTGCTTTTGACACGTGGAGAGGGATGATTCTTTGCTGTGAGCTATGCTGTGCCTGGCAGCATCCCTGGCTTCTGTCCCCAGGTGCTAAGTGCAGCCCGTCAGTGGTGACGACCAGAATGCCTGTGGGCATTGCCAAACACTTCCTGCTAAACGAGCTCCTCCTCCATGTGGCACCAGGAGGCCCACAGTACTGTCACTCCCCGTGGGCACTGAGGAACTGAGGCACAAGGGTCTTGCCCGTCCCCATCTCATGGAGAGCAGGTAGTGGAGGTGACTGAGACCCAGTGGTCCGACACCAGCACTGGCGTTGCCCTCACTGAAGGGTGCCCATGCAGGGCTGGCTTCCCAGGTCTGGGGACCCCACTGCTGCTGCTCATGAGCTGATCTGAACCTCAAACTGGACCTCCAACCTGCAGCTCAGGACTGCTGGCTGATCTCAGCATCCCACCGGGGTAGTGACCATGCTGGGGGTTGGTTGCAGCATGACAGCCCCCTCTACTTGCTGCTCTGCCAAGGAGATTGCTGGGCTTCTGGGGACCAGGAAGTGTACCTCTGTCACTTGAGCTCCTAGTTACGCTTTGCTTAATTCTCCCAGTAGCTCTCTGGGTTTAAAGAATTCATCTCTGTTTTGTAGACTAGAAGACTGAGGCCCAAAGAAGTCTAACAAAAGCTTTTGAGTCCTTCAGCTAGGAGGGAACAGAAATAACTAATTTGTGACAAGAAGTGCTGGTAGGAGAGAGACATCAAGCCAGATGTGGGCCTGGGCGGCATCTTTGCAAGATGACTCCTAGCACTTACTGCGAGGGAACTGAGAAGCATTCCTGAGTCCGAGAACAAAACAAAGGAGCTACATCTTGGAGTGCCCAGCCCAGGGGCCTCAGGATTTGTGCCTTCCAGGGCCACCTCTCATGAAGTCTTCTTCTCTTTCTCTTCCCAGGGTGACATGGGAGCATTGGGTCCAATTGGCTACCCAGGACCCAAGGGCATGAAGGTAAACAAGGCTGCCCCCAGTCCAGGCCTCCTGGCTAGCTGGGCACCCCAAAGAAAGGGTCCTCATAGGTAGGGGGGAAGAAGGCTAGAGGGTCCCCAAGGTGCCAGCTAGAAGCTAGCCAATCAGGAACACATTCCTCTCTGCCTGGGAGCTAGCTCCATCTGTATGTCATCGGGCCAGAGGTCTTTATTGGCCACCAGTCCTCAGCAGGGAATGGCCTAGGGAGTCATCACTGGGGCCATCAAACAATCACTGCAGACAGTGACCTCAGGCTGCCCCTGAGAAGAAAGACACACAGGACACAGGCTGGCACTCAGTGGGCCATGTTTCTAGGGCAGCCCCATCTGGCCTCTTCAACCCTTCAAACACCTTCTGGGTTTGCCCTGGAGCCATGGTCCTCAAGTTCCCTGCTGCTGTTCCCACCCTGCCCTGTGAGGTAGAAGCCACCGCCCCCTTATGTGTGAGGACACTGAGCCCTGCATGGGGCAGGGATCTGGTCTGGGGTCGGCCATGACTTCTTGGTGCTGCTGAGAGCCATCCGGGCCTTTGTCTTGCAGGGACTGATGGGCAGCGTGGGGGAGCCCGGACTGAAAGGTGATAAGGTGATCGGAACACTCCCTTATTGCACCGTGGTTTGTGTGCATGCTACCCTGTTCGCCTGGAGGCTGCTCTTGCCAGGTCCACTCCCCTGCACCTTCCTGCCTCCCCCGTCCCCCTCCCCATCTGTACTCCTGCTTCTTCTGGTATTTCTGGGTGGGGCTCAGGTGCAGGGTGCGAGACCTGCGCACCTTGGCAGCCAGGGAGTGTCGTACTTACGTATCTGTTGCTGGGGCACAGTGCTCAGCATGCACACCTTAAGGGAGGAAGGGTTTATTCTAGCTCACGGTTTTAGGTATCGGTCTATTCCTGGCAGCCAGCAATGGAGGAAGTGCATGCAGGAGGTCAAAGGAAAAGCTGTTTGCTCATAACAGTCCGGAAGCAGACTGAGCGAGGAAGGGGAGGGCTAGCATATACCCTTCCAGGTCAACCCCAGGTACCTGCCCTTCCAGCACATGGAAGTCCCACGCCTTGACAGCATGTGGCATCCATAGATGTTCCACAGCACCAAACATGGGAGGCTTGTGGGGGACATTCGAGATCCAAACCATAATGGCAAGAGGCCACCGAGCCTGCAGAGCAGAGGGCACAGCCCTCGGGCCCTGAGGGGCTGGGACACAGGAAGGAGAGTTCACACACAGCATCCCAGCGTGGAGCTGGGTTTCCAGCTCTAGGAAGCATGTGGTCTGAAATGCAGGGAACCTCAGGCCAGCTTCTGAGCCCCAACCCGCTTCTCTGCTACCGTGGGGTACACGGCTGCCATGTGCCCTCTGTACAGCTGTGAACTCTCGCTGTTTCTTCTTGTACTCTGTTTGTAGCTAATTTCCTGCCCTCTTCCCTCAGACAAAGGGGGCTCAAACAGCAGTCACATCTTTCCAGGTGTCTGAAGCTTCTGTCTTTAGAAGGCTCCACCCCCTCCCCCTGGACAGGTGCTATGTGTGTGCTGGGCACTAATGGCCCCGTAGGTCAACCCCGAGAGCTGAGAGTGCATAAGAAGGGCATATGGCTGCCGAGTAGGGGGCCGGGGTCCAGCCAGGTGCTGGGCTCCAGAGACTCCTGCAGAACAGAGGTCAGAAGGTCAGAGCACACAAGGCTCTAGGAGGTCACTTCCTACAGCGTCTCTGTGTCTCAACTGGGGAAACTGAGACCCAAAGATGGGAGGGGAAGAAAGCATCCAAGCAAAACCTGTGTTAAGCCCTCAGGCTCCCAAGACATTAGAATTTCTGGACAGCATGGACACTCCCAGCTATGTCCTGCAGCGGCCTGCCAGGCAGCCAGGGGCATAGCGGTCACCCTCCTCACATCTCACACAGCCCCTCTGCCATGCTGCCCACTAAGCTCTCCGGGGACCTCCCTCGGCAGATGAAGGGACTTCTGTTGGTGGAGAGGTTCCCAAACCTTCTTGTTTATCCTGGGGAAAAATCAAAGTCACACTGGAGGGAAGCTGGGCCAAAGGGAATGTAGCACTGAGCTGCCGCAGGCCCCCGGGGCAGAGCTGGCCTCTGCGCCTAGGGCCTCAGGGCATGGAAAGACACACACTCCGCAGGATCTCCTGGCTGCTGGCAGGGCAGCCTGGGGCACATAGAGATGTGAAAATGGGTGTAGGTGGGGAGAAGAGGAGGAGGTCATTTTCATGTGCATGGTTTTCAGAAAAATTAATTAGGTCTGGTGGGGGGGGGGGGAGACGCCTATTGGTGGAAAGGGCCTTAATCCTCTGTTCTTATTGGCCACCCACACATATCTGCCCCTGGCCTGCCCCTGAAGTGACAGAGCTGGCCCTTTGTGTTCTGTGGATACTCCTGCCTGGAGTCCCAGATTTTCCATGACCCCACCTGGGCCCTGTCCCTGCACAACTGCTTGGCTCGCTCTCCCAGCAGGAAGCAGGTCCCAGGGCCAGGGCTCTTGCTCAGCTGGGCTCTTTCCACTGTCTTCCGAGGTACCATTTAAACTTTTTTTTCCTCTTATTAAAAAAATTTTTTTTTAATCCCCTCACTTCTCCTTTGGATGTTAAAAACATACATATTCCCTGGTTCCCAAAACTCCAGGATGTTGTATAGGATTTTCCAAATTGGAAAAACCAATGTAAGTTCAAAAACAAATTTTTTATTTGTTTGTTTTTAATTCTGGCTTTTGTTCTACCAAGGAGGTTCTGCTGGGTTATGACTGTCACTGGGCAATGTGGGTTTTTCTAAGATTTCCTGTCCTCCCTCCTGCCCCCAGGACAGGAAGTATTTCCCGAGTCCTGGCATTCTGGGCCACCAGTGATGCCCAGTGCAGAGGGCAGGGGAGAAGGTGCTGGCCTCTGTGGAAGCATCTTTCCATCTGGCCTGTGGGGTCATTTTGTTTTTTGAGACAGGGTCTCACTCTGTAGGCCAAGTTGGCCCTGAACTTGCTATGTAACCCATGCTGGCCTCAAACTCATGGTGATCCTCTTGCCTCAGCATCCTGAGTGCTGTGATTACTTGCGTGTGCCACCAAGCCTGTCTAACTTTTGTGTGGTGCTGGGATATTGAACCCAGGACCTTGTACATAGTAGGCAAGTGCTCTAACCACTGGGCTATGCCCCCAGCCCTCTATCTGGCCTGTGACAGGTCATTTAACATTATGGCCAGGCTAGGGAAGGAGCAGAGAAGGCCTCCATGCCTGAGGGTCACCAAGCGTGGGTGACAGGTGGTCGTGGGGAAGAAACCTTGGGCCAGAGTTAGGACCAGGGGACTCACTGTTTACACACAGTCTTAACAGCTGAGTGCTTTGCTTTCCCCGGTGACAGATGATTAGAAAGTAGCTACTGGGCTGAGGCTGTAGCTCAGCAGTTAAGGTGCCTGCCTAGGAAGTACAGGCCCCAAGTTTGATTCCCTGTCACCACATAAACTGAGTGTGGTGGTGCATATCTATAATCCCAGCACTTAGGAGGCTGAGGCAGAAGGATTGCCGTGAGTTCAAGGCCAGCCTGGGCTACATAGTGAGTTTCATCAGGACCAGTGCCTGGGCTACAGAGTGAGATCCCAGCTGGGGTGACACAGGTCTGGGCCCATAATCCAAACACTCTGGGAGGCTGAGGCAGAATGAATCACCATTTTGAGCCCAGCCTGAGCAAATGTAGACACTTAGCAAGACCTTGTCTCAAAAATGAAAAATAAACTGGGGTTGTAGCTCAGTGTGAATTCCCTGGGCTTGATCCCCAGCACCACAAAATTAACTTTAAAAAGCAAAGCTAAGGAGTAGACTAAAGCTGGGACAGAGGAAGATGTGGCAGCTCCCCCTAGGGGTGACAATCTGATGGGGGTGCGGTGGGGGGCCTCGCCCCTGCAGAACAGCGTCAGTTGCTGCTGGGGCGTGCAGTGGCGGGTCCAGGAACAGTGGTTTGCTCAGCAAGTGTTTCTTCTCCACGTGCAAGCAGGTGGCCCAGCCGCTCTGTGGGTGGCGTTTCTAGCCCTCATGGCAGCCACAGCCCAGGCGTGGCTGCTCCCACCCCCAGGGCTGCTTCCCCAAGCGTGGCCGTCCTTGACCCTGGCGAGCTTGCAGTCTCAACGCGGCTGCTGCTCGCAGGGGCCTGGCCAGTGGAGGGGAGGCTTCCGGCTCCTCGGCCTTCCTGGTAATCTGTAATCATCTCTGCTGGTGTGTACACAGGGCGAGCAGGGTGTCCCAGGCGTGTCAGGAGATCCTGGCTTCCAAGGAGACAAGGTAATTGTGCTGTGCTTCCCTGCTCCCTCCTGGCCAGTGGCCACCCAGCCTGGGCCGGGACAACCTTGGCTTTTCCATCCTCATCCCACCCCTTGTTATCTCTTCCTTAGACTTTACGATGACCTCAAACTTATTTCTAAGCCCCTAGCTCTTCTACTCTGTCCTCCTCACCAACCCTAAGTTGTCCTTTGGAGGGTGGAGCTCTGCTCTGGCTCCCACACCACTGACTGCTCCCTGCTAGAGGTCTTGTGTTCTCACCCAAACCTGTGGGACTTCAGTCAACAGGGCCATCAGACACCCACTTCCCCTTTTATTCATGGTGCTGTGCTCCAATTCCAGTGAACTGCCCACTATCTTCAGGGCCTTTGCATACACTGCTGCTCACCTGGAGTACTGAATCACCCTTTTCAGAGGCCATTTTCCCTCTTGGATATCCTGGACAGTACACCTGAGCCTCGGTTGTGGTATCACTGACCTCTTCTGGTTGGCAGACTTGTGTCCAGCCCCTTCTGCCAGATGAGTTCCCTGTGGAGAGAGCCCAAGTGCCCTGAGGGAGTTCTGCTCCGAATCCTGTACTTCACAGTACATATTTAGGACAAGTTGAGGGAGGGAAGGAAGGAGGGACTGGCTGGTCTTACAGACCAGTGAACCGGGTAGCCTTGACTTCCAGAGGCCGGCTGTGACCTGCTGTGAGGACCCCTCTTTTCCTGTGTCCTGCACATGTGGCCGCCTCTGGCCCTCTCCCAGCTAGTCTACCAGGCCCAGATGTTGGCCAGCTGTCCCTCCCCCTACTCTTCCTCCCTCCTGGCTGGCCTGTCCTGACCCAGCCTTGGTGTCTCTGGGTTGAGACTCCAGAGCCCTGGCTGTTTATCCCTTGGCGCCTGGTCGTCAGAGTCCCAGGGTTGCAGGTCAGCTTGGTAGTCTGGGCCCAGCCTTTGGGGTACGGGTAGGCGGACCTGACCCTTCCCAAAGGTGGGCCTTCTCTGGGCTCCAGCAGGATGTGGAGGACCACACACCCAGCCTTTCTATCCCTCACTGACCCTGCCCACTCTGTCTTTCCCAGGGAAGCCAGGGGTTGCCAGGGTTGCCAGGCGCACGGGGGAAGCCAGGGCCTGCCGTGAGTACCTTCTTCCTGACACCCCATACCTGGGTGCCATCTTTGGGAAACTGAGGTTCATGACTCCAGCTGCTCGTGGAAGGTGGCTGGGGTCACCTTCATATCCAAGACTGCGCCTTCTCCTGCAGGCTCCGGGTGAGCAGAGCAGGGCAGGAGTGGCCATTGGCCCGATTTCCAGATGAAAACACTGAGGCCCCAAGAGTAGTAATCACCCCACAGCACAGACAGGCCTTGCTTACTGCTAGGCGCTGAAGGGAATTAGGCTCCTGATGTCTGTAAACAGCAGTCATGTCACTTGTCATCACAGGAGGTGTCATTTACTGAGCAGCTAGCATCAGACTTTTTGTGACTGTGTCTTTCTAAGGGCTGCACGCAACCCCAGGGGCCAGGGAATTGCTCTTGTTCCCATTTTATAGATGGGAAAACTCAGGCTCTGAAAGTGACTTGCCTGGGTCTATGGCTGATAAGTCCAGGAGGTGACATTTGAATCACAGCACATTCTGGTTGTACAGGCCGAGTTCGTCCATGGACCCCAGAATTGTCCAGTGGCCTGTGGCAGGGGAGCAGCACAGGACATGGATGGTAGATAGACTCTCACTTACCCGTGTTTCCCACATAGTCTCTTTTTCATTCTGCAGGGCAGAGTTGGAGACAAAGGCTCTCTTGGGTTTCCTGGACCCCCTGGACCAGAGGTATGTGACACCCTGGCCCCGTGTCTGGCTACAGTTGGAACTGGGTGTTGTCCTGGGGAAACTGAGACCCAGGGGTGGGAGGGCCTTGCTTGAAGTTACACAGCACAGGTGAGATGAGACTAAGGACAAAAATGCCTGGTCCCACAGGGCTGGTGGAACAGGCCTGTAATCCCAGCATTCTGGGAGGCCGAGACTGGAGGGTCCCAAAGTGAAGCCCAGCCCGGGCAACTTAGTGGGATTCTTTCTCAAAATAAAAAATAAAATGTAAAGGATGCTCAACACAGAGACAACGGGTTCAGTCCTCAACAACGCACAAATGCAAAAAAAGAAAAAGAAAAGCCTAGAATAGCCATCTCCTCCTCTGCTCTTTCCAACCTGCCCAGAAGCTCACAAAAACAGTGGGGACAGAAAGCTGGCCTTACCATGGCCACTCTGGATCTGGGATTTGGTAGAACCATCAGGATAGGCCTTCTGGACCCCCTGCCCAGGTCCCTCTTAGAAGCTGCCCCACAGCCTCACCCAGAGGCGCTCCCTAAGCATGCCAAACCCACGAGCTCACCTCGCCCTCCTGTCTAAAGCCAGTGTGCCAGTGTGTCACCAGAACCAAACCTGTGGCCTGGCTACCAGGCCAGCCCTATCCTGAGCCCCCACTTCCACCCAGCGCCTGTCCTCCCAGCCTTGCTCACCCCTGTGGCCCTGCAGCCAAGGTGAGAGCCTGGCTCCAAGGCTTACCCAGACCCATCTGGGGCTCCCTCCCAGCACTGCTTGGGGGATGAGGGAATGTTTCCTAAAAACTGCACTCTGACTTTGGTGTTGACTTTGGCCATGGCACAGCCCTATCTTTAGACAAGTGGAGCTGGCCTCTCCTCCGCGGTGCTCATTCCCTGCGCCAGTCAGTGTGGAAAAAGGCTTTTCTAAGACTGGCCTTCTCATGGTCTAACCAGGAGGGTGGAAAGCATGCTCCCTCTTGTTTACTGAGTTCTGGTGCCTGGAGACCCAGCATTGTCTTAGAGACCAGAACTTGCCTGGTCCCCCACCCCAGCGGTGGGAGGGAGACAGAGCAGGGAAGTGACCATCTCAGGGTTACTCTGCTATATCCCAGGGCTTGCTAGACACACTAGAGGCTGCCTTTCCCATTTCTGGATCTGTTTTGATTGGCTGACTCTATAACCCGGAAGCAGAAGCCATGAGGAAGTCAGTACTCTCTTTGAGACTGGTGTCTGGTACCCAGGGGACTGTTACCTTCCCTCAGCGTGAGCTCCATGTGAGTAAGCACCCGAATCTCACGGGCACTCCAGAGGCCACCTTCTTATGGGAGATGGGCCACCCTGGGCAGACTCTTGCTTCCCTTCCACAGGGGACCCCAAATCTTTGTGGACACAGATTTTTATTGAGTGCTTGCTCAGCGCTAGGCTGAGCACTTGTATCATTCAGCCCTACCTCAGCACAGCCCTGCGAGGTGGGTGTCCGGGTTGCCATTTTAGAGATGGAGAAGCCCAGCCTCAGAGAGGCTAAGGAAAGATTTTTATGGAGAAAGACATGGTGCTTTTCCTTCGTGCCTTGGGTGTGAACATTAAGGAGCTGTGGGCCAGGATGGAAGCATGGGGAAGAGTCCGCCTAGCCAAGATACATGGGATTTTGGCTGGTTTTTCACTTCCTTATTGTTTGAACCTGAACTTGAGACCTTCACAATGAGCTGCATCCCCAGTCGTCCTCCTCCTCCTCCTCCTCTTCCTCCTCCTCCTCCTCCTCCTCCTCCTTCTTCTTCTTTCATTTGAGACTTTTTTTATTTGGGCTTGAACTTGGAATCCTCCTGCCTCAGCCTCCCAGAATACTGGGATTATGGGCCTACAGCAGACCACCCAGTCAGCAGATTTGGGCTTCTCATAGGAGGAGCTGTGGCTAATTAAATCAGCACATTTCCACTTTTTCCATATCATGATAAATCCAGAATCTCTGCTACGTGTGTCAAGGCTTCTCGGGCAGGGCAGCCAGCTCTGGGAGTGACGTCCCTGGACGCCCATGCATCCATCCTGGTGGCTGCAGTGGGCTTGGGAGAGTCAGGGTTCAGTGACCTTGTATGCAATCTCATGCTTTCTTGCACATTCATGTGTGTTTTCTCTGTTCCACTCTGAGGTGTCAGGCTGGGCCTTGATCCCTGTTTGGGGTGGAGTGGTGCACAGACAGGCCTGTGCACTTCCAGGCTGACTCCGGTCCTCCCCTCCGAAACCCACACTTGAGCTCTGGGTGACCCTGCACTCTGCTTCCCCTTAGGGATTTCCAGGAGACATCGGCCCCCCTGGGGACAACGGCCCAGAAGGCCCGAAGGTAAGCCCCTGCCCAGGCAGCCCTAGTCAGAAGCTATTGGCCCCTGGAGACCATGTGCTGCTGCCCAGCTCTGAGGTTGGGTCTTGCTTGCTATGGTGGAGATGGAGGGGCTGCCTCTGAGATCCCTTTGTCCCCTTCTCTCAGGGTAAGCCGGGAGCTCGAGGCCTGCCGGGACCCTGTGGGCAGCTGGGGCCTGAGGTGAGACCGTTGGACCCTGTCCTTTCCTAGCCCCTCGCAGCCCATCCTGGCCCAGGAGGCCCTTGGATCAAGACACAGCTTAGGGCCACTTTGGACTCACCAGTCCCTTATCCTTTAGACTCTTGCCCTGTGACCTTCTGGGGACCTTCTGTCTGCGCCCTGGTCTTGCAGGGTGGGTCACCCCTCTTAATTTGCTGTCTCCTCATTAATCTGGATTTTTATTTTTTTGTCCTGAAGTGGCTGATGCTGCTCACGGTGGCCCTACTAATGGGGGTGTCAGTACAAGAGGCTGGGGATTGTCAGCTCGTTTTACAGTTGAGGCCACTGAGACTCAGAGAGGTGAAGGGCTCTGTCAGGCCCTGGGGGTAGCAGAAACAGGGTCTTCAGAGCCAGGTCTGTGAAAGCTGGAGCCTGTGGCCCAGACTCCATGCTGGTTTCATTGATGCTCCTGGGAGCCACTGGTCCACTCAAGAGAATGTTAAGATTTGGCCATCTCCTAAGGGGCAAAGGAAGGTCTGCTTATCCTCTTCCCCTCACGGAGGGAGCGAGGAGGGGCCCACAGGCCTCGTGAGCACTCACGTGTAGGCTCATGCACAAGGCCCTCCCAGCCTCAGGCCTGCCCCATGACACACAGCCCGGGTGCGTCAGGCCCAACTCCGTGCACCACCGGCAGGCATCCTGCTGGCCCTCATCCCTGCTCAGGGCTGGGTCTGGGTCTGGCGGGATCCCAGCTCTGGCTCTGCAGCCACCACATGAGGTGGCTTTCCTGGAAGCCCGGGAGAGGCACTGTGGTGGGGACATGGGGAGGGCAGCTGTGGAGGGTGCCCCTCGGGCAGGCCTGTCTTGTCCGAGGGACCAGGCTAGGGCCTGTGGGATCTGTGGGGTGCCTGGAAGGTCCTGGTGGCTAGAGGTGGGAAGGAAGGGAGAGGAGGGAAAGAGACAGCCCTGGCCACGTGACTGTGCCCCCACGCACATCGCCTCCCGGGCAGACCCAGCCTCTGACGTCAGGAACCACTAGGCTGGCTTCTTCATTTATTGGCCAAATGTCCTCCAGACCCTGTGTCGTCTTGAGTGGTGTTCAGGAAGGGAGGCCTCAAAACAGAGCAAGGCATCATAGCTGTCCTCCTGGACCCTGAGGGCAGCCTGTTAGCATGATCTCGGAGCGACTCTGCACTCCAGGGAAACTGAGGCGCCTCCATGCTAAGGTCTGCTAGCACCTAACAGAAGAATTCAGAATAGAGCCTGGACCATTGAGCTGTAGTCAAGAGCTGTTCTCTTATAACCCAGTCACCCAGCACGTGTGGCCTGACCTTGGGCTGTGGCCAGTAGAGCCCCACCTAAGTGCAAGGACAAGCTGGTCAGCCAGACATGCCTTCTTTCTGTGTCCAGAGCACACTCCCCTTTTCAAGGATGAGTTCTCCCAGAGTTCCACCAGACTGATGTGTATTATTTTTCTCCTTTCCTGTCTGTGTTTCCCGGCTGCAGGGAGATGAAGGACCCATGGGGCCACCAGGGGCCCCTGGCTTGGAGGTGAGTATCTCTGACTGGGGAGGTGGGGTTTTTTGGAGCTGAGCCAGCCAAGCACAGCCGCTGAGCGCACACAGGACAACATCTGGCCGGTGCTCCGGAGAGCAGCAGCAGGAAGGCCTTGGGCTAGGCAGAGAGAGGCCTGCAACAGACCCAGAGGAGAGACCCAGGAGGTGTCCTTGGCCTGCCCTTGCTGGTCCACTGGGTGCGAGGTGCTGCCGGTCTGTCTTCTCGTGGGATTTTTCCCGTTGAGTGGCACTACTTTTGGTAGCTTTGTCAGAGACGAACATCCGAGGGTGGAAGAGCAAAGATTTAGCGCTAATCTGCCCGTCAGGCAGTCAGAGTGCTCTTCCAGGGGCGTCAGCCTGAGACCTCAGCCCAGCTCTGAGCAGCTTCCTGGAAGTCGCTTGTCCCACCCCACCTCACCTCTGTAATTTCAGAGACCAGTGGACCTTGCGTGTTTTGGTGTTACAGGCCCCAGAGAACATGGTTTTTGTTTGATATCAACCATTAAAACCACTTTAAATATATTTTTAATTTATTGGAAGTTAGTAATAAACCCATCTTATGTAAATGTAAATAATTCTTTAGCCAAAAAAAAAAAAACTCTACATTTTTTTCAGAGCAAAACAATAGAACACGAAGTGGCATTGTTTCATCAATTTAGAAGCCTTTTGAATGTCCAGCTTAGTAGAAGTCAGCCCAGGCAGTCAGTGTCAGCACAGCTTCTGCGTTCCGTGTGGAAGGTACCACAGTCTTGGGAAACCTCACTTACACAATTGGAACAAGATTAACACATCAAATGGCATCTCAATGTTAACATGAAAATAATTTTGAAAGAGAAAGTAAAGATGATTAAGGTGTGAGCTATATATATACTAATTCCCCAGGTTGAGCATGATTATTATGTACTGCAAACATATACCATTTTTTTTTTGAAAAAGAAAACAGTTTTGACCTCCTGACCCTTCTGTGAAAGTGTCTGAAGCCAGGTTCCGTGGGGCCAGACCTGTAATCCCAGCACTCTGGAAGGCTGAGGCAGGAGGATCACCAATTCAAGCCTAGCCTGGGCTTAGCAACTTCATGAGACCCTATCTCAAAATCAGAAATAAAAAAAAAAATGGTCTGGGATGTAGCTGATTGGGAAGACCTGGACTTGATCCCCAGTACCACACACACACACACACACACACACACACACACACACACACACACGGAGTCTCAGGAATTCCCAGTGTTCCAAGCTGCACTCTGGGAACCACTAGGAGAAGCTCCCCTTTGCCTTGGTATTCTGCCCCACTCCTGCCTTTTCTCACATGTGGAAAGCAGGTGTCATCGTTCCTAGTGACAAAAAAGGGCCAGCCTGGGAGCCAGGAAGTTACCCAGAGGATACACAGCTGGAATCTGTCTCTGTATTTCAGGGCAGCTGGCTGCTGGTGACATCCAGATTCTACTTCCCTGTTTTCCCAGGGCTCTGTGACCCTCCTCAGTCCACAAGGATCCTGTGCCAGACCCCCAGCTTCCCCAGGCTCCCCAGGCCTCTTGCCAGTGGTTCCTGTCCAGCACCTCTCATTGACCTCTCCCTCTCTCTCTTACAGGGTCAGCCTGGCAGGAAGGGGTTTGCTGGGAGGCCTGGCCCAGATGGCATGAAGGTGAGGGCACCTAGGGATGTCTGGGCATGAAAGGAGAGAAGCAGGGGGCAGCAAGTGAAGGTCAAGCCCCATATTGCATGGCCAGACTGAAAAAAGAGAAGAAAATAGTTCCTATTTGCCAGAAAGTATTGGCAACAAAGAAAAGAATAAATGGCTTAACCTAAACATCCAATAGAGAGGAATTGTTTCAAGTACTTGGGATACAGGATAGCCACCCAAAATGACGCTGTGAGATGTTTTGTGTAATGCGAAGATGCCAGTGATGAGGTGATAAAGGTGGGGGGAGTGGATTACAAATGGGGTGAGCACGAGCTTGTTGCCTGGGTGGGAGTTATGCGTTTCTTTCATGAACAAAGCAAAGGCTAGAAAGTTGCCAAGGACCATCTCAGAGTGGTGGTATAATAGGAGATTTTTATTTCCTTCTCTCGGCCTCTGCATTTCCCCCTTGTATACAATATATGTGCATTACACATAGTAACAGACTTTTTGAGAAGTTACCAAAAACAACTAGCCTGATTTAGGATAGAAAGAACAATAGGTAGCATCCTCACTGAGTGGGTTTCCAAGGCTCCCCATTGGGAAGGGCTAGCTCCTTGAAAGGTTGAGTGCTCTTGGTCATTCTGGGCAAGATCCTGTTGGGCAGCTTTACACATCCCATACGAAGGAGGCTAAGGCAGGGTGCAGGGACCCAGGTTGTCCATGATTTTCTCCTGTTAGGGGAACAATCCAAAGATCCATCTTGACTCGGTGGATTGTGAGAACATGAGGTCTGGGGGTTGGGGGGTGGTGGAGCCAAGAGGAGAGTTGTGCAGTGAGCCACATCCATCTTCCAGCCAAGCTCCTAGCTGGTCTGAGCCCTATCCTACCCTCTGAGGTCTCAGCACTATCCCTCAGATACCAATTGGGTTTCTGTGGTGGGAGAGTGACACCATGTGGGTGGGTTTTTCCATGGGCCTGCATGCCTCTCTCCAGCTCATGCTGTGAGGACCAGGGAAACTGTGGCCATCTATGGCTCAGGACCTGGCTAAGCATGGGCCAAAGCTGCCTGGTAGGCCACCATGTCTGGAGGTAGAAATGTCCTGGAAGACCAATGAGCTTAGTTTTTCCTTTATTTGTAGGCAGAAAGCCCAGAGCACAGAAGGGGCAGACCAAAGTCACTTGTGAGTGGGTGACAAAGCTTTGGTGGATTGAGGCCTAGGAGCTGGGTGCCTGGTGGTCCTGTAGTTAGTTCCTTGCTCTTCCTACAGTGGACACCCTGTTGCAGTAGGAGTGGACATCACAGTTAGGCCAGCCATAGATCCAAATTTCTAACACCCGCCACCCCCAGCTTGCTATGTGACCTTAACCCATCGTTCCGTCTCTCTAGGCCTCTGTTTTTACTGAAGGACCCAATGAAATATGTACATCAGGATCCTGCATCATTTGCAAGGGTCACTCACAGGAAATGGTGATTAGGGTCATGTTGGGGCTGGAGGTTCTGTCTGAGTCCCTCTGGCCCCTGCCCACTTTCTTGGTTCTCTAGGCCAGAGTCTAGCAGTGAGGTCCTTGGTCCATTGCCAATAGTAGCAGCAAAGACCACTGACCCCAAGAGCTCCCTGGGGGTCTGGATGCCCACCTCCATCCCCATGCATCATCTTTGTTTCTTTGCAGGGGGAGCCAGGGGATCCTGGACGGCCGGGGCCCGTGGGCGAGCAGGTGAGTTAGCTGTGGTCTCTCCCCGCTTGCTGAGCCCTTTGCTGAGCTCCTCACTGGCGCTACTTCACTTAGTTCTCAGAGCAGGGCCAGCACCAGGCTCGAGCTTGGGCCTCTCCCTCTTCTGTGGATGCTGATGGTGGCTCTGAGAGAAGAGGTGTCTTGATGGGAAAGTCTCTTCTGGACTTGTCTTGGCATATGTGATTTGGGTGCATTTTCCCAAAGAAGTTCCCTGACTTGGCCTGAGCAGTGTAGCAACTTAGTGAAACCCGTCTCAAAATCAAAAACAAAAATGGGCTGGAGGTGTAGCTGATGTGAAGGCCCTGAGGTTAGTCCCTAGTACCACAAAAAAGAGGGTTCCCTAACTTGACTCCCAGAGCTGGAGTAAAATCTGGAGGAGTCCTAGCCCTAACCAGTATGATGGAGCTTCCTTGGGCCACATGCCTAGGCCAGAAGAGGACTGCTGCTTGCTCACCAGGGGCTTTGGTCCAGCAGTTCCTAAATTATAGAGAAGATGAAATTCAAGCCGTTGGCTGGCTGGCTGGCTGGCTGCGAGGCCAAGGTCTGCAGAAGAGAGGTGGTTGTGAGTAGTCATTCAGAACGAGATTTGAGAATTGCTTTCTTCAAGCACCAAAGTCCAGAGAAGCAGTTCTACGTGCTGAGCAGGCTGGCAGCTTTAGTCCCTTTCACCAGCTCCTGTCCTCCTCTAAATAAGCACCATGCTTATCTGTAATCCCAACACCCTGGCAGCCTGGACAACTTAGCAATTTAGCAAGACTCTATCTCAATTAAAAAAAAAAAAAAGACTGTGAATGAAGCTCAGTGGTGCAAAGGCCCTGGGTTTGATCCCCAGTATCACTGGTTAATAAATACATAGGGCCCCATCCCCAGAACCCTGGAAGAAGCTTTTTCAAGCTCAAGGCAGGAAGAGCTACAGAGGACCCAGCTAAGCTAGGAAACACCACAAATACCCTGAGAGTCACGCACTGTGGGCTTCCTTGCTGGGCCTGCAACATCTGCTGGGGGGAAGAAAGGAATTAAAGCCAGGGAAGGCCGAGATTGTTGAAATCACTCCAGCGTCATTCGAGCACATTCTGTGGGAAGCCCATGAGTTTGCAAAGGCTTCCACAGCCTGGATGTATTTCCTGATGGGGGAGGCAGTGTGATCAGCAAATTCAATTACAGTTACACTAATAGTAGGGCCCTGGGGAAAGAGCTGCTCAGAGTCTTAGGCTATCAGGACACACAGGGTCCTTGGAAATCAGTTGGTCTGGAGCCCTAGCCGTATTTTTGTGCCATGGATTCCTTTGTCAGGCTGACGAGGACCAGGGACCCCCTTCTCTGGATAGTCTTTGAAATGGATAAAATAAAAGGCAAAGGGTTCAAAAGAGACCTATCGTATTGAAATACAATTATGAAAATATGGTTCAATATGACATGCTTGTGTGTCCATTTCTTGATTAGAGCGTGCAATGATGATTCCCAGCAGCAAGTCTAACAATGACCTCAGTTTTGAAGTGCTGACAGGCCTTGGTGATATATTTTGCAATTGCTGCAGCAATGAGGTCTCTGCATGTCTGGAGAAGGAATAGCTCAGCCAAGATGACCACAGGGACAGTGGCAGAATGGGGGCCCACAGGGTAGGACACATGCCTGGAGCAGCCCAGCCTGCCTTGGTCAGCAGAGCCCCCGGAGAACTGTCCATCCAGCTTGACCCAAAGAGGAAAGACGGAAGTCTGAGCTGTGAGGCAAAGCTGTATCCTGGTGGCTGTGATACGGCCAGCCAGGCCGTTGTGGTCCCCTCCTCTTGTGGCCCTGGTGACAGGACAGGTGTTGCCTGTTCATGGTAGAACTTGAGGATCCCCAGGGAAGAATTCCAGACTCATACCTCAAGCCTTCCTCACAATGGCCGTAGCCATACCTGTTTGGTGCCAGGCTCTGTGCCAAATGCTATATGCACAAGCACCTTCAGTTCTCCCCGGTGGCACTGTGGTGGTTGGGTTACTTTTCCCATCTTGCAAATGAGGAGACCGAAGTTCCGAGAAGTTAAGTAGCTTGTCAAGATCTCACAGGTAGCGCGCCATAGCTTTTAGAGCTCAAATGAACACTGAGGCCTATTAGATTCTCTGAGGGCCTGGAAATTTCTTTGACCTCCTGAGCCGTAGCACGGGTTGGCTAGTGTGAAGGCAGTCTGCATGCCAGGCCCTGTCCCAGGTGCTGAGGACAAGGCATGAGGCCTGTCTTCAAGAAGCTGTGTCCAGGAGAAGGCAGGCTTGCAGACACCTGACCCTGAGCTGTCTGGCGTCCCCAGGGCCTGGCAGAATGTCACATGAGAAGAGAGAGGAAAGGAGGAAAAAGGCCTCTATGTGGCCAGACAGTGGCCCTTTATCCATGGGCGACGTGAGGACTGGGCCGGACCCCTCTAAATCTGGGGGCTCAGATCCTGCCTGTGTAGTGAGTGCTTAGGGAACAATGTTTCTTCCCCTTGCCCTCTTGCCAGCCTGAGAGGAGCTGGCCATGTCCTTGGCTTTCAGAGCTGCTTCTCTGTCCTACCTGCCAGGTGGGAGCCCTGGATTTCTGAGGCTGGCATCTCTGGACCAGCTCAGTCCTCCCCCCCCCCCCCCCCCCCCCCCCCCCCCCCCCCCCGTGGGCCTGCAAGGGTGTTCTAGGACAGCACACCAGGGGGTCCCGGGAGTAGGGCACTTGCTACATGGCCCTTATTCATGAGGATGCTGTTTGGCTTCTTGTCTAAGGTTTATGACCCACCTGCCTTCCAGGACCCAACAACTCATAAATTTAAAGTAGCTATGAAATTTCTCTTGCTCCAGGCCAGTCAGGCAGACAGAGCCTCTTTCATTCTCTCTGTTCAATGTCTTCTAAATGTCGGGTTGCTCTCTTGTGAACAGCCCAGGCCGCGGACTTAACCCTGTGCCCTTTTAAAATAAATGAGAAAAGATAGGCAAGAATTAACATTTCCTAGAACCTCTATATGCCTGCGTTACACCACACACTCATAACAGCCCCAGGAGGTCAAGAGGGACTGGTTTGTCCTCTGCTCTGATCTGCTCAGAGTCCACAAACCCAAAGGTTTTTGAATGACAGGGACGTAGACAAAGTGCCAGGTACAGGGTTGGCTGTTAATAATATGGCTGTGACTTTGAGAATGTTCTAATTTTTTTTTTTTTTTGAGATGGATCTTGCTCTATATAGCCTAAGCTATTCCTTAACTCCCTAAATAGCCCAGATTGGCCTTGAGCTCACAGTAATCCTTCTGTCTCAGCCTCCCTCATGCTGGGATTACAGGTGTGCACTACCATACCTGGCTAATTTCTTACGTGGTGCTGAGGAATTGAACCTATGGACTTGTACATGCCAGGCAAACACTCTGACCACTGGATTACATCCCTAGCCCTCTACTTAATTTTTTAAAAGAACATTGTAGAAGTGAAGTATGTAGTTTTTTGTTTACGGTGCTGCAGCAGCCCTGCCCTCACACCTGAACTCCATCCCTCTGATTTCATGCTTCGCTGAGGGGCCCCCTGCCCAGGGAAGTGGGGACAGGTCCCCCTGCCCATGTGTGCACTGGGATTGGCCTGTCAGGGCGTTCCGGACCCTCCTCACAGCCTGCATGCTTTGGAGGCCTCAGGGAGGAGGGGGAGACGGCGGGGGATGTGGAGCCGCACCCACCAAGCTGCAATCCCATTAAATCCTTTGGTGAAGGAGGTGTGGGTCTGAGTTAACCCCCTAGAATCAGGCAGTGCCCTCTTGCCCTGGCTGACTGGCAAGCAGCCTGTTTTCCCCGCCCTGAGCACTTGGCCTCTGGTGTGTTATTGGCTTGTCTCACTCTAGCTACAGTTTAGGGACCAGGGGGCAGATTTTACAGGACAAGTTCATTCCTCCCCATCTTTTCTTCTTCTCCTGGAAACTCTTGGCTGTACATCTGGGTTTGTCCACAACCACGTGTGTGCTCCTGACCCCCGCAGGGCCCCTCTATGTGCACTTTCCTCTGTAACAGTGGGACTGAGTGAGGTGTTGGTCTGCCTTCTGGGGGATCTCCGCAGGCTGCCCTCCTGCCCGGTGCACATGCCTGTCTGCCTGCCCAGGGGACAGTAAGGCTTGTGGCCACCTAGAAAACCCTCCTGGAACATACAGGCAAGTTGTCACCCAGTGGATCAAAAAACAGCCAGAGGAACCACAGTGTGTGTGTCCTCTCAGCGAGGGGAGAGAAGCCTTTCACACAACAGTCAGGGGCCTCTGCTTCCCAAATTCCAATCAGGTTTTTGGCGGAGGCCCTGATGGTATTTCTATCCCAGCCAGCGGGCTTATTTCTCTCTTTGAAACAGCCCCAGAGTCCCAAAGATGGGGGCAGATGGCCTCTTCCCAGCAGAGCTCAAGCCCCCCTCCCTCCAGCCCCCAGCTCTCCAAATGTGGCCGCCTCCCAGCCTGCTCCTGGCGCGGGAAGAATGTGTGGCACTCCCAGGGATGCTGGCCACAGCCCCACGGCTTGGCTCCCAAATTAGAACCATCTGGCAGAGTGAGAGAAGTCAGGACGGTGCCCGGAGAGGGGTAGGGCATATCTCTGTGGCAGCCCCCGCCGGCGGGATTACCGGGCATGAGCGGGAGGCCTAGTCATGGAGCTCTGTGGTGGGAAAGTGTGAGCCGTTGGAAAACTCAGCACTTGTCCATGTTCACGTTGCTTTGTCTTGTTTTCATGAATGTGTCCTCTAGGGGCTTCTGGGATTCGTCGGACTGGTCGGGGAGCCTGGAATTGTGGGAGAAAAGGTAAGTTTTGGTGGAAGAAGATGAACAGGTAGAGCTTGTGTTTTGAGACTTGGAAAGGCGAAGGCATGTGGATCTGGGGATTACAGGCCACATTCCCTCCCAGCCTTCCTCTGAACCTTGCACTCTGTTTCCTGCAAGAGCCTGTGTTCCGCTGCCCCAATTACCTGTCATCACTTCGACTTCAGTGTCCCAACCAGTAGATACAGGTGACCCAGGCCCTCACAGTTGCCCACAGGCACTGCCAAGTAGAGAGGGAAGGTTTACCTTCTAGAAAGATGGAGAGTGAACATCACCTGAGGTACCCTGGCAGCCTCCCTCAGTAGGTGAGGTGACTTGCAGATGAGGTAACTGAGGTGCCACTAGAGGGGATGATTTGCTCAAAATCACCCAGATAGCAAGTGGCACATACTTTGTCCATTAAGCCATTCTAATCCATGTTGGCTGCTAGCTGAAAACCAGCCTGTGGCTTCCCACGTCCCCGGAGGCCGCCGTAGGAGAGCCAGGCTTATCCCCCCTGGATAGATGGAAAAACTAAGGCCCACCCTTGCCTGGCCCTCCCTAAATTCCTGGCTCGTCACGGGCTCCCTCTTCAGCCCTCTTTGCGTCCTACACCCTCTGGTCTCTGCCTTTTTCCTCCTCCTCTTCTCCCTCTTCCATTAAATTTAACTTTCTATTTTGCAATAATTGCAGAATCACAAGAAGTTGCAAAAACTGGTGCCGAAAGGTCCCATGTGCACTTTGCCCTCTGTCCTTCGTGCTGGCAGCTGCATAGCCAGTGCGTGACAGCAGGCCAGTCCCATCCTTTGCCTGCTGCTCAAGTGCCCCCCACCCCACCCCCAGCTTGGCCGAGTGCACACTTGGTGTCCCCGCTACCTCTGCTCTTTTTGCCTGGATAACTTGGAGTGGCCCATCGGCTCCTGGTTCACATGAGCCTGACCCAGGCGGGTCACACCTCCGGGATAATACCTCTGGGGGGCCTCCCTGCCGCACCTGCTCCAGGGTACATTTTCTGGATATTTGTGTCCTCTCTTGGCACACTGAGTGTCTTGCCTCCTGGGGACAGATCTGTCCGATTCTGCTCCTCATTGACTAGTCAGTTCCTGAATATTCAGGCATATAGCATCAGGCACATAGTAGGTATGCAATGAATTTTGCTTGCTGGGGGACACTACAAATGAGACCATGGAAGCATAGGCAGGATGCAAACCCAGGCCCTGCCTTCTGGCCGAAGTTGCCGGCCACGCTGCCTTCCTGCCCAACCTGTCCAGAGGGACTTATGTTTGATCCTCTAGCACCTTAGCACCTTATCTAGGTCTGGCCAGAGTGAAGAAGTGCTGTCTGTGCCTGTTTCTGCCTGAGCAAACCCAGCCCAGGGGATGCTGGGCCTAGTGAGGTCCACGTGATGTGGGCCAGGATCACAGGAGGCCATGTAATTAGTGCATCCTTAAGCAGAACCATCCTGGCCCCCAGGGGACGTGGTACGTGGCACACTGCAGAGAATGCTACTGCTTCTGAGGACTTGCCCAGAGTCTCAGCCCCTGTTGGGTGAATACCCAGGTCCTCACTCATCTGGTGTGGCTGTGTGCCAGGCAGGGATCTCTACAGACCAGAGGTCCCCAACTCCAGGTCTAAGGTCCATCCTGGTCCCCAGCATTGGAAGGACTAGCCACAGAGACAGATGAGTCAAGCTCCGCCTCCCGTCAGGGTTAACGCTGCTGGTGTCAGAAAGGTTGGAGACCCCTGCTGTAGACCATACTCATGTCCCTGCACTTCTCTGGGCCCTGGACAGCCCTTGTGCTACCTCCTCAGAGCCACCCACAGCCACAGCTGTGACCTCTCTGCCTTGTGTCTTCTTCACCACAGGGGGACCGTGGCATGATGGGACCCCCAGGCGCACCTGGACCCAAGGGGTCGATGGTAAGGAGTAAGTCTGCATCCTCTTGCTCTCTCCTCCTGCAGCCTCAGGTGACAGCCCAGCTTTCCCTCCACCTGTCACAGCCCAAGTCTGTCAGGACAGCCAGTCCTTCTTCCTCCAGGCTGGGGTTGACCGGCTGTGGAGGGACTGAGGAGGAAGGGCACCTGCCCACTGACTCCTCCTCTCTCTTCTTTCTTGGCAGGGTCACCCGGGAATGCCAGGTGGTATTGGGATCCCTGGAGAGCCTGGACCCCCGGTGAGCAAAACTCCCATGTTCCCTGGGCTGAAACCCATTGTCACGCGAGGGTACAGAGTCCAGACCCCAGAGTCAGACAGATCTGGGATGGAAATCCACCTCCTCTGCTCCCAGGCGGTACCCTTGGGCAAGTCCTTTAACTTCTTTGAACCTGAACTTTGCTCATCTGAAAAATGGGGATAAGAATGATGGTCACGCCAATGTGATCATGGGTGTTAACCTAGGGCCGGTGGGCGTCACCGGGTGACGCGCATTCCCTGGGGCTTGATGGATGCGACTGCCATCTGGTCATTAGCACTATGGCCTTTGTCACTAATTCACTCAGGAGGGACTGGTGCTCTACATGCAGGTGCAGGAAAGGTGCCCCCGCCCGCTGGAGGGCTCAGGGAGAGATGCGGTAACTGAGGACAGACCCTGGGCTTCCGGCAGATTCCCGAGGATCCTGAGGCAGAGTGTGGGAGGGGCACAGCCAGGAGCACCCAGAGCCAGGCGGGCCCCGCTTCTGTTCCTCTAAGGATGGTTGCCCTCACTACAGGGAGGTGGCATCGAGGATGGAATCTGGGGAAGGTGACATTGTCACCCAAGGCCAGGACTCGGGTCTGGGAGCCTTCTGGTTGGCAAGGAAACCGGATGGGGGAGGGGTCCCGCCTAGGCCCACTTTCCAGATCAGAGCTAGATGCCCAGGTGTCTGCAAAGCCCAGACAGAGGAGCTTCCAGCAGTGGGATGAGGAAGGACACAGGGGTCTGTGGGGGTTTGAAGCAGGGGGCAGCGTGTAGCCCAGTTTTCTGTGTTGCTTAAGGAAGCAACGCTGGCTCCATTCTCACATGTTTTGTGTACCTACTGTGTTCTGGACATGTGTGCTCATGCCTGGAGGTGCAAATATGATAGGGTTCTGTTTACAGCTTTTCCCATCAGGTGGGGTGTCTGTAAAAATGTTCTCAGTTGCTAACTGATTCTTACTGAGCACCTACTGTGTACCAGGCAATGCTAGGTGCTGGGGGACTTGCCCAAGGTGAGAAACCTGGATACAAGTCCCTGGCATCCAGAGCAGCAGGTGCCAAGCCCCAGGTAGCCCTGCTGTCCTGCGGTCCTTTTGATGGGTGGGAAGTTCTCCGTGTGCAGCACTGTCATCAGAAGCCACACCCTGGGCTCCTAGTGACCTACTGTTTTGTCCTGCTCACGAGGCCAAGGAAAACCCACATCTAGCCTGGGTCAGGGGAGGTGGGGCTGTTGGGGAGAAGCAGGAAGTCAGGGGACCAGCCTTCTGCTGGGTCTGAGGCTGCCAGCCTGAGATCTGCAGGTCCAGCCCCACAGCCCAAAGGCCGCTGTCCCGCCTCCCTCCCTGGGCCTGTGAGGTCATGGGAACTCACCTTGTGGGAGGTTCCTAGGTTGGGCTAAAGCCCAAGCCCAGTCATGCTCGAGGCCATCACCAAACTCTCCGTTTCTGTCCAATGGGAGGAGGGACGTATGGGAAGAGTTCCTGGGACAGAGTGGAAGGTCAGCAGACAGAGGCAAGCTAATGAGGCCCAGCCTCCACATCCCTCACTGGCGCCCTCGTTTCTGCTCCCCAGTCCCGCAGTGCTTCCATCTGCTCAGTGGGCTGGTTCAGGCTCAGTGAAAGGAGACTGCCACTTGCCACCTTCCCGTCCCAAGGTTGCTGCTTGCTCTCTGCTGTGTTGCTGGGCCCGGTCCTTGGATGTGTGGGCCGGAGCTGCCCCGTCTGCCAGGCAGGCAGACTAGCATGGAGGCCAGAAAGCCCTTCTCAGAGCCAGATCTGGCGAGTCAGACCCTGCTGCCCTACTTCTAGCCATTCCTCCCCTGGCCTCAGTTTCCCCGTCTGCAAGTTGGCACAGTGCCACCCTCCTTCAGAGAGCACCAAGAAGTGAGCAGCAGTCACAATGCCCTGCTCACCGAATGCCCTGCCTTTCTCAAGTGCTTAAGAAGTAGCAGTAACTGTGTGATGGGCATGATAATTGACATTAGTTTCTATCAGACTCTTGTAACAGTAGGATTTCTAGAGATCCTGCCCACGCCTGCCAGCCCTGATGCCCACATTCTGTTATAGCCCATTGAGAACGAGCAAGAGGAATATCCCCATTGTGGGGAGAGGCCAAGGGAAGGGTCTCGTACCTGCCAGGGCCCCCCGTGACTGCACCCAGGTCTAGCCTCCAGGTCTGACCTGCCCACAGGCAGCCACCTTGTACCGAGGACCTTTTCAGGAGCGCTGAGAATTCTAGCAGGCTCTAGGAATACAGACGGGCTCTCCTCATCCCGTATGATGGATGGGGAAACTGAGGCTCACATAGCTTCAAAAACTTGCCTAAGACAACACAGCTAGTATGTGACAGGGGCGGGATTTGAACCTGGCTCTCTGGCACTGCGGCTTGGCATACCTATGCTGAAGATGGCCTCTGTGGAGACAGCTCCTGACCGCTCCTGATGGCACTGTTGTGCCTTCTAAGAATGAAGTTACTGCCAAGTGGCCCCGTCTCCTCCGCCAGCCGCTGCCGGATCAGCTTTTGTATTGCTCCAAGCCGGCATGCACAGCCTCGGCCAATAGTATATCTGGCTGGGACACAGCCCCTGCCCTCAGCCCCCAGCTGCAGCCAGCAGGGGTCCATGGGAGACAGTGGCTGTGTCTGCATCCCTGGAGCCACACGGGAGACAAGGGCCGCAGCTGGTGGGGGCTAGGCCCATCCCTGGCTGTCTGCTTCTTGAGAAAGGAGTGAATGTTGTCGGAGAGCCTCCGCTGAGCTAGAGGCCCCTGCAGCTGTCATGAGGGCCCCACTGGCCTGATGGCTGTCTGAGCTGTCCACCGCCATTGTTCCTTCGGATTCCTGAGTGCTTGGCGGGTGCCCAAGCTGGGCCAGGTGCTGCGTATTCAAAGAACAAAGCCGCCTGCTCCCTCTCCCTAGCTTCTCTTGCCATTGCCCCATCAAACTGAGATAAGGGACATCTTCCCAGAGTGGGATCCTCCTTCCCCGCTGCCCCTCCTGCTCCCCCACTCCTCTCCTGCTCTCCTGGCACCGTAACACCGCCCCCGCTGATGCCAGAACTGTGCTCTTCCAGGCTCTTCATGCCCTGGGAACCTACTCAGGGTTATATTTAGTGCCATTGGGTTGGGGTTGGGGTCAGGGACGCAACTTGAGTGGCTCCTGGAGGAGAAAAAGGAACTTGGAGATATGAGGTCACCTTTTATCAGACATGCCCAGTGGCCTCTCAGCACTGACTTTGAGAGAAAGGAGAGAGCTCATCCAGAGATGCCAGGGACAGCTGAGCCTCTGACCAGGGCATAGGCTGCTTCTCCCAGTGGCCAACCCTCAGGATGGCAGCTGGGGGCTCTGAGCTTTGCCCCCACCACGCTTCTAGCCCCCGGTGATGCCCTAGCCCCCTAAAAAGGGTTTTCCCCAACTCTTGTCCCCAACAGGGTTCTCCAGGATCACGAGGCCCACCGGGCATGCGGGGAGCCAAGGGACGGCGGGTAAGTCAGCCCAGTGTTCGGGGCAGCAGTGAGGCCACCTGCAGGAGACCATCTCCAGGTCCCTGTCCTGCTCGGCTCTGTAGTTTGTGTGACTTGTGCGACACCGGGCCAGGATCCAGGTGCCTGGCATCCCAACCCACTTGTGAGCCCCATACCTGGCCCCACAGAAGGCACAAACTGGCACCAGGGCTTTGCCTGCTCATTCGTTCATTGCTTCATTCATTCAGCCAGCATTTATTTAGTGTACTGTGTGCTGGCCAGAGGGCGATGCCTCAGCTGTTGCCAGGCTGGGGCCAGAGGGGCCGGCAGGGGAAAGCCCTGAGGTGAGAAGGGTAGCGTGCCGAAGGCTGCACGGGCAGCAGGGACACGGCCAAGATTTATCAGGCTCCATGCCAGGCAGGGCCTCAAGAGCCACAGCTGTGCCCTGAGGGTGGGTTTTAGGTAAGAGCTAGCCCAAACATCAGAGCCTGGGGTATTTGCCAACGCTTACATTGTGCTGGGCACCGTCACGTGATTAACTCATCTGATTCTAAACACTACTCAGCCAGGCAGGTACTCTTCTTGTTCCCCTTTTATAGAGGAAGAAACAGGCACAGAGAGGCTGCACGGTCTGCCTCAGATTGCGCGGTACAAAGTGGCAGAGCTGTGATTCTAACCCAGGGAACCCAGCTCTTTCATCTCCTGAATTCAAGATCCTTTTGGTCACACGGGGAGGGTGGAGGGAGTGGTCTGCCAGCTAGTGCACAGGTGCCAGGGGGCGTGAGCCTTGTTGTAAAGAGATGGTGCGGGCGCTGGTCCTGAGGTCCAAGCCTCATGCAGGGGATCTGTGATGATTCCCCTCCTCTTGGCTGGATTTCAGCTGGTTTTCATAGTTTCTCCATACCAGATAGGCTGAGCAGCAGCCCGAGAGAGGAAGAGGAGGAGGCATGCCTGTCACTGCCAGCACCCACATTCTCCCTCTACGAGGTGGACAAGCCCAAGGTCCCCTTGGGCCCGGGGAGCCTAGTTAGCCAGCTGGGCTTGTTCCCTGCCTTGTCCTACAACGGGGCTCCGCTGGCCCCCTCTCCTCTGGCGGCCCTCCCCTCCCCCCCCTCCACCATCTCTACCTCCTTCTAGCAATGGCTGGAGGAATTTCTCCTCTGCTTGAGGAAACCCAGGCTCCTGACCACATCAAAGTGTCCAGACAGCCAGGGAGGGGAGCTGGGGACCTGAGCCTCCCTCCCCGCCATGCTTGGGAGGAATGCAAAGCCTTCGGGACTGTCCGCAGATTCTGCCTAGCAGCGTCCCTGGCCACTTCCTGGACGGGCTTGCTGCGGGTGGGGACCCCACGGATGGCCCGCTGCCCAAGGAAGAGCTCGGTTCTGGGCAGACCTGCCCAGCTCCCGCCCGTCCTGGGCCTTGCCACTCGCCCCGTTGTGCTGCGGAGAATGGACTTGAGAGGGCCGCAGGGCCCCACCTGCTTCCCTGCCTATGTGAGCAGTGGCACAGGCCTCTAATCTTAGCACGGTGGGAGGCCGAGGCAGGAGGATTGCAAATTTGAGCCCAGCTTGGCCAACCTAGAAACTGAGTGGACCATGTCTCAAAATCAAAAATAAAAAATGGGTGAAGGCTCTGGACTGCATCCCGCTGTATCAAAAAATAAAACAAATGAAAACGAAAAGATGGGTTTTTTTTGTCCAGCCTGCTCCCCCACTGGGAAAAAGTGGGGCCTGGACCTCTGCTTTTTTGGGGGAGAGGTCTGATGAGCAGCATCTGTGCCCTCATGTCCCGGTGGGCAGAATGAGGGCTCTGGGGTCAGACAGGGACTGGACAGGTTTCAGCCTCCCCACTTACTGGCTGTGCCCCCCCAGGTTGGTTTCTTAACCTCTCTGAGGCCTTTTTTTTATCTGCTCAAGTGGAGTTGGATGTGTTCTCAAGGTCCATGCCTGAGGCTTTGGTGGGTTTTAAATCTTCACCCCTCCTGTTAGACCTTAAGGAACTGACTTGCCTTCTCTGGGCCTCAGGTTTGACTCCTTGGGAAATGCCCACCACAGAACCGACCTGATGGGTAGAGAAGAGGAGGCAGGGCTTAATGTGTGCTGAGTGCCAGGCAGGGCAGTGGGCGGGGCCCGTGGGTCCCCTTGCTCCTCTAGCCCTTGTTTCTGTTCCGGTGGGAATTCCTCCTGCTGCCTCCATCCCCACATCCCTCACGGGGCACTTTGTCCCCCATACCAGCCTCATCTGGCCCCTACACAGTAAACACTGCCATGTACTCCAGGGGTCTTTTCCTAGAGACCCTGCCCCAGCTGCATTTCTAGGAGTCCCTTAGAGGGGATGCTGCAAGAGACACCACTCTGCTGCGCTGAGGGACCTTGGGCAAGTCACTCTCTTGGCCTCAGTGTGCTCATTGTGCACTGAGGTCTCCATTTGCCCCGGGACCTCCCAGCTCTCCCAGGACTGGGTCTCCTGTCGCAGGGACCAGACCTAAGAGGTCCTAAGCCCAGGGATCCAGGGGACAGGAGCCCACCTCAGGCACAGCGCTGCTATTGTCCTGCCCTCTCCTCGGTGAGGTTGGACAGCTTAGTTTACACATGTGGCGGTGGGT